>JAOTOM010004474.1:305000-309699 GCA_034440615.1 Ashinkailepas kermadecensis
CAGCCCGATTTCAGTGCAACTGCATACATCTTTGACTAAACCAGATTACGTTGTTTTAATTCTTTTTAAACGCATGCCAAATCACATTTCCAATGTCGTAATTGAAGTCACTACATTCGCAATCGGGCCACTCTGACAAATATCAAGCACTTCGACTCCAAATTTGCCGTCCATGTGACTTACTCCAAATTTGCATGCAAGGTGTTAAATTATCAAAATAGGCTTAACTAGTTCTGAAAATATTGCAAATTTCGAGGACATTTCATAATATGGTGCATGTCTTTATGCGCTACCAACAAAACACATTTGCGGTTCATCCACAAGCTTCCTGTGACGGAATAATGCCAGATCACATGGATGCAGCAAGGGATTCACGTATGCTGTTTTTGTGGAATGATTCCCCATCCCTTGGCTCCAGTAAGGGATCCTCATAGGCTGACTCACACAAACAAGTTTGGCGGAAAACACAAGCAGTGAGCCAAAGCACTAAAACTGAAAGACATTTTGAATAACTAGATTAGATCGAGGAGAAACCATGAAATTAAAATAGGGAACGCAGTAAATTGCTAAATTTATCCATGCATGATGTCAGGCAAGATCAAGCCAGGATAATTTAACAAACTATTTCTGAAAGCGTAAAGCATGTCATTTAAATGACCCACGCAAGTAGGCCAACTCGCCAAAGGCACGCTCATCTTGCTAGGCATCTGCACGCCGGCCCGGGTATCATCGTGGCCACCGGCGCCTGCGGCCCGGGAAACGGACGCAATGTGCGGGAATGTCGAGGCGACTCCTACACAGCCGGGTAGGACATGATATGCGGGAATGTTGAAGCGACACCTGCACAGCCGGGTAGGACATGATATGCGGGAATGTTGAGGCGGCACCTTCACAGCCGGGTAGGACATGATATGCGGGAATGTTGAGGCGACACCTGCACAGCCGGGTAGGACATGATATGCGGGAATGTTGAGGCGACACCTGCACAGCCGGGTAGGACATGATATGCGGGAATGTTGAAGCGACACCTGCACAGCCGGGTAGGACATGATATGCGGGAATGTTGAAGCGACACCTGCACAGCCGGGTAGGACATGATATGCGGGAATGTTGAGGCGGCACATGCACAGCCGGGTAGGACATGATATGCGGGAATGTCGAGGCGACACCTGCACAGCCGGGTAGGACATGATATGCGGGAATGTCGAGGCAACACCTGCACAGCCGGGTAAGCAAGACAGGATATGCGGGAATGCCGAAGCGACACCTGCACAGTCGATTGAGGCATGCTATGCGGGAATGTTGAGGCGACACCGGTACAGCCGAGTATGACATGATGACCTGGCTTGTGGAATATGTATTTCAGAGAAAGAATGGTCTCTTCGCTCCTCCTAATACTAGGGATGTGATTTTGGAATGATGCTGGTTGAGCTTGAGGAAATTTGGAGAGCTATTCGAGTATCACGGCTGAGGGTTATTAGAGGTTACTTTTGCTGAATCTACATGCGGACTCTGAGGGCACAGTTATCATATACACATGGTGTCAAACAAGCTTAAGCAAGTTAAGCTTAACAAGTACCGTATGATAACATTATCTTACTACCAACGAGCGGGCTTAAAAGTACTTTTGTGTTTCTCTTCTTGCTTATTAGCTAATTATGAATGCATTGCTGAGGTATGCTTGCATATGATGACGCGCAGAGCTATTTTGTCAAGAAGCCCAGTTGGAAGAATGCTGTACAACTATCGGGTGATCGACGCTAGCTATGTTCTATATTAACATGTGCATTTATTCGGGCAAACAGGTGCGCATCAGACGACTAATCCCGTACACTGGCTGACAATTAACGATATTCCCTTTCATCCACATCAGCATGCAGTACACTGGCTGACAATTAACGATATTCTTTTTCATCCACATCAGCATGCAGTTGCATGTATCCACATGCAGCTGCATCATAACGGTCAGTCACACCTGTATAACCATGTGGGATGGGTATGGCGAGCGCTCCGCGAGCTCTCATGAAAACTCTGTTTTCATGTTTTACGCTGCAACGCCAATAGTTTAGTCACTTTAGTACAGAAGAAGAAGTTTTTGTATCATCCTCCAGTCATGGCCCTGACATTATTTTTCAATTTAACCCGACTTGTCCATCAACATAGTCGGTAATTGGGGCTCCGGGCAGTGTCGGTTCGGTCTCAAATGGATCACATGACCCGTGGACGTGTAAGATCAGGCATTTCGCCGTGTCGTGTAATGGGCCAGCGAAGCATGAACTGTTTGCTCTTCTTTCTTCGAGAGCATGGCGTGATTCAATGCAGTTATTACCAGCGAGGATGAAGCCCGAGCGCGACTATTACCTCGGTGTATATACAGCACGCGCTCATCTCAGCGACCCGGCCCGGTCGGGCCAGACGACACAGTCTTTAGTTGCAATAACTCGCTTTCTTACGACATAGGTCGTGTTTCCACTAGGTTCAACTAGATGGTTCGATTAGATCAGGTCTATACTCAATTAGTTCAACACAATATTCAATTTGGTCGTCTTGTTCAGCATTTATTTTTAGCAGCGTTGATCACAATATGTGTTGTGTGGTATGTATGTTTATTTCGAAGAGAAGGTGTGATGTTTGTAGCCGGGCCAGCACCGGCACCGGCACCTATTATGAGCCGGGCCAGCACTGGCACCGGCACCGGCACCGGCACCGGCACCTTTTAGGAGCCGGACCAGCACCGGCACCTACTAGGAGCGCGCCGATCATCTCACTGGCAGTGCTTTCGGAGATGCTGCCCTGAACGGTTGTGTGACGTCATTTACGTTGCGAAGCAGAAAGCGAAGCGAAGCGAAGCATTTACGTTCCTGCTATTTTTGAACAGTTGGACATAGCGCGTTCAACTGTGAAATGCGTGCAAAATAATTGTCAGAGAAGTCGAATTCCGGCAAGAGTGGAACCAACATTAAAAGCATTTCCTTCGAAATCGGGCTCCGCTACCCGAAATGGTGCTCGTGTATCAGATTGCATTGCATTGCGCCAACATCCGTTGTAATGACGTCTGACATGCTTGCACTTCTCCTTTTATTGGACACGGTAATATATCTGTAGCGATTTGCCAAGAATGCCCAGCTGCGGTCGATTCAATTCTTCTACCGTAACGGTATGCTGTCACATTTTTTTATATGCACTTCGGGGAGGCCATATATAGCCACCCTCATGCCCCCGTCCAATCAGCGCTCTTAATCACATCTACCACATCCTGTTTTCTGTAGTTATATCCAGTGTAATCATATATAGTATCTGAATTATCTTTACAGTCATCCTAGTCTGAGTCTTACGCACGGCTTGGCTCAATAATCGCGGTGCGGCTCAATAGCGGGCCAAACGAGCAAACATCGGCACGACAGTATTTTCCAGGCCCGTGTGTCGGTTGTCACTCACCGTCCTGGAGGTAGGTTTCGGCCTCGCCGGCGGAACTCTCGCCGGCGGCGGCGGCCGCCAGCAGTGCCAGGCCGATCAAAAGCGCTGCCTGTCGCATCTCGTCACCTTCGACCTGCAAGTGACCGCCGACGGCCGCCCTAGGCGATCTTCTCCCGGACGCGTGACGTCACGCGTCGCCCACCAATGGCAGCGGGGAGCTGGGGTGGACCGATGCGCGGCTCTGGTCCGCCACGACGCCGCCGTCGGCCGAGCCGAGCTGCGCGGGCGGGTCTCGGACGCACTGGGAGATCGGCGTTCCGGGACCAATCACCAAAGCATGTTCACCACACCCCTCCGCTTTTTGACTAAAATGGTTCCATGTTGTTATCGATGGCATGGATTAAGATTATCACATTTACAGTTTTCTAGGTCTCAAAGGTCACGAGTTACAAGCCATTTCGGCCTGAGAAAGTTCGACATAAAAAATGTTGTGTTCAATATTTTCGATGGTAGAAACTAGCAAACCAAACTTATACATCAATTGAAAAGGATGAAACTTATCCATGAAGAAATTACATAAGCAATGCAGGAAAAATAGTCGTGATTTACTGAAGTCAAATTGTATGTTATGGTAACCCGTTCTTTTATTTCTTCACCAAACATTGCCCGATCGATTGTCTAACTGCTGGCGTCAATATTTGTTGGCAAAACTGACTTAACATTGGGTCACTGAGGTGAAATGTCAGGGCATGAACTGACCGCCAGCACCAGATACTGCTATCGTGTGTGACTATGAACATAGCGGATATGGATGTTGTTTAAAAGCTTTTCGCTCATAAAACACAATGCTGATATAGTTAAGTACGTCAGAGGTCAGTGAGATTACATCTGGATCAGAGACCTGACCCGGAAATGGTGGCTTTGCGTGCGTTGCAGGATGTGAACGAAATGTGTCTCATTTTGAGGCACACTTCCCATAGACCAATATAGTCACAAATGTCAGTGCATCAGAGGTCACAAAGGTCACACATGGGCTCATGATCTGACTTCAACATAACGGCTCTATGTGCATTATAAAAGGAATTTGGTATGGGTGTCATTGAAAAAAAAAAACTTTGTTCAGAGAGCACACAGTGCCAAAACTGGTCATGTGAGGTCCCAGAGGTTACATAGGTATTCACGTTGAACTGACCATGAAATGAAGATTTGCGTCAAATGAAAAACCCAGTTCGTCTTTAGGAAATTATCTAAGTGGAATCCTTGCATTTCTTAGATAATTATT
>JAOTOM010004475.1:0-309999 GCA_034440615.1 Ashinkailepas kermadecensis
GGTCGTTTCGTGACTATGTGGGGGTCACTGTCCTTGTGGTCGCCACGGTCACCATCGACTGGTCGTTACTTGACTATGTGGGGTCACGGTCACCATCAACACATCGTGACGGGACTGTGTGTGGGTCACGGTTGACACGGGACAGCCGAGGGAGTGCAGTGGTCTGTAGGCTGTCGGAAGACCCTAGAGACACAGGAGTCCCCAGGTCTGGGGATGTGGAGGAAGATTTCATATTAAAATTGAATATTTAGTTTTAACATAGCCCTATCGTAATGGGGTAATGGGGTTAATGGGGTTAGCCATACACAACACCGCACACCCCACACTCTACGCTATTCGTCAACTCTACCACACCCATCACGCTCGCTCACCTCCAACTCACACTGCTCTGGGTCCACTGGCCACATGGGGATACCGGGCAACGAGCGGGCGGATGAACTCGCTCGTTGAGCGATCGTCCTCCCACCCACCCCCACCTCCCGGTGCTCCCCGGTGACCTTTTGTCACTCACAAATATATTATACACTCAGCATATCCAGACATGCTGGAATCACAACACCACACACTTACATCACATTAAACCCTTTCTCTCCAAATAGCCGTCTTCCCAACAACACACGCGTGCTCACGAGGTGCTTTTTTCCCGGCTTCGAGTCGGACACACGGAACTCACACATGATTACCTCTTTTGCCCTCTTCGCCGCGCTCCGCCTTGCCAATTGTGCAATATGTGTAACTCTGTCCAACATTTTCTGCTTTCCTGCCCCACATCTGATTTGCAGCGTCGCCCTCTCCTCTCGTACATTGTCAAACATCGTCTTCCACTTTCACTGAGCATCCTTCTCGGTTATGAGCACCCGAAGCTCCTTGAGCTACTTTTCACCTTATTGCATGGCACCAAATTAGAACAAGTCATTTAAAGCCAAACGCTATCATCCTCTCCGCTCTCATAAGTCACATACGTATAGGTTATTTCGTATTAGGTAGGCAGGGACCAATCCAATTTGGCCAAAACGGACGGTTCTCCTTATAGATTGCGCTTGATTTTTTGCCTACGTGTTATCCAAGCAGCTTGGCTTTCCCTTTCTCAAGTTTTTCCATGCTCTAACTTAAACATAAATCTACACATTCATGGTCGAGCCTGACACCCACGGCTCGCCCTGGGCGACGGGCCTGCGTTTCGTTTCAGATGCTATGAAGGCTGTGAAGCTGTCCACCATCCAAATGTTCTACTGTTTAATATGTATGTATGCATGTTCATATGTCTACCCGTATGTTATGTATATACTGGCCCTTTAGGCCACGTTCTTTGTTTGCCGGCGTCTCTAATCTTTCCTCTCTTGCTTGTTTTATATCACCGGATGTCACATAAGCCGGTTTAACGTAACCCTTTCTTTAACGTAGCAAATATCTAGCGGATGGCACTTTGCCTCTGCTAAAGACAAGAAAGGCCACCGAACCGAGGCCATAACCATGTGTTCTTTTTTGGACCGGTAGCGCTATTATTCGTCTTCGGATGTGCTTCAATGCTCCAGCCAATTTTGTTGGGGGCCCGGCACACTTTTGAGACCCTACTCTTTTTTATAGAGTTTTGTGGCTATTTGTGCACAGACAGTATTTTTGAAATACCGGCGCGTTTTCGAGGACCCCGATGTGCTTACTTAGTGCCCGGTCCTCTTGTTCGTGTTTAGGATCCTGCCGCTCTTTGAGGGCCCCAGCATGTTGGGTTGGATTGGGTAGCACGTTGTGAGGGCTTTCGGAGCGATTGTTGGGCCACCAGAGTGTTTTTTTATGTCCTGATTGTTTTCTCGTTGCCCCGGCTTCATTTTTTTGGGTGGTCCCGATCAGGGTTTGGGGCCCCGGCGAGACCTGTCGAGCTTCTAACGTGATTTTCAGGGGCCCTGGCCCGACCTTTTGGTGTCCCCCTCGTGATTTTCAAGAACCAAGACACGATTTTTTGGGACCCCAACGCGATTTTCAAGAGCTCAAGTAAGAACTTTTAAGTCCCCAGCGTGATTTCCAAGGGCCCGGCCTGTCTTTTTCGGGCCCCAGCGCGAGGGGATGAGTGGTCTAAGGGTAAGATCCTCGTCTCACAATCGATAGATTATGGGTTCGAGTCTCACCTGTCGCTACTCTTCGCCCGCGACCAATCGGCGCGAGGGATTGGCGACGCTACATGACTCAACGGTCGACGTGTCGTAAACAAACAATAGCCAGGCCCCAGCGCCATTTTTTTCGGCCCCCGGCGATACTTTTTGAGTACCCAGCATCATTTCCAGGGCATTTCCCGCACATTTTGAGGCCCCAGCGTGATTTTCGGGGGTCCCGGCGTGAATTTTCAGTGACCTAACGCGACTTTTCAGGGTCCTACCTAGTGTGACTTAAATAAGACAATGGACACACAAAACTCAATGAACGGAAATACGACGACGACAAAAATAAAAATAAATGGAAAAGAGCGACGGATGTCACACCACGAAAATGGAAACAAAATATAGAAATGCGATAACCAGCAGTCAGTCACGCCAAAATTGGCCCGGCGGAGTAATCAGTGGGCTCTGGCGATATTGTGCTCGAATAGTACTGTATGCTCCATGCATCGGCGGTTCACCGTTGCCGGCGGACATAGCAATAGATACTTAGTAGATACTTGATACATGGATGCAACACATAATTCATGAAAAACAAAACTGCATTAATAATCGGGGTACATTGGTACATCCACTATCTTACCCCAAACCACCCTTAAGAAAAGTACCCCAAGCCGTCGCAGCCTGCTTAGAACGACCTAGCAGAGACGGCAGGTTTGTTTGTGGTTATCACTATGGTAGCAAACTTTCCCCTAGCCGTCGCGTCATGTTTAAAGCGACCAAGCGGACATGAGTAAGCTAGTCTGCGTTTATCATAATGCTGCATCAAGGCCGAAACAGCCCTGGCGAGAGGAAAAATCTGAACTGCAATATCAATTTCAAACCTAAAAATAAAAGCTACAACGCGAAAACAGATCGGAGTTTGTGACTTTACCGCATAACACTTAACCAGCATTAATATGTTAATAAGCTTCAATCGGTCATACATGAGAGATTCATCCCAGGACAGTTCGGAAAATTGGTCCGGCCTGGTGATTGTTCACTTAGAAGAGCAGAGCTACTTCGCTTAGCATCTTTCAATCGCATAGTGAGTATATCTTACCCTTCTTTCCAGGATATGTGTTGTCGAATGGCTATTCCGTCAATTTCGCATTATATGATATATCCCCTTAATGTTACACAAATATTTTCTGGTCATCAAATAACTATGTCCTTCATACTCGTTTTATGCAGTAAATTTAACCCATATTTTTCAGTGCGCCCTGATTGGGACCAAATTTGTTTTTAATCTTCGTGAATGTTTTCCCAACACATATATTAAAAACCAAATTAATCGTGCACACTGAAGATGTTCAGTTAATTCGTTCGAATCCATCTGATGAAGCGACAGTTGAAAATGCTCGCGGGGTAGGCACTTGCAGCCGCCAATGTTTTGTTTGTTGAAATCAGCAAAACGATTAATCTCAAGAAATATGATTTTGTTCCCAGAAGGTCGCGTCAGCGCCAGAGACGACCCAGTCTAAATTTGTGTCAATTAGTTCCCAAAACGTAAACATTCCCCCTATTCTTCGGTAACAGCACTTGGTGTGATGGTATACAAAACTTTGACCTGGGAATCATACGAATTCCTGATAATAAACCGTCACTATGCCTGTGTCTATGGCCTACCCAAGTTCTCACAAAACGTACCGATAATCTAAAACAGCAAGTTATTCGCAGCATCGTTTTCCCAACTTAATTTACATCATGAACGTTTTGAGGGAACTATAGCAAGGGTGCTGTAGGAGTGAACAGTAAATGGATGCGTGTTAGTTCGCAACGTATTTTTTCCCTGTTGCTTGAGACACAAGCATGTGAAGGTAACTAAATATATCGATACTGATACTGATGCGGATGCCAGATACAGGGCAAAGTGATAAAGGTAGAGGAAGAGAGAAGAGAAGAAGACGGGGAGATGGCCTGTATAGATGGAGGATTCATTGGAGAGAGGGAAACGATAAGCATACCAACATTGTTGGCAAACTTGAATAGTTCATTTTCTTTGTCCATATTCAGAAACACTGGCGTTTGATCTGTTTGTTTCATACTTATTATCAAGCTAAACAGCATTTTCACACGTCTGGGCATCTCCAGAAATTATCTCTCAATGAATTTGGTAATGTTGTATTGTATAACAAAAGCGCCATGCCAAGATAAAAAGGGTTATTATCGACACCGTGTGAGTTCAGAATTCGGACCTTGCCAGGTGTTCATTTGAACATGGCTGAACGTGGATCATTTGAACGTGGATGCGTCACCCATAGGGCCTAAGAATGCTCAACATACTGCATACCATTGCTAAACCATGCGGCGAACCACTGGTTGTCGATGCCGCACCACCCTAGCTTCTCCACGAGGCTGTGCTCTACGCTGTCAAATGCGTTTGAGGTGTCTGCAGTAACTAGTGACATCATCATGTCTTTGTCAACATTGCTCGTCGCATATATTACAGCTGAAGGACTGCCGCCTTCGTCGATATGTCAGGGCGGAAGCCATACTTTTGCGGGCATAGAATATGCAGACTAGATACATATTGCAGCAATTGTGTACATACTACAAGCACACAAATCCTAGCCACGACCAGCAATATCGATATTCGTCGATAGTTGCACTGCTTAACATCGTCGCTGCCTTTATCTATCGGCACTATTGTAGTGGGTTTTCCAGTTTACAATGCTACTATTAATCGCATGCCGTAGGTCCAACAACAGTAAGTCACCTTAAGCATGGTGATTATAATGCTGTCGGCACCGCACGCGCGTGACGACACATCCGCCTCAGCGCGGCCGACAGCTACGGCAGCGCCGCAGGCCGCTGCGAAAGCGCTCCGCTGCATAATCAAGGCCGGTGTGGCGGCAGCAAATTTGGCGCGCAGCAGACGCTGCGTTTTCTCAGTCATTCCACAGACTGCTAGTCAACGGCGTCACCAGGGAATGACCAGCCGCCAAATTGCAGGTGGATAAAATGCAAATATTGCGCGAGTATCACAGTGCATTGAACATTTTAAGCCAACCGTGGGCTCAGATACAAATAGTTCTGAACAATGTGTGCGTCCTCTCCATCCGCCTCTACTCCTCATATTAGTTTCCCACGGGACGGCAGCCGGTTGCCAAGCTAAGGAAGGCTAACAATACCGGCACACAACGAGTGCGTTTTCAATAGCATCATCCTGCCATCTAGCGGGAAATATTGTTACCTATGCTTCAGCGTTCAATCTCATCACATTCATTCATTATTCATTGTGGTAATATCAAGACCGTGCTGCTACCTAGCGAGAGCAAGCTGAACCTATGCTTCTTGGACATCAGAATTGAGAGTAGATCTTCTGAACATTCCGGGCCAAGAGTAGATCTTCTGAACATCCAGTCCCGAGAGTAGATCTTGTGAACACTTCCATCCTCCGAGTAGATCTTCTGAAATTTCCAGCTATCAGTAGATCTTCTGAACATCCAGTCCCGAGAGTAGATCTTGTGAACACTTCCATCCTCCGAGTAGATCTTCTGAACATTTCCAGTAGTAGATCTTCTGAACATTTCCAGCAGTAGATCTTCTGAACAAGTGAGGCTTATTTGTAGATCTTCTGAACATTCCAACCTGACAGTAGATCTTGTGAAAATAGATCTTCTGAAAGTAGATCTTGTGAACACTTTCGTCTTCGAGTAGATCTGAACAATCCAGTCCCGAGAGTAGATCTTGTGAACATATCCCTCCTCCGAGTAGATCTTCTGAACATTCCGGGCCAAGAGTAGATCTTCTGAACATCCAGTCCCGAGAGTAGATCTTGTGAACACTTCCATCCTCCGAGTAGATCTTCTGAAAATGTCCAGCTATCAGTAGATCTTCTGAACATTCAGACCCGAGAGTAGATTTTGTGAAAATAGATCTTCTGAAAGTAGATCTTGTGAAATAGATCTTCTGAAAGTAGATCTTGTGAAAATAGATCTTGTGAAAGTAGATCTTCTGAACGTAGATCTTCTGAAAGTAGATCTTGTGAAAATAGATCTTCTGAAAGTAGATCTTCTGAACGTAGATCTTCTGAAAGTAGATCTTATAAGCTTCCCCGGCCACACACGTCACCCGAACTGCACCGCCGTCATGTGGCTCGCGCCGGGCATCGCCTGACACGCGACCCGACTGTCGGCCACACACGTGACCCGAACTGCACCGCCGTCATGTGGCTCGCGCCGGGCATCGCCTGACACGCGACCCGACTGTCGGCCACACACGTGACCCGAACTGCACCGCCGTCATGTGGCTCGCGCCGGGCATCGCCTGACACGCGACCCGACTGTCGGCCACACACGTCACCCGAACTGCACCGCCGTCATGTGGCTCGCGCCGGGCATCGCCCGACACGCGACCCGACTGTCGGCCACACACGTGACCCGAACTGCACCGCCGTCATGTGGCTCACGCCGGGCATCGCCCGACACGCGACCCGACTGTCGGCCACACACGTCACCCGAACTGCACCGCCGTCATGTGGCTCGCGCCGGGCATCGCCTGACACGCGACCCGACTGTCGGCCACACACGTGACCCGAACTGCACCGCCGTCATGTGGCTCACGCCGGGCATCGCCCGACACGCGACCCGACTGTCGGCCACACACGTCACCCGAACTGCACCGCCGTCTTGTGGCTCGCGCCGGGCATCGCCTGACACGCGACCCGACTGTCGGCCACACACGTCACCCGAACTGCACCGCCGTCATGTGGCTCACGCCGGGCATCGCCTGACACGCGACCCGACTGTCGGCCACACACGTCACCCGAACTGCACCGCCGTCATGTGGCTCGCGCCGGGCATCGCCCGACACGCGACCCGACTGTCGGCCACACACGTCACCCGAACTGCACCGCCGTCATGTGGCTCGCGCCGGGCATCGCCTGACACGCGACCCGACTGTCGGCCACACACGTCACCCGAACTGCACCGCCGTCATGTGGCTCGCGCCGGGCATCGCCTGACACGCGACCCGACTGTCGGCCACACACGTCACCCGAACTGCACCGCCGTCATGTGGCTCGCGCCGGGCATCGCCCGACACGCGACCCGACTGTCGGCCACACACGTCACCCGAACTGCACCGCCGTCATGTGGCTCGCGCCGGGCATCGCCCGACACGCGACCCGACTGTCGGCCACACACGTCACCCGAACTGCACCGCCGTCATGTGGCTCGCGCCGGGCATCGCCCGACACGCGACCCGACTGTCGGCCACACACGTCACCCGAACTGCACCGCCGTCATGTGGCTCGCGCCGGGCATCGCCCGACACGCGACCCGACTGTCGGCCACACACGTCACCCGAACTGCACCGCCGTCATGTGGCTCGCGCCGGGCATCGCCCGACACGCGACCCGACTGTCGGCCACACACGTCACCCGAACTGCACCGCCGTCATGTGGCTCGCGCCGGGCATCGCCCGACACGCGACCCGACTGTCGGCCACACACGTCACCCGAACTGCACCGCCGTCATGTGGCTCGCGCCGGGCATCGCCCGACACGCGACCCGACTGTCGGCCACACACGTCACCCGAACTGCACCGCCGTCATGTGGCTCGCGCCGGGCATCGCCCGACACGCGACCCGACTGTCGGCCACACACGTCACCCGAACTGCACCGCCGTCATGTGGCTCGCGCCGGGCATCGCCCGACACGCGACCCGACTGTCGGCCACACACGTCACCCGAACTGCACCGCCGTCATGTGGCTCGCGCCGGGCATCGCCCGACACGCGACCCGACTGTCGGCCACACACGTCACCCGAACTGCACCGCCGTCATGTGGCTCACGCCGGGCATCGCCTGACACGCGACCCGACTGTCGGCCACACACGTCACCCGAACTGCACCGCCGTCATGTGGCTCGCGCCGGGCATCGCCTGACACGCGACCCGACTGTCGGCCACACACGTCACCCGAACTGCACCGCCGTCATGTGGCTCGCGCCGGGCATCGCCTGACACGCGACCCGACTGTCGGCCACACACGTCACCCGAACTGCACCGCCGTCATGTGGCTCGCGCCGGGCATCGCCTGACACGCGACCCGACTGTCGGCCACACACGTCACCCGAACTGCACCGCCGTCATGTGGCTCGCGCCGGGCATCGCCTGACACGCGACCCGACTGTCGGCCACACACGTCACCCGAACTGCACCGCCGTCTTGTGGCTCGCGCCGGGCATCGCCCGACACGCGACCCGACTGTCGGCCACACACGTGACCCGAACTGCACCGCCGTCATGTGGCTCGCGCCGGGCATCGCCTGACACGCGACCCGACTGTCGGCCACACACGTCACCCGAACTGCACCGCCGTCATGTGGCTCACGCCGGGCATCGCCTGACACGCGACCCGACTGTCGGCCACACACGTCACCCGAACTGCACCGCCGTCATGTGGCTCGCGCCGGGCATCGCCCGACACGCGACCCGACTGTCGGCCACACACGTCACCCGAACTGCACCGCCGTCATGTGGCTCGCGCCGGGCATCGCCTGACACGCGACCCGACTGTCGGCCACACACGTGACCCGAACTGCACCGCCGTCATGTGGCTCGCGCCGGGCATCGCCTGACACGCGACCCGACTGTCGGCCACACACGTGACCCGAACTGCACCGCCGTCTTGCAGAGGCGCACCACGTCCAGCTCGCATCGGCCGGCGCCGTTCACAATAGCTCCCGACGAAGCGATGGGCGGCGAGCGACCACGCCGGCGAATGTACCCCAGGCAGTAACGCCCAGGTCCGCACGGCTGGGCTCCGGCTGTGTGTAGCCGAGTCATCCGTACCGCAGGCAGAAACGCCGAGGTCCGAACCGGCGGGCGCCGGATGTGTGTAGCCGAGGTGCCCATCCGTACCCCGGGCAGTACCGCCGAGGTCCGAACGGCCGGGCGCCGGCTGTGTGTAGCCGATGTGACCATCCGTACCCCGGGCAGTATCGCCGAGGTCCGAACGGCCGGGCGCCGGCTGTGTGTAGCCGATGTGACCATCCGTACCCCGGGCAGTACCGCCGAGGTCCGAACGGCCGAGCGCCGGCTGTGTGTTGCCGATGTGACCATCCGTACCCCGGGCAGTACCGCCGAGGTCCGAACGGCCGGGCGCCGGCTGTGTGTAGCCGATGTGACCATCCGTACCACGGGCAGTACCGCCGAGGTCCGAACGGCCGGGCGCCGGCTGTGTGTAGCCGATGTGATCATCCTGTGTGTTGGGGAGGGGGGCAGGGGCATTGACAGCGGCGCCCCGGTGTGGGCTTTTGCAGGATTGGAGCCGACAAAAATACAAGCAAAACAGACTGCTGCGGCCGAAGTTGAAATTAGTAGATTGAGGGAATGTGGCCTGGTGGCAGCCGCCGGCACGAGTCACGTGCGCGATACCGGCTCGATGTATACTGATGATGCACACACACGAACATGCAGGTCAGCTGTGTCTCCGGCAGGCGTGCGTCTACTGTTTCTAAATTGCGATTTGAGCAGGCCTTCCAGTGCCGTTCGTGTTTTTCGTCTTAGTGCGTTATTACCGTTGGTCGACGGGATTGCTGCTGGTCAGCCGCCGCGGCTGTCGCTGTTCTCGTGGAGCCGACCAACGTATCCGGACGCGCCGGGTCGGGCGGACGGGTAACCTCCTCCCCGGCCAACGTGTCCGGACGCGCCGGGTCGGCGGGCGGGTAGCCTCCTCCCCGGCTAACGTATCCGGACGCACTGGGTCGGGCGGGTGGGTAGCCTCCTCCCCGGCTAACGTATCCGGACGCACTGGGTCGGGCGGGTGGGTAGCCTCCTCCCCGGCCAACGTGTCCGGACGCGCCGGGTCGGGCGGGCGGGTAGCCTCCTCCCCGGCCAACGTGTCCGGACGCGCCGGGTCGGGCGGGTGGGTAGCCTCCTCCCCGGCTAACGTATCCGGACGCGCCGGGTCGGGCGGGTGGGTAGCCTCCTCTCCGGCCAACGTGTCCGGACGCACTGGGTCGGGCGGGCGGGTAGCCTCCTCTCCGGCCAACGTGTCCAGACGCACTGGGTCGGGCGGGCGGGTAGCCTCCTCCCTGGCTAACGTATCCGGACGCGCCGGGTCGGCGGGCGGGTGGGTAGCCTCCTTCCTGGCTAACGTATCCAGACGCACCGGGTCGGGCGGGTGGGTAGCCTCCTCCCCGGCCAACGTGTCCGGACGCACTGGGTCGTGGGGTGGGTGGGGGGGGGGGTAGCCTCTTCCCCGGCCAACGTATCCAGACGCACCGGGTCGTGCGGGCGGGTAGCCTCCTCCCTGGCTAACGTATCCGGACGCGCCGGGTCGGGCGAGCGGGTAACATGCTCCCCGGCCCCACGGATCTATTGAGGACAGGTCACGTCCGTATGTACCTGTCGGCCGGTGTCAGTCGATCGGCGTTAATTTCCCGGCAGAGTGGCAACTCCCCGGTTGCTGCCGGTTCCATCGGTGGAACTGACGGAGAGGTCGAAGGTCAGCCGTCAATGTTGGTCCTGCCACACTCAAGCATAGCCCATCACACCTCTGCGCTGCCCGGGTGTCGGAAGAGGACGTGGGGACATTTTGCACATTGGTTAGGCTAAACTAATTATGTAAGCTGTTTCTTTCCATGCAGCGTATTGGCTGTAATGGTTGAGGTTCGTTCGAGGTTCGTTCAAACGCTCATACGGTAAGATTTTAAGTTTTGACACGTGGAACACCTGGTCCGTTTATATTGATGGTGACACCGGAGCAGGTGTGACGTGAAACACGTGTGCTGGGTATATTGCTTATAATACGAGAGCAGGTGTAAAGTGGGTGGACCTGTCGGCGTTCTCTTCACGCGGCAGGTCCGAGCAGTCGTTACGTTCACGTCCGTCTGTCTGTCTGTGTGTATGCACATGGGACGAGGTGGATTCGGGCGTCATCGAATGTGATCACCGCGCTTGGCATTGGCCGGAACGTCGGCCTGCTGTCGCTGCCGCCGAGCGACTCTCGGGTGGCGTCAGTGTGCCGACTCGCCGGCCGGGCGGGCCGCAGCGCGGGCCGTGTCACGGCGCGCAGCGGGCCGTGTGCGCCGGTTTGCCGAGTGAGTTGATGTGCCCGGCGTGCCGTACAGCGGCGCCGGCTGATAATGCCGGATGGCGTGTGGAGGCTGGCGGCTGATAATGCCGGATGGCGTGTGGAGGCTGGCGGCTGATAATGCCGGATGGCGTGTGGAGGCTGGCGGCTGATAATGCCGGATGGCGTGTGGATGCTGGCGGCTGATAATGCCGGATGGCGTGTGGAGGCTGGCGGCTGATAATGCCGGATGGCGTGTGGAGGCTGGCGGCAGCGCTCAATGCCGCGCCGGCCGGTCGGCCGCATCGATCGCCGCCGACTCTGCGCGCCGTCACCGTCCGCGCCGGCTCTTCCACCCGCCGTCCCTCTCTCTCTCTCCCTCTCTCGCTCTGTCTCTCACCTCGTTCACGGCCGGCCCGGCGCCGTCATGAGCCAGCTCTGCTGCCAGCTCTGCTGCCGGCTGCGCCGGGCTGCGCCGGGCTGCACCGGGCTGCACACCTGCGCCGGTGGACCTCTGCCGACGCGCCGGGACCATCCTCTGCTGCCGCACCGGGGCCATCCTCTGCCGACGCGCCGGGGCCATCCTCTGCTGCCGCACCGGGGCCATCCTCTGCTGCCGCACCGGGGCCATCCTCTGCCGACGCGCCGGGGCCATCCTCTGCTGCCGCACCGGGGCCATCCTCTGCTGCCGCACCGGGGCCATCCTCTGCCGACGCGCCGGGGCCATCCTCTGCTGCCGCACCGGGGCCTTCCTCTGCTGGCACACCGGGACCGTCCTCCGCCGGCACACCTGGGTGCACACCTGTACTGGTGCACCTCTGCCGACATGCCAGGGCCTTCCTCTGCTGCCGCACCGGGACCGTCCTCCGCCGGCACATCGGGGTGCACACCTGTACTGGTGCACCTCTGCCGACGTACCGGGACTGTTCTCTGCTGGTACACCTGGGGCTGTTCTTTGCTTGAATACCTGGGACTGTTCTCCGCTGGTACAGCTGGGACTGTACTCTTCTGGTACACCTGGGGCTGTTCTTCGCTGTAATTCCTGTGGCTATTCTCCACTGGTACACCCGAGGCTGTGCTCTGCTGGCACACCCGGGGCTGTGCTCTGTTGGTACACTTGGGGCTGTACTCTGCTGGTACACCTGGGGCTGTTCTTCGCTGGTACACCTGAGGCTATTCTCCGCTGATACACCTGGGGCTGTACTCTGCTGGTACACTTGGGGCTGTTCTCTGCTGGTACACCTGGGGCTGTTCTCCGCTGATACACCTGGGGCAGTACTCTGTTGGTACACTTGGGGCTGTACTCTGCTGGTACACCTGGGGCTGTTCTTCGCTGGTACACCTGGGCTGTACTCTGCTGGTACACTTGGGGCTGTTCTCCGCCGGTACACCTGGGGCTGTACTCTCCTGGTATCCGGGAACTCCATACCACCTTGGTATTCATCATTTTATGGGATCCCACCAGGGATCCCACCCTCCGCCACACGAGGAGCCCACCCTGCACCACACCAGAATGTCATCTTCCGTCACACCGGGAGCCCACCCTGCACCACACCAGAACTCTATCCTCTGTCACACCGGGAGCCCACCCTGCACCACACTATGATCCCACCCACCGCCACATCAGGAGCCCAGCCTCCGCCACACCAGGACCCCCACTCCCGGACATGCTAGAGCCCCACTATCTGCCACACCAGGACACCACCTTCCGCCATACGAGGGCCACAACCTCCGCCACGCCTGGTCCCCACTCTCCGCCACACCTGGTACCCGCCCTCCGCCACACCAGGGCCACATCCGCTCGACGCCAGCAGACCGTGTCGTCACCAGGCCAGGCTCCGGCGAGATGTCTCCAGTGGCGCGCCAGCTCCGGCGGCCCGTCTGGTATGCCGTCACCGAGATAGCCGCTCACAACTGGCTGGGTGGGAGCCATCAACCAGCTCTCGTCGGACCTAGATCCGCCCTCTGCCGTTTGTCGGAGGCGGCTGCTCGCGGCACGATCTGCCGGCAGCCAGCTGAACAGCTGTCGCCGACTCAGCTGACTGCGACCCTGCCGGCGGCGCCGCGGGCTCCGGCCGTCGGTCAGACCGCTGACTGCGGCGGGTCAGCGCGGCTCGACCGGTCGGCGGAGTGAACAGGTCTGCTGTGTCCGGCCGGCGCCGCGGCGGGCGTGGCCCTGACACTGGTCGTGTCTCGATGGGCGTGGTCGATGGCCGGCCCGCCTCCGGGAGGCGGCGAGCGTGGCCCTGACACCGGCCGCGTCTCGATGGCGTGGTCGATGGTCGGCCGGCGTCCGAGAGGCTGCCGGCGCCGCGCCGCTGCGCTGGCAAGCCGGTCACGGCCGCGCCGCCCACCTCCGGTGTGGATACTTCCGATTCCGGAGACGCCGCTGGCTCAGCCCCAAGCGCTGGGCTCGATGCACCGAATTGAGAAATTACTTGGCTGGCGAGGCCAAACACGGTCGGGTCATTGGGCGCCGCAAGCGTAGCTCATCGTCTTGGCGTTGGGAGCGAAATTGCTCCAGCTGCTGACTGGAAGAAAATCCCCCAGGGTAAACACCAGATATTGGTGTGAATTTCGTACACTTCCGGCTGACAGTTACGGACGCCGGTGCTGCGGTTGCCCTGCACCCTTGTTTTTTTTTTTAGTTTCACCCCGCCTACCCGGCGTGTGATCGTTCGCAGTGAGCCTGCTGCAGAGCACAGATAACAAGCACTACGTACGGGCATTGCGGGCGGATCTAGAAGGTGGGGAAATGTGTCATGCCCCTTCCACAAAATGTGACTACTTTCGTTGAACGGCTCAGTTTTCTATGATTGCCCTCAAGTCTAGAGGATTTTTAAAAAGAAAATATGAATTTAAGCCCATCCTTATTTCCGTATCCTTTGAAAATACAGTAGTCCTTTCACTGGGCATTTGATCGGTTTTTGGTTTGACTCTTGCACTCACTTCACCCTATCTCCTAATGTCCGACGTATTGGTTTTATCTCTGACTGTGTACCTAGCATAATTTATATTTTTTTGGTATGTATGCGATGTGAGGATGCGGGTCGTCCGTCGTCCAGTTCCGTTGGAGCCAATTAGTGCCAACTATTCCATATCACCATCCGCACCGGATATTCATTATGTGTGTTCACTACACGTGACGCATATATGCCTGCGTGAAGTGCAGGTGTAGATGTAGCCACCTTCGCCGCCACTTCACAAATCTTGTGTGTAGACATATGCGCGTGCATTTGTCTGTACAATGACGGTGCCTGGAAGTTGCGCACAATGTATCGCTATTTCCCCGTCATCTTACCATTCGCACCTGCCGCCCGTTTGATATATGGCGGGGATGCACTTACCTAGCCGGGCATGTTTTACGATGACAATGTGTGGAGAGCTCGATGGTCAGGCCAACGAGCATCGCGGCCATTGTTGAGCGCGTGTTTTCTTTGTTCCAGGTAAGCGCAGCGCAAACGAGATGCTTCGACTTGAGTGCTGGGCCGGGCGGCAGTTGGATGCAGCACAGCCGGCGAATGTGCGGCCGCAGGTTTGTGGACCTGCGTCGTAGGTAGCAAAACTGGCCTCGGCCTAAGCAGGAGGGCTGTTACCCTGATTCCAGCACAAACAGGCCCTCCGGCGAAGGAAGGCTGCTGCCCTGACCTCGATCTAATCAGGTCTTCCGCCGAAGGAAAGCTGCTACCCTGACCTTGGCCCAAACAGGCCCTCCGGCGAAGGAAGGCTGCCACCGATAAGGTTGCAATCTCTAACAAAACAGGTGAACCGAGATAAGGTAATATTGCCTAGTTTCTTCTGGATGCGTGAGAAGCTCTATGCATTCGAAGGCATTTCTGTTGAGCATTTTTTTTTTACATTTTCTACGCACCAGATTCGGATTGTATTTGTCTTCTCGTGGAGTAGAGAGTATCAGGCCAAGACGTCAAGGTCATCTATGAAGCCCAAGGAAGTGGACAACGTGGGCACACGTGATATTGAAATACAACAAAAATTATAATAGATTATGTATAACATCTAACTAATTGCTAACAATTATTAACATTTTTACCTTAACGTAAGCAATACCAAGGGTTGTAGTGAGGCTGGCATTAATAGTTGCTCTTGAGAACCAACATATTTCACTCAAATCGACCTAGGAAGTCAATACTCTTTCCAACAGGTCGAAACAAGATTCTAGTTGGTGTTGATTTCCAGTCAAAATTCGCAATTCAGTTAAATTATCACAATCTTTGGTCGAGGCGCCCTAAAACCCAAATAACTAACCCCAAAATTCGCAATTCCAGAACACCACTATACACATTCAAGCGGATTGGATACCAGGGAGTCGTTATGCGCGACACTTCCGCCCTTTATTGTCTCGATTCGTGTACTCGATGCTCCATACTCGAAATACGTGTGCTCGCAGCCAGCGCCCCGCCGCCCTGATATCTCGGTCAGTGGATCATTGGCCAGAATTGGCTTCCAGCTGTGGGAAGGTCGAGAGAAGGCTCGAGTCGGCTGCGCTTTCAATTAAGCCAGGATTGGAGGGTCAGGGTCAGGCTGGTGGTCTATAGCGCGATAAACTGCTCCTTTTCACAATGGCGCGTGTCGAATCATCGTCGGCACTCGCGGCTAAGGTTCCGTCGTTGAGCTGGAATTCAGCGATCGGGCGTTGGGTTCAGCTTCTGTGCTGCTGCGTCCTGCCTTCCGTTTCCGTCAAGTCTCCTCAGCCAACATGGAAATTTAATCTCTAAAAAGAACAAAAAAGGTGCACTTTCTACATCGCTCAGTCTGGCTGGATTCGTTCAGGGTATTTATGTGATGAATTGACATTTCAAAGTGGATGGTAGGATATCTTCCACCTAAAGCTTGCCTGGCCCTGACTTCTTACTTGACACGCCTCGCTGAAGGATGGTTTTATTTTACGCTGGTGTGAGGCGTAAGGAAATTGCTCGCTCACTTTCTGCGCCGAAGTTGAGGTCCAACTCATCTGTCTGTGTCAGTCGTAATTGCAGCACTTTGTCGGAAGTTCTTACCGGATCATATTCAGCTGATATCTTGCAAACCCTCGCTACTCACAGGCAGAAAGTGCAGAACGTTTTGCGTATCGTACAGTAGCCGAAGCAGTCACGTGATGCAAATGCACTCTGTTTGCGGAGGGAAGAGGCCATTTTGTAAGGATGCCCGTTCGGCTGGGGAACGCGTGTATGCCCCCCTCGGCTGGGAGATGGGTGTATGTTCTGTGGTGCCAGCGGATGAGCTGGGCATGGACTGGATAACGTTCATGCTGACCGCGGAGCAAGAGGACGGCTACATCAGCTGGGGGGACGTAAGGACTGAGGGACGGGTGCATATGCTGAGGGACGAGTGTATGGCTTTAGACTCGAGGATGTATGTGTGTTGGTAAAATATGCTGGTTATGAGCTGGCTTTTCATTTGTCTTCAGCTTATGATCATACTATCAATGGATCAAGTCGATGTCAGTAAGACGACCTCAGTAATATGTCTCATCCCATCACATCTCATCATCTCAGAGGAATGGCAGTTAAATTCTACGAGCGATAATCATATTCCTAGCTGGAAACGCTGCTTGGAGGAAATATATCACCGGATAATAGCAACAAAATTTGAAAACATGTCTCCATGCCAAATGGTATAGAAGAAAAGCAGACAAACCCGGAATCTCGCAAATCAAAATATACAATTCATAGAGAATGAAGCTACATATCCGTGCTTATTTAATTATTTTAGGGTACATCGTTGCTAAGCTACTTATCAAGCCCTTGACGGTCGTGTCGTGTCGTGTCGGATCGGATCGGATCGGATCGGATCGGATCGGATCGGATCGGATCGGATCGGATCGGATCGGATCGGATCGGATCGGATCGGATCGGATCGGATCGGATCGGATCGGATCGGATCGGATCGGATCGCATCGGATCGGATCGGATCGCATCGGGTCGAGTCGGGTCGGGTCGGGTCGAACCGGATCGGATAGGTGGAGTCGGGTCGGGTCGGGTCGGGTCGGGTCACCCACATGAGCTTTTTTATCGCATGTATGCAGAGTTGACTAGCTTGAACTCCGCCATAGGTGGATGATTGCCGCGACACGTCTGCCGTCGGCGCGGCGTGTTGCCCGTGTTGCCCGTGCCGCGGCACGTCTGCCGTCGGCGCGGCTTGTTGCCCGTGCCGCGACACGTCTGCCGACCGTCGTGTGAGCGCCCTTCGTTGCCACCCAGCGCCTATCGCGACCCGGCCGCCGGCTGTCCGTAATGGCCGTAAGTGGCGCTGGAAACCGAACGCAGTGTGATGGATCGCCAGCGGATGCGGCTGCGACTGGGCTCCGCCTCGGCTGTGCCATCGAGCCGGAAACGGCCGGCGGCAGACGGAAGGACTGCGGTGGCGGCGCAGGGGCTGCCTGGAGATTGCGGACTGCAGACGAACGGGCTGCGAGCTGCTGTGACTGTGAGGACAGACTGAGGACTGCCGTAGCTGCGGCGGTGAACAAATTGTCTGCGGCACCGACTGAGGACTGTCGTAGCTACAGCGGTCGGCAAATGGTCTGCGGCAGCGAGTGAGTAACCGTCGGAGAGCGGGTGCCGGCGGCCGCGCGACTATTGAGACTCACCGATTTCGCTTCCGATTCGACGACGCTGAGGACGTCGCTGAAATGACGAAGCTATTGCGCATGACTTTCACCCGAAACGCGCGCACGATGACTGGTGAAACATGTTTATATCCACGACAGAGGTGCTAACTGCCCGGTCATCACTCATACGCATCACATGTAGGCTCTGTAGTAGAGTAAAGCCATGTGGACGGTGCCCATGATGCGAAGCATGTTACTGCTTCTAACCGCATTTCGACGACCGCGTAAGTCGTGGCCGCAATGTGACCATAGTAGTCGAAGCGCCCGTAAACACAAATAACTAACCAACTGATAACTGCCCGGCTGATGCAATGCCTTCTGTGCGCGGGACTGGTGGCGGCCCGGGTTGTAATTGTTGGTGCGCGTGGGCGGCGCCGGCGCGACAGACGTCGACGGCGTCTCCGGGGAGCGCAGTCATCTGCCCGAACCGGTCGAACGCGGCGGCCGACCGCAGTCAAACGGTCTCGGACACTTAGCGCCGGCGTCGGGGAGCAATGCGGCCGACAGCAACGACATTAGTTGGCCGGCCGGAAAATATGACTGCAGTTGTGCCGGCGCCCGTCTGCGGGAGGCACCGGCGGCGCCCTGTGCGGCGCCGGTCGGCGACAAGACGGCCGCCGCTTCGCTGTACAAGTGCGCAGGTGACCAGGCATTCATCGAGCGGCGACTCAATAGCTCACTCCGATAAATTGCACTCGGCCGGGCTGTGGTCCGTTTAATGTTGTTCGATGCGTTGCAGTGGCACGACGCAATTTGTTCGGCCTCGCGATGGCGCACTTTTCGTGTCCGGATCCGGGTGGCGGCCGCTCGGCGCAGTCGATACGGCGGCGCTGCGGCGGCGCTGCGGCGGCGCTGCGGCGGCAGAACGGCGCGATGAGATGTGCCGGCGGCCGGTGCGCCGCTCCCGGCAGAGTGCATGGACGGCCGGCAATCGGCCGCACATCGATTGTTCCGCCGTGTCGCCGGGCGGCCGCCGCCGCGGCGTCCCCGGCACGTCCCGAGCCATGTCCCGGGCCGGATGTGGCGCCGCCCTGGGCCAGGTCTCCGGTGAGATTTGGCGCCGCTCTGGGTGGATATCGGGTGGAATATGGCGCCACCGTGGGCTGGGTCCCGGGTGAGATATGGCGCCACCCTGGGCCGGGTCTTGGGCAAGATATGGCGCCGCCCTGGGCCGACCCCCAGTGCGGTATGACGTCGCCCTGGGCCTGCCCCCAGTGCGGTATGGCGCCGCCCTCGGCCTGCCCCCAGTGCGGTATGGCGCCGCCCTGGGCCGACCTCCAGCGTCGTATAGTGTCGCCCGGGACTCTGCCAGAGCCATGCACAGTACGTACAGTACTCGCCGTCGTGAGCCAACATGGTACGCCGCCCGACCGTGATCCGCCGCCTGGTGCCCTGAGCTGGCCGTGAAGTAAGGACTGGGGCCGCCGGTCCCAGGCTGCGCGCCGGCCGGTGGGTGTTTCCTCCGGCGCCTGGCGCTTGTTTCGGCAGCAAAGGACAGTCGAGTTTCACATCCGAACTCGACCCCGGAATTGGAGCATGGGCGGAAAGTCGCGCACGCCCCCAGAGACGAGACTGTCACCGGGTTGCCCACAGAGATGGGAGATTGTCGCTGGGCTGCCCACAGAGACGGGAGATTGCCACTGGGCAGTCCGCATACATGGAATACTGTCACTGGGTGGTCCACATAGACGGGAGATTGTCACTGGGCTGCTCACAGAGACGGGAGATTGTCACTGGGCTGCCCACAGAGACGGGAGACTGTCACTGGCCTGTCCACAGAGACGGGAGACTACTGGGCTGCTCACAGAGACGGGAGACTGTCACTGGGCTGCCCCCAGAGACGAGACTGTCACTGGGATGCCCACAGAGACGGGATACTGTCACTGGGCTGCCCACAGAGACGGGAGATTGTCACTGGGCTGTCCACAGAGACGGTAGACTGTCACTGGGCTGCCCACAGAGGCGGGAGATTGTCACTGGGCTGCCCACAGGGACGGGAGACTGTCACTGGGCTGCCCACAGAGACGGGAGACTACTGGGTTGCTCACGGAGACGGGAGACTGTCACTGGGCTGCTCCCAGAGACGAGACTGTCACTGGGATGCCCACAGAGACGGGATACTGTCACTGGGCTGCCCACAGAGACGGGAGATTGTCACTGGGCTGCCCACAGAGACGGGAGACTGTCACTGGGCTGCCCACAGAGGCGGGAGATTGTCACTGGGCTGCCCATAGAGACGGGAGACTGTCACTGGGCTGCCCACAGAGGCGGGAGACTACTGGGCTGCTCACAGAGACGGGAGACTGTCACTGGGCTGCTCCCAGAGACGAGACTGTCATTGGGATGCCCACATAGACGGGATACTGTCACTGGGCTGCTCACTGAGACGGGAGATTGTCACTGGGCTGCCCACAGAGACGGGAGACTGTCACTGGCCTGCCCACAGAGACGGGAGACTACTGGGCTGCTCACAGAGACGGGAGACTGTCACTGGGCTGCCCCCAGAGACGAGACTGTCACTGGGATGCCCACAGGGACGAGAGACTGCTGGGCTGCTCACAGAGACGGGAGACTGTCACTGGGCTGCCCCCAGAGACGAGACTCTCCACTGGGATGCCCACAGAGACGGGATACTGTCACTGGGCTGCCCACAGAGGCGGGAGATTGTCACTGGGCTGCCCACAGAGACGGGAGATTGTCACTAGGCTGTCCACAGAGACGGGAGACTGTCACTGGGCTGCCCACAGAGGCGGGAGATTGTCACTGGGCGGTCCGCATACGTGGAATACTCACTGGATGGTCCATATAGACGGGAAACTGTCACTGGATGGCCCACAGGATGGGATACTGTCACTAGACGGCCCACACAGATGGGATGCTGTCACTAGGCGGCACGCAGAGACGGTAGGTTTTCACGGAGGCACATATAAGGGGCCCCGTCGCTGGGCGTCCCACAAAGACGGGATACCGTCTCTGGATGGCCCACATAGATGGAATACTCACTGGAAGGCCCACACAGATGGGGGACTCACTGGAAGGCCCACACAGATGGGGGACTCACTGGAAGGCCCACACAGATAGGGGACTCACTGGAAGGCCCACGCAGATGGGGGACTTACTGGGACGTGGAGGTAGTGGATACCTGATCGCGATACCTGGGAAGACGGGTTGGGTGCTGAGCTGTGGTAGGGATACGAAGGGTGCGAAGCGATGCTAGAATTAGTGTTAACGAAAACCGGAGAGCGCGCGTGTGTTACTGCGGCTAAAAACGCCTTAAGCGGGACTTTACATGTATGTCAGGTCAATTTGAAGAGATACTCGGGATCGGGTGGGGGAATGTGGATAATACGGGTTCTGACAGCGTGACGACGTGACGTGGTTGAAATCGGTTTAAGCTGGCTGGAACTTTCAATCCAAGGTCACACCATATAAGGAGAATTATTTTCCTGGTGGAATTTATATTTTTGTGATTATCGGGCCAGGGATAGACGTAGATACCGCAATGGACGTCTATATTCGGAGACTAGGCGAAATAAAGCCTTTCAATCTTTTTATTGCTGCCGTTGATCAACGTGTTACTTTCCCCACCACTCTTCTCCAGTTAGACGAGCACTACGCATATCTCGCATAGTGTTCAATCACAAGTGAATACCTCAGATGAATCTTCTATCTGTTACGTGGGCGCGCCTGAATGAATTACTAGCTAGCTGAATGCTCTGATCCCCGCCACACATGTTTTCATGATATCTCGGAATGGCCCAGGTACAATTGTGGCATAGGAGGTATTCACTGATTGCACGAGTTGAACGAAGTAACCATATACCATGGGGCATAGCCGAGCGAGAAATTAACATGGAAGCAAGGCGTACGGCTGTTTGCGGTTCTAGTTATATTTTCCGAGGAACTGCAAAGTGAACTAAATCATTCAGAGGATCGTAGATGCATTTCTAGTCATCAGGACGATTGACGTCTGTCTTTTTGTAGCAAGGGGGTGATTCAAATGGCTTGTCGGAATCTTTGCTCCAACTAAAGTTGTCTGGTCGACTGCTCGCATTTCGGGCACCTTTAAGCCGTAAATGTAATCGATTACAACTCTGCAACCTCTACAAACAAGACTATTTCCAGTAGGGGCATTGTCAATCATTGAAGCTATTATTTGATTCATTTACGGATATTCAATCGATAATGCAGTACATTCCAGCAAATCTGGGCTTCACACCGTATATCTTATGCCGAAGTTTCTTCTTGTTTTTCAAAAAGTCGCTCATTTCGTATAATTGGTATTTCTCAGGTGGCTGCATTGAAGGTCCGGTGTGTCATGAAAGGATGCCATTATTAGTTTCGTGTGGAATGCTTTCAATTGGCGTAGTTTCCATTTTCAGGTCGTAGGTCAGCGCAAGGAAAATTGCCAGGGCACAGCAACTTAGCATTGTGCTCCTGGGTCAGTTAATTTCTTCACCTTGACATACAGCCTGCCAAACCTGTACGGGCTGAGCCTGACGACTGGGCAAAGCTATGGATGGGACATGTCTTACGTCAGGTTCAGTACACGCCATATGAACCGGATGTTCCCATAAAGAAATGTCCTTTTGTCAGCTTCACCCGATCAAACAAACGAATGCCTTCCAGTATGGATCGGATTATGAGCTCGGAGGCTTCATGCCATACGCACACGCGGCGCATTTTCCGTTTAGTTTTTCAGGACGATAGTTTTTAGCTCGTTGGAACTTGCAGCACACGGTGTTCGTGGACCGCTGAGACTCTTGACCTCCCTGTCCCGGGGAACACTCGAAGGTTCAGCCTGACGGACTCTTGAGACATCTGGTGGAAGTGCCTTCGAATCGCGTCCATCGGCAAGATCCGGTCGTTGAGGCTGCCGGGTGGGTCGATCCGTGATACGGCACTGGGAGGTTTTGGCGGCCGAGGATGCCGGGCTCGGTGCCAGATGCGTGATGGGCCCACCTCCACCTCGTGATGGGCCCGCCATGTGTCGGAGCTAATGACGTGCTGGATCCCGGCGCGGGTGCGGTTGGCGGGATCGCGGAGTGAAATTTCGCTCATGACCTGGCTGGGAGGTTCGTTCATGACCCGAGGTGGACGAGTAAGAAAGCCGTGCAAAGCAAAACGCGGCTTTGAGTTGGGGGCTGCGGACGTTGCGGCGCTGGGTGCAACAGCCTGTGAGGCACATAGGGTTGCTGCCTGACCAGCTTTGAAATAATGTGATGCTTGCAATATTTATTGCCACTTAGCGTTGCACTAAGAAAACTACTTCAAAACTGCTCCCCCACCAACTTAAGGATCACTTTTATTTGTTTCAGCAAGTGGCTGTCTCGTTACTTATCGAATGCAGGCTTAGAACGAAGGAACATTGCTTGCTGTAGCAGCCTGGAGACCGAGCAGTATGTCACTGATTCGTTGTTGTCTTTGATGCAGCTGCTGCACAGTACAGAAACCGAAGCCACCTTGCGAAAAGGTGGCAAATGATTTTTTTTAGCATCGCCACGAAATCCGCCTCGAGGGAACACAGGCTATTTTGTTTTTGTGTGCTTCTGTTTTTCCAATCGGATCAGCTGTATTGATTTATTCTGTAATTGTGCAGTATAGCTACTAAAAACTGTTTTAACGCCTACAAAGAATATGTGCAAGATGCTCAGCCTGGGAACCACTACTGTGATCGCCTCGATGACTCACAGACCCGTGTCGAGCGCCCCACGTGTTGCAGTCTCCTAATGTGCAGCGGCGCGGTGGCAATTTGCGTAACATCACGTGGCGCGTGACCGGGTGCGTGACAAGGCCATTGTCGCCCGCCAATGCCGACTATCTGTTAATAGTAATAGCATATGTTCAGTGAATATTCCAGTAATGAAATGCATATTCATGCTGTTATTCATGTATATTCTGGTTCATGAGACACTAGTAAGTGCGAATGTCTTTGCTCGTCCTTGCTGGTAAGCTGCATATATTAATTGGCCGAACATGCTATTTGAGTCCGTCAGTTAGTAGCGAATTTGCAAAGTTGACCTTGGGGTCAAATTATTTGACTTGCGAAATTGCCCGCTTTGCTCTTCCTCGCAAAACATTCCCCCCATCCTGAGAAAATTGTTATTGGCTCCCAGTGCTATTTTATACACTCGTTGATACAATCTGCCCCGCGAGGGTCGTCATTGTACGGCGGAACTCAGGTGATATAATAAGCCCCGCGAGGGTCGTCCTTATACCTGTACGGCCGAGCTCAGTGGCGGTATAATCTGCCCCGCGAGGATCGTCCTTACACCTGTATGGTGAAGCTCAGTGGCGGTCTAATCTGCCCCAGGAGGATCGTCCTTATACCTGTACCGTCGAGCTCAGTGGCGGTACAATCTGCCCCGCGAGGGTCGTCCTTATACGGTCCTTGTACGGTCGAGCTCAGTGGCGGTCTAATCTGCCCCGCGAGGATCGTCCTTATACCTGTATGGTGAAGCTCAGTGGCGGTCTAATCTGCCCCGCGAGGATCGTCCTTATACCTGTATGGTGAAGCTCAGTGGCGGTCTAATCTGCCCCGCGAGGGTCGTCCTTATACCTGTATGGTGAAGCTCAGTGGCGGTCTAATCTGCCCCGCGAGGGTCGTCCTTATACCTGTATGGTGAAGCTCAGTGGCGGTCTAATCTGCCCCGCGAGGGTCGTCCATCAGGTGAGCCAGCCGGCGTGACTCTCCATGAAATGTTATACCGTGTTCACGTGTAATGCCCACGGCGTAAAACGTTCCCGTAACATGTATATCCTCGAGCTTCAGCCACCCTCTCCCATTCCCAGGAAAAAAAAACTGCAGATAACAGAAGAGATAGCCACATAGATCATGTTTGGCCCACATAAAATATGGCGGTAGGCATCCTGACAGACATTTAATTTATCTGGGATAATGAACGAGCGGGACAAGATGGACGGAGTAAAAATTAATGCGCACGGAGCGTGGCCGTCGAGACGAGAACACCCGGCAGCTGGTGATGTTCCTCGTGGCCGTCAAGACGAGAACACCCGGCAGCTGGTGATGTTCCTCGTGGCCGTCAAGACGAGAACACCCGGCAGCTGGTGATGTTGCTCGTGGCCGTCAAGACGAGAACACCCGGCAGCTGGTGATGTTGCTCGTGGCCGTCAAGACGAGAACACCCGGCAGCTGGTGATGTTCCTCGTGACCGTCAAGACGAGAACACCCGGCAGCTGGTGATGTTGCTCGTGGCCGTCAAGACGAGAACACCCGGCAGCTGGTGATGTTGCTCGTGGCCGTCAAGACGAGAACACCCGGCAGCTGGTGATGTTGCTCGTGGCCGTCAAGACGAGAACACCCGGCAGCTGGTGATGTTGCTCGTGGCCGTCAAGACGAGAACACCCGGCAGCTGGTGATGTTCCTCGTGGCCGTCAAGACGAGAACACCCGGTAGCTGGTGATGTTGCTCGTGGCCGTCAAGACGAGAACATCCGGCAGCTGGTGATGTTGCTCGTGGCCGTCAAGACGAGAACACCCGGCAGCTGGTGATGTTCCTCGTGGCCGTCAAGACGAGAACACCCGGCAGCTGGTGATGTTCCTCGTGGTCGTCGAGACGTGAACACCCGACAGCTGGTGATGTTCCACGTGGCCGAGCCGACCAGAGAGGCTGAGTTATACGCGAACACAATTATCTGAACAAGACAAGTCACATAACCCTCCGGAACAAACCGCTTCCCGGCAGCGATATCGCCGCCCCACGGAGCGGACAATTGCACCGTTCCAATTTGCCATGCCATGTGGGAGTGGTCGGACGGGTGCCAGGCTGGTGAAGGCGGTCTGGTGGTCGTTGTGCCAACTGCGGCACGTCCTTGTATTTCACGAGGTACCCTGGCGAGGAGAGGCGAAGAAGTGCTTGGTGCCGGCAAGGCATTTTACCTTCAGACTATGGCTATGCTCCCGGAAGTACCGCTAGTATATGTTCGTTGAATTTAGTTCTTAATTATATATTAATTGAGTGTTTGTTTGTTGTTTTTATTTCGCAATATAATTGCGAAATATATATATATATATATATATATATATATATATATATATATATATATATATATATATATATATATATATATATGTATGTGTATATATATATATACATATATATATATATATATATATATATATATATGTATGTATGTATGTATGTATGTATGTATGTATGTATGTATGTATGTATGTATGTATGTATGTATGTATGTATGTATGTATGTATGTATGTATGTATGTATGTATGTATGTATGTATGTATGTATGTACTGCCCCGTCCGACACGTATTTTCTGATCCTTCGATCACAACCCTGTTCCGGCCGCCATCACCCGAGGCTCTGGTCCTGCTCACGCAGGTTGTGACGCCGACAGACTGTCCTGTTGGATACATCCCTGTTGCATCTTCGCGCGCTTTCCTTTCTAGTGTCTGTACGAACATGCTGTCTTTCTGTCATTTCTACTTTGAATTTGGCCTGAGAAGGCATCGTCATTCATTTGACAACACTTTATGTCGCTTAAAAGCACCACTACTGTGGTTATTATTGCGAATAATCACACAATAGCCATTTGTCGCTACTTGCTGTACGTTTCGATGCCGAGACATCGCAAAGTTGCAGGCATGCAAAATGGGCACATTATGTCCCACGGATTGCCCATGGCGGCACCTATCTGTAGCGAGTGTGGACGAGAAGACACGCACGTGAGTGTGGGCGAGTAGACACGTACAGCCAGAATTCAGCGTTTAGCCAGATTGTGTGCAGCGCGGTGTATATATGGGAAGAGAAGGGAAGCCATTTTAACGGGGAAACAACGATGCGATTATGAGTGAGAATTACATGAGGACAAGTTGGGTAGTAAGCATGAAGACATCGTGCAGTCCTCCCCCCCCCCACACACACATACACATGCCCACAAAATCAACGCGCCCTGCAGGACATGTTATTATGCTATTATGCTCACTGACGGAGTGAAATGAAGACGGTGATGAGCGACTGCAGCTACCACCGTCCGCCGTCCTCAGAGGACCATGCGGCTGGTGACCTAAGTCCCAGCGTGGTGTAAATCCGGCTGGCCTGCACGAACCAGCTGATGGCGCTCGAGGGGCACAGCCTGCCGGCCGGGTGCAGGTCATCGCGGCGACGCTCGATCTGTGCTGGGTGCCGTGCTGGCGCCGAATGCGTCTCGCGGGGCCGCTGTGCCACCATCGTGCACTGCCGAAACACTTGGCAATGCTTGTCGATGCCCACGTGCAGGACGGGACGGAATTGGCGTGCCGTGAGTGACGACGCCATCTCGGTAGATATGCACAAGGTACACTGTAGGTCTATTGTTTGGCGGAGTGATTGATGTGAGCAGCAACGCGGCCGGGTTCCATCGGAGATTGGTCGCGCTCTGGGTATGCACGCGCCGGCGGCCACGTTCACCAGTCGTCGCCGGCTTCTGTCTGCGATGAAGCGTTGCCCAGTGAGTGGGCGTCGGCAAGCGACACGCGAAAGTCGTCCCGGCAATTGTGGCCGCTTAACCCGCGCACGCCCGGGGGGGGGGGGAAGATATCTGCCCCCCCCCCCTGCGGTTTTTCCTACTTTGCCGCCATACTAATCGGGTTAGCAAGGCCAAACCTCGCATGGCTGCTCATTGGTCTTTTCCGCATGTCCTCATAATTTTTTTGACCCTGGGTCATCTCAAGTCAGGTCACCAGGTCATGCGAAGTGACCCAACATCTCTCGGAGTTCTAAGTGGCATCACTCCCACAATAATTGGGCGATTGATTTCAAACATATATCACGTCATGATCTTATCAAGGACTATAATATGTACCTCACGGTTTTTTTTGTAGCATTGATCTGAGGTCAGGTCGCGGCCATGGCTTCCCCATTATAGGCCTATGGTAAAATATACAAATGTTTCCTGGCTACATATTTGCTCTCGGAATGACCTCCAACGGTTATGGCGTGTAGCTCAAAGCTATTCTCAATGTCACCGCTGACATTTTTGCTCAGTGACCTCACCAAGGTCAGCTGAGGTCACCTGGAATCACTAGCACATTTCTGCGCATTATATCGCACTGCATGGAGCTAGAAGGCTGAAATTACCATCATTGTGCTTGTATCGCCAAGACGTGTCGATTGATATATTACATGACCTCCCTAGTCTACCCCATGACCTTGACCTGATGTCATAGTTTCGGTGACCCATCTGTTGACCTGACCTTAAATTACACAGCGTATGTCGATAGCACATTTCAAGGGCTGTCGAATAGCATTTGCAGTTTGTTTCTATCTGTTACAGGTCCTGAGATATGTGCCAATATCTGAGGGTCCCACCCGATCTGGTCGAATTTGACATATGATGACCCAGTGACCTAAATATTTACCTGAGCGAGAAAATGACCGAAATACTTTCGATAGAGCTTGTCACCAACTATCCAACGCCGTTTTCCCGTTTATCGCTACCTAGCATAGTTCTGGAGATCTTAGGGGGGGGGGCAGACATCTGCCCCCCCCGGACATGCGAAGTTGGCGCGGACCGCCGGACGTGCGAGTGTTAAACCCCGTCGTCCAGCGCGCAGTCGGAAAGAACTGACAAGAAGACATCACACAGTGTGTGTTGACTACATGCCACCCTCGATGGTGCGACAACTACGGCCGCTCCCCGCATGGGTGCAATCTCTCGGGGGAGGGGCTGAGGGGACATGTCGCCCAAATGTGTGTGTCCCTCCTACACATATGGCTCCCCACATCCAAGCGTGGGCAGTCAGCTCGCCCAGTGAACTTACCAGCACACTAGCTAAACTTGCCACCACATAAGCTCAACTTACCACCACACTACTCCTCTCCTCCTCATACTACTACTACTACTAATACTACTACTACTAATAATACTACTACTACTACTACTACTACTACTACTACTACTACTACTACTACTCTAGCTCCTACTCAACTACTCCCTTTCCTTCACAGACACGCGCGACCTCAACTAAGCATGTTTCGCTGATCGGTACGACAGCCAGGCCCTCTTCCAGCATGCTAATTATTTATTTGTTTATTTATTTATTTATTTATTTATTTATTTATTTCACGATACATGCCCTCCACGTACAGTAGCTATTATGGACAGACTGTGATGCTAGTTGGGGAGTTGAGGCGTGATCTCCCAGTCATGCCCCCCTAGTCAGTGATCATTCCCGTTGCTTTAGTATTGCTGAGTGGGAGTGGCCAATGGACGCACCACCCCCACCCCACCCCACCCCACCCCGCCCAGTCAGAACTCCTTAGTAGAAGCCCGGTGTAAGCGGTTTAACGCTCATTTTGCACTGGGAAGCAGGTGTGCTCCAAATCCTATCCCAGTCACACGGGATCAGTTTAACGGAATGCTATTTTCCCTGCCAAGCAAGCACTTCTGTGTGATGACATGCCGATTATGTTTATGTTATGTGTACTTTGTTTTAGCAGCGACTGGCGGTTTTTCCTTCGTATCACTAACTATAGTATGGTCACGCAAACTGTGTCTTCTGGCGTAATAGTTCAGCCGCATGACAAAAGTAACGACCCTTCGTCAATTACGCTCGTCTGTTATTTATAAAATGTCTCCGACAGTTACTATATGACGAATGATAAGCAGTGCACTCAGAAGGGTGCTTGTGCAATTGTTCGCATTAGTCGCATTGGTTGCATTTCGTTTGCCATCCCTAGTATGTATTTATTTATTTAGCCTGTGATGCTAGCTAGGATGTCTTACACTTGCCTATGCTTTATATAGTACTATTAATACTATGACTCGGCTTGTCTACACTTGTTTACCTTAACTCATGCTTTTCTGCGTAGCACGAATTGATAGCTTACGTAATATAAACGATGCTATGGGTGCAAGATGACTGCTGCGGTTACCGTGTCCTAAAGCCCCCCCCACACACACACACTCCTCCCGAAAAATGTGAATTAACATGCTGGTTTATATGTGGATGTACAAAAATAGCGTGCGAGTGTCGGCCATGGAATTCCCGAGCCCCAAGATAGCACTGCTGTCTACTGAAGGGTCGTGCCTCGAACGTCTGCTCGCAATATCGGAAGAGATGACCTCACGTGCCACATGGCGCCCAATATCAGCTGCTTCCGTGCCGCGGTCGCCCGCTACCACAACACAAAATGGCCCTCATCGGACCACACAGCCGCCTGGCGGACGCGCGTCTGTCGCTCGAAACCGCTCTGGACAGTGTGCACGTGATGGTTCTTACGGTACATGATGTACCATCTTACGGTACGTGATGGTTAAGGCTGGACAAAATAAGCTGGACTGGTACCTTGTGACGATCGTCTGAGACTTAAGTCGCAGAGCCACCTTGTGGTGACCGTCTGAGGATTAAGTCTCGGAGCCATCTTAAGGCTAAACCCGCGCCGTCTCGGGGGGGGTTGATGAGGTTTTCCGCGGATAGTTAAAGAACGGTGCCGCGCGCCGAAATTTGAAATACCTTTTCCCACATCAATTTGGCATATTGTGTCAAAATTTTGAGGTCAGGTCATCTAGGGATAACGAGTTAGTCAAGGTCAAGTGAGGTCACCTCCAGAAAAGTTTAACCAGTCGTCACGCTTTAACGGATAAATATATTTTAATGAAACTTTCAGCATTTACTTATCTTTATGGACAAAACAAAACGCACCAGAGGATTTTTCCGTTTTTGATTACTTATTAGTTTTGCACATTAGCCCATTATGACTCAAATATAAGATTCTAGCTAAAGTAAGCATTTTTTTATGAGAGCAAGTTGACTTCGAACAACGTTTTTCGGTCCGCTCTACCCATTAGGAAAAAAATTAAAGAAAAGTGAAAACTCAAATTTTGAAATTTCAAAAAAGTGATTTTTGGGTGGGCAAAAATTGTAGGGCCATGGTCGATTTCGCCTTCCTTTTCTGATTCCAAATATTTTTGTTCTTCAAATCTCTCCCAAAATGAACTCCCCATAACCAAAAACATGATGTAAGTCGTGAAAACCTAGGCCCCTCCCTAGTGACGTCACTTTTGGGGGATACAATTTTGGGGGTGGTGTCTGGCCCTACTCGTCGAGCGCTTTCCAATGACACCTCTTTCGTTTTCGTGCGACGGTTTGGGGATTACAGGGGGGTGTATTATCACTCCCCCCTCCCCCCTCCCGAGATGGGGTGTGAGGATATGACCGGGAAGACGGGGAGGGATAAGTCTCAGAGCCGCCTTGTGGTGACCGTATGAGGCTGAAGTCTCAGAGCCACCTTGTGGTGACCGTCTGAGTCTCAAGTCGCAGAGCCACCTTGTGGTGACCGTCTGAGGCTTAGGACTAAGTCTTAGAGCCACCTTCGACCGTGGCCTTTCCCTTTTGGCGAGGAACTACAAGGCTCGACCGGTTCGAACACCCAATGGGCTCGAATACCCAACGTTGTGTCGCCCCGAACGCAGGTATAACAAAGGACTGTACACCTACCGGGCTCCCAAGTTGTGCAACCAGCGTGGCACTTATAACCTTACGGACATTTTTCCTTAATGTGTGTTTACACGCTGTACTCGTCCCATTATTCCCACCGGTTGCGCCATTTTCAACAATATCCTCCTACGTTATTGGCTCGCGCTATCGCCGCTATGGCGTGTGTTGTACTTGACGGCAGCCTGCGTTTTGTGAACCGACCGGATGGCTCATAATACAATGCAATACAATACAATGCAATACAGTACGATGCAATGCAATGCAATACAAAACGATATGGACGTAGAGGGACAAATGAAGGACAGGTGACCAGGTTCAGGTGTGACGGGGCTGGCACATCAGGTGTGACGGTGAGCTGTGCGGCGCGGCGGCGTGTGACGTTACCCGAGTGCTGCAGGTGGTCTCGGGTGTCGGCTGTACGGCGCCAGTTAGCAGGTCCGGCAGGTGGCGTGCGGCGCCAAGTGGCCGCTCACGGCCGCCGAGCCGTGTTTCGGCAGGTCGGCTCCGCCATTGACGGCGGCGTAACTCGTCCAGCCGTCGGCGATATTGGCGGACGGCACCTGGCACTCCTCCGTGCGCCGTTCACCATCCGCCAGCGTCCACCTGCCTCCGCTACACACCCGCTGCTGCTCCCGTGGTCTCCCGTGGTCACGCCCATGGCCGCGCCGTGGTCACACGCATGGCCGCTCCGTGGTCTCCCGTGGTCACACCCATGGCCGCTCCGTGGTCTCCCGTGGTCACACCCGTGGTCTCCCGTGGTCATACCCATGGCCGCTCCGTGGTCTCCCGTGGCCGCTCTGTGGTCTCTCGTGGTCACACCCATGGCTGCTCCGTGGTCTCTCGTGGTCACATCCATGGCCGCTCCGTGGTCTCCGGGGAGGGAGCAGGACGAAGAGCGGTTTAGCGTAGTAGAATGTCGGCGCCACGTGCACACCAGATTCACCTTGATAATGTTACTACTCCGTATGTGTTGTTTTTTGTTTTGTTAGTTAATTATTCATTTACGGAAATATATCTGACATTGAATTCGGCAGCGTACTTGGCGCCAATCTATGTCATCCTTAGATTTTCTAGTTTTCGTGGACGTAGTTTGTGGTCCACAAAAGCTTTATCTGGGACCACCAAAGGCAACACTACCATCATCATCTGCTGTCGTGGCAGACTAAGGATGGCGGCGGCTGAGACCGTACACAGCCATGACAATGCGCCGGCCTCGCGCGCACACGTGCCCCTTTTCGTCGGACGTTGCTGCGACTTCGCTGGACGGCGTAGTACCACGTTGGCAACACGGTGTACCTGACGTACGTCGTGTTGCGACGCGCTTCAGTAGCAGTATGTATGTGTTGTGTTGTGTTGCGTTGTGTTGTGTTGTGTTGTGTCTGCGGAACTGTATCCTGAGTGTGGACATTATTTTCATGATGAATGTTTTCTCAGCGAGCGCGTAGCCTAGGCAAGTCCCCCATGCAAGCACGAAAAACGCGTATTTGGGCGACCCGACCCGACCCGACCCGACCCGACCCGACCCGACCCGACCCGACCCGAACTGACACGACCCAACCCGATCCGATTCGATCCGGTCCGGTCCAACCCAACCAAACCCGATCCGACCCGACCCGACCTAACCCGACCCGAACTGACACGACCTGACCTGTCCCAGTCCGGTCCGGCCCAGCGCCCTACTCGACCCGACTGCCATGGTCTTGAAAGGCTTGTATCCTAGGAACGACGTACTCTAGAATCACGTAATAAACACGGGCACGCAGCTTCAATTTCTACCCGTTGTCTGTATTTGTGAGGCTGCAACTTTTCCAAATATTTCCCACCATAATTTTCTACGGTGTCACGTTTTAGAGTCTGCGCTATTATACAGCCGCGCATTTCAACCACGCAGTATTTTCAGCGATGAATATGAGCATCGCGAGTCGTGTATACTGCCAATTTCTCTGCGATGAGCTGAGATGTGGGACGATAAAGTTGTTGGCGGGGCTTGTCTGATGTACTTTGACAGGGTGAAAGTTTTGATAATCCGATCATTGGTGTTCCAATTATTTAAATTACAAACTTAAAAGTGCTGGCGCCCGGTATTTTTCAGTATGAGGATTAAGACAATTTTCATCGTGAGTGATTGTTTCATGTGGTTCCCAGACGGCTGTGCTACTAAAGCCCGCCTCTTGAGGGATCCAGCCAGCATTGTGAGGGATATTTCATAAGGTCCCCAGGTGGCTGCGCTACTGAAGCCCCACAGCACGCTTCTTGAGAGATCCAACCTGCCTCGTGAGGGATTATTTCACAAGGTCCCCAGGCGGCTGCGCTACTAAAGCCCACAGCCTGCCTCTCGCCCTCGCCTAGTGCCGCTGCCGGTGCTGTATGGTGGTTAGACCTACTGCTAATATAACTGATTGTGTTTTCCTGTGGGTGCCAATGATTCGCGCGCCTATTGTTTGACGATGGCTAATTATGATTGTGACACGCAAGCATGTATACAAATGAAATAACAATCAATTTATCTTCCACAAGTATATTTTATACATCGCCTTCATCGCCACAGTCGCTTCTTGTGAGCATTGTTGTTGAAAAGTTGAACAAACGCACCGTCTGTGAATACGAAAGTTAGAAACCTAAGGAATAAAAGGATGAATGCTTGAACCAGCGCATTCAATGTAAAATGCACCAAAGGCAAACATTAATTAAGATGCGAGCTGTGTTCTGCTGTGCGCGGTGGCAGATTATGGCTCGTTTGTCACTGTGAGGGGCTGCCTACCGAGGACCAGTGGCCGGTTATGGCTCGTTTGCCACAGCGAGAGGACACCTATCGAGGACCGGTGGCAGATTATGGCTCGTGCCACAGCGAGAGGCTGCCTACCGAGGACCGGTGGCAGATTATGGCTCGTGTGCTACAGCGAGCGGCCGGCTACTGAGGCCGTTAGCCACCATTATTCATCGATAGCCCCCCGTAGCACGACACAACAGCAGCGAACAGCAGCCAGCAGGCTGTCGGCCGGTGTGAGGCCGACGTGGCGTGGAGCGTGTGCAGTCGTGGCATCCACACAGCACGGTACAACAGCACAGCCCAGGCACACCAGCATGGCCCGGGCACAGCGCAGTGTTGCAGCACAGCACGACAGCACACTGTAGGTGGCGCACAGCCCGGAAACGGCGGAAAACAACAGCGCAGCCCAGGTACAGCACAGCAAACAGCACAGTCTGGGCACGGTGCGGCTCCACATCACAGCATGTAAGTGGCGATTTTTATCGGCTGCCCGGCACTCAGTGGGAGTGGCAGGGTCGTCCGGCACCCAGCAGGGTCGTCCGGCACCCAGCAGGGTCGTCCGGCACCCAGCAGGGTCGTCCGGCACCCAGCAGGGTCGTCGTCATGGTCGCTGTCGTCATTGCAGGGTCATCCGGGACCCAGCACGATCAGGCGGCGAGTCTGGGCCGGTGCAGTGTTGGCCAGCCTTCACCCTGCCTGTCGAGGTGTCGCGGGTCATGGCCAGCATTGTCGACGACATGACTTCAAGCTGTCGCCGACCACCATGGCTCAAAGTGTTGCATCTGAAGCGACGGTGTCAAAGTGGGTGTCTTTTAGGTTCCAGGGTATAGCTGCAGGACGGCATAGTTAACGAATGGAACACTTTTCACCGGTCATACTGTGCTTCCACGCAGAGCGCGGGACAGCATGGCCACGGTAAATTTGTTGGCACGAGTGCAAATTTGAGTTCGGTTTGAGATCAGTAAGTACTGCACGATCGATGTCCATTTAAGGCCGTTTGGTGTGTTGGTCTCTTGCCGGCCAGCTTGTTGAGTAATCTATTTGGATGACCGATGATACATTTCATGGCGATGACCGGCGCAAGCCTGGCTGTATCCGTTAAGATGTTCTTTCGGGATAATTTGCCGTCACCACCAATCTGTACATTAGTCAGTGTTAGGAATGAAAGGTGAGAAAAAAAACTGAAAGGAGTTGAAAAAGAAGTGAATGAAGAACAAAATTCCGCGTTTAATAATCCAGCTTGGAAGCTTTGTTTGTTGCGGTTTTCGGCAGGTATTATTTGCAACAGTCACTAGGGATGGAAATGGAAAGAAATTATTAAAGTGACGCAGCATATTAAAGCAGATGAACTGAACGGCAGCGCACAATATTGAAGGAGCCGGCACATTGGCCCCGTGTTAGAATGTGCAGGTGCTGCGGCGGCTCGGCCGAACACGGGGAGGTGGCGCTCGAGGCCTTTCAGAGAGACTGGAAGCGAGGTCCATCTTCCATCGTGCTTAGCAACACAAACACCTCCTGGCAAACATCAGCTGTGACCATTTCAGGTCGTCTTCACTGTGAAGCGACTGGCCTCCCCCAGAGAGTTATGGCTCTTTTGCTGTTGCAGACTGATGAAAGCCCACTGCTTGTAGAGTTATGGCTCTTCGGCAGTTGCAGACTGATAAAGCCCACTGCTTGTAGAGTTATGGCTCTTCGGCTGTTGCAGACTGATGAAAGCCCACTGCTTGGAGAGCTATGGCTCTTCTGCTGTTGCAGACTGATGAAAGCCCACCGCTTGGGTGAAGTGAGTCGGGACTGAATTGAACAGCATCGAAAATGTTGAAGTAGTTATCAGCAGCTGAGCAATGTTTTCACCGTAGACCATTACAACAAGCGCAATGCTGACAGAGACAAGCTTTCAATTATAGAGCGCTTTCGGGTCTGACGACCTATCTTCCAGAATGTTCACCAAATGCTAACATATTTCTGATAACTATGGTTTATTTTGAATTCGGTTCGCCGAGGGTCTTCACCGAGCGGTAGTCGCTTTGCCCGCTTTCTAACTTGCAGATGGACGTGACGTGCGTCCAACGATCGGTCGACCAAGAAGGGCCTCGTGAGCAAGAGTTTTGGCTGTGCATCTACATGCGGTTGCTGGACTTTGATCCAGGGTTTCGGCATCGGATGCGAGTGACTTCCCAAGGATCCGGAATGTTGGTCTCGTGCAGAGATCCGGTGGGGAGCTGGACCTGCGATTCAGTTCTGCTGAATGATTCTCCGGATCCAGAATGTTGGTGTTGTGCAGAGATCCGGTGCGGAGCTGGACCTGAGGTTCAGTTCTGCTGAATGATTCTCCGGATCCAGAATGTTGGTGTTGTGAAGAGATCCGGTGCGGAGCTGGGCCTGAGGTTCAGTTCTGCTGAATGATTCTCCGGATCCGGAATGTTGGTGTTGTGCAGAGATCCGGTGCGGAGCTGGACCTGAGGTTCAGTTCTGCTAAATGATTCTCCGGATCCAGAATGTTGGTGTTGTGCAGAGATCCGGTGCGGAGCTGGACCTGAGGTTCAGTTCTGCTGAATGATTCTCCGGATCCAGAATGTTGGTGTTGTGCAGAGATCTGGTGCGGAGCTGGACCTGAGGTTCAGTTCTGCTAAATGATTATCCGGATCCAGAATGTTGGTGTTGTGCAGAGATCCGGTGCGGAGCTGGACCTGAGGTTCAGTTCTGCTGAATGATTCTCCGGATCCAGAATGTTGGTGTTGTGCAGAGATCCGGTGCGGAGCTGGGCCTGAGGTTCAGTTCTGCTGAATGATCCTCCGGATCCGGAATGTTGGTGTTGTGCAGAGATCCGGTGCGGAGCTGGACATGAGGTTCAGTTCTGCTGAATGATTCTCCGGATCCGGAATGTTGGTGTTGTGCAGAGATCCGGTGCGGAGCTGGACCTGAGGTTCAGTTCTGCTAAATGAATCTCCGGATCCAGAATGTTGGTGTTGTGCAGAGATCCGGTGCGGAGCTGGATCTTAGGAGTTCAGTCCTGCTTAAAGATTCTCCGGATCCGTAGTGCATCGGCCAGTATCGTGATGGATTGGAAGTTAGGTGAGCGCAGGGCAGTGGTGCGGTCAGGCAGAAAATTAATCCACCGGAATTATTATCGACTCAGCGATCGCAAGGTCCCCGGTTCACGTCCGTCCTGGTTCGGTTTTCTCCAGTGCGGTGTCGCTAACTCGCTGATTTTCGTCTGGCAGGTCACTGTTCGTCCTGCCTGTGTGTGCCCTTGCCACTCTGCCCGCATTATTTCAGGAAATCCCTGATTACTGGCGTCAAACCTGATAGCCTTTGGGACCGATAGCCTGGATTTGACCCGTTACTTAACTGCTTGGGCGGGCTCGAAATGAGCCAGACAAGAATGGGCAGTAAAATACCTGCATCTGGCAGAGCTTTCCACACCCAGAGCGCGCAGACCGGTACATATGTGGGTCGTATCAGTGAGGACGCAGACGGGTGCAGGAGTGAGCCCCGTTCCAGTGACGGCGCAGACTACAGAGGTGGGCCTCGACAACAGCGACGGGGAATATGAGTGCAGGATGGGCCCAGGTGCCGGTGACGGAGATGGACGGACATTGGTCGGGCTGCCTGTCATGTCGGTGCCGCTCAACGCTTCATCAATGCTAGTCGACACTCATCCAATCTCGATGTGTTTTATCCGCATCCTTGGCTCCACTCGACCACAATTAAGCCAGTGTATGCTTCTAATTAAACCCCGATCCAATCGCTATCACGCCGCGCTGAAATGGCCATCGATCTCGACTAGAGCGATCCCGCTGAAGCAAAAGAGCTCGGTTGTCGACGGTCGGGTGGCGCGACGCTCGGCGAGACTGCCCTCGAGTGATGGGGCACTGCGACGCGGGCGGCACGCCCACTACCCCAGTGGGCCTCGGTAGGCCTCAATGGGTCTCGGTGGGCCTCAGTGGGCCTCAGTGGACCTCAGTGGGCCTCAGTGAACCAAGCGGGCATTGGCCGTTTGGCGACCCGCCATCCCGAGACACCGCTTCGGCACGCAGGTAATTTGGTGTTTAATTTCTTTGGAAAATAGTTTCCGACCTATTCTCACCTGCGATGTTACCGGCTGTCTTTTCGCCAGTGAACATGTGTTGAGGCGACAGCGTATCATAACCTCCACAGCTCATAACCTCCACAGCTCATAACCTCCACAAATTCAACATACCCGATGCGCTCGTAACCTCCACAGGTCATAATCTCCACAGCTCACAACCTCCACAACTACGAAGCGCTCATAACCTCCACAGCTCACAACCTCCACAAGTCCGCAGCGCTCGTAACCTCCACAGCTCATAACCTCCACAACTCCAAGCGCTCATAACCTCGACAGTTCGTAACTTCCACAACTGCGAAGCGCTCATAACCACAGCTCACAACCTCCACAAGTCCGCAGCGCTCGTAACCTCCACAGCTCATAACCTCCACAACTGCGAAGCGCTCATAACCTCCACAGCTCGCAACCTCCACAGATTCAAGAACTCCATTATTTTCTAGAAGCATCACTTCAGATAGCTATCGCTAGGTAGCAGCACGGTCTAGGTATTATAACAACGGATATTGAATGAATGTCATGCGATTGAACGTTGAAGTATAGATCACAATATTTCTCACTAGATGGCAGGATGTGTCATTGAATACGCGTGTGGTGTGCGCGCATTGTTAGCTTTCCAGACCTCGGGAACCGGCTGTCGTCCCGTGGGAAGCTGATATGCGGCGCAGTGGCGGATGCATAGCACGAACACACTGCTCAGACCTGTTTGTATCAGATTTCATGGCTAGCTTAAAATGTTCATTACATTGTGATTCTCACGCAATACTTGCATTTTTCGACCGGAATATGCCGGCTAGTCGTACCCTGGTAACGCCATTGATCAGCTGTCTGGGGAAGGGACGGAGAAAGCGCAGCGTCTGTGGCGCGAAAGTGGACGGTTCGCGTCGCGAAACCGTCACGGTGTCGCTGATGAAAATGTGCACCCTTTGACTGCCACAGCCGGTCTGTCGAATTTCGTCTGTACTGCCGCAAGTGTGTAACTCTGAGTCCCAGGAGGGCTGCCCATTGCCATATCTTGAACGAACGATCACCTGTCAGACCTCCCTCCGGTCTGACACCTGATCCCCTCGCGCCGGTCGGCGGTCGGAGGGTGCCACGTTCCGTGGCGTGGTGGCTGTCGGTAGTACCGGGGTGCCTGCAGGCATGCCATTGACCAGCACGGCGTTAACACGCGCACTGGAGGGGGGGGGGGGGCGAAATCCGCCCACCCCTCGGGTTTTTCGTACATAACAGCAGATTTTACCGTCGATATACGCGATTTTCTGCGTACCTGCTTAGAAATGACCGGCGCGTCGTTTAAGAAAATGGAAGAAAAAGAAAAATGGAAATCGGGCGAAACGTTTTCAAGTTAGGGGCCGCTAAAGTTAAACAAAATTTCCAGCGCCGGACCACAAAAATCGGCGCTGATGCGCTTCCCATATATTTGCAAAAGGGAAGTGTTCTTGGCAACACTAACGACTTGTTTGATGTATATTGATATGCTATATAGCTTCAAAGCCATGTTAGGTCACCGAGGTCAAGTCAGGTCAAGTTCATGATAGGTTAATGGAACCAAACTTGATCAACTGGAATGTTGCCATAAATGCACTAAATGTTGCCATAAATGTTGTTTGCACTGTTTGTCATTGCGTTTCCATACTTTATTCATGTACTTCACTCCTTTCTTCGCGAAGCCGATCGCGCCGAGATGCCCGACGGAGCAGTCGGGCGGGCGGCCCGGTTCCGGTAACTGGAACAGGTAACTGACCTGACAAAGTGCTGCTATATAGGTGACCTGAGGTTAAATGTCGGGTCTAGAATCTGTATTGCATCATTCGTAATATTCAAAACATCACTGATGCCCATTTCGGAGCATTTAAACACAATCACAGCGATCCATAACAATGACAAGCCAAGCCACGCAAAACAAGAACATTTTGACAAATGTGACCTTATTTGACCTTGAAGATATTGACCTAAGGTCATGACATTTGCACACAATAGAGTTCACTACCGTACCCATCCACCCTGCGAGTTTCGTGCCTCCAGCTTTAATAGGAGCCGAGATCTTACGGGAGCGGAATCCGCCCGCGGAATCAGCCCGCCCCCCTCCAGTGCGCGTAATTTTCAGAGGCCTTCCAGGGCGCGTGTTAAGCGATCAAGCCCAGAACGGAGCTGCAAATTTCCGCATATTGAAGCGAAATGCTGATTTTGAAAGCTTGATTCCCATGTTATTGATTTGCTAGATACCGCAGCTGAGTGATAGGGCATGTACATTCGACTCACCTAGCTTTCCACAGTATCTGAACATAGTTCTCGGGAAACGTGCTGAATGTACGGCGGCATTGTAATCACTGGCGGATCCGGGGAGGGGCCATTCCGGCCATGGCCCCCGAAGCGCTTAAAAGGGGGGGGGGGGCATAGTGTCTTTTGGTCCCCCCGAAACCAACAGAAGTCAACTAAATTAAAATGCAGTACCCTTTGCCTATGTTAAAAAATAGCGTCTGGATGAAAGAATCTCCAATTTTGAAGGATTTTAAAACATAATTGTTTGGAAGCCAGTATGGTAGTATAGTAGATTCTGACATACATCGAGGGTTCCATGCTGCTCAAGTTCTGCTTACAGCAAGAGTTGACAAAATCGGATCCGCCAGTGTACACGTGCACGAACTTTGACGTGGTACAAGACGTTGAACGTGAACGTGAACGTTTTGGTAAACAAGAACAAAAATCCGGTAACATAGGAACGGTGGAGGTAGGCTGGGGCTCCTACACGGGAAATTATGTTGTGAATTATTGTTTAATTTTAATTTTAATTATTATTCTTTTAAAATGGGCCCCTTTGCCAAATAGTGGTCGAAATCCGGTGCTTTTAACAAAACAAATAGTGGGAGAATTGGCACCCTCCAAATCCGTTCGACCCCTCCCCTGATGCAATTCCTAGGTACGCCACTGGGGAGGGGGAGGGGGGGCTGACGCCGAAAACCGAAAGTTGCCCCCCCACCCCAAACCGGTGGGCTAGATCCGCCAGTGATTATAATATGTTGAAATAGTAATGACCTGTACGCCGTATCACTGCGGCTACTCAAACGGATATTGTGATCCTTGAAAAAGGTTGGGATGGGGTCGTGAGTCTTCTCACGACTCCAGTCGAAACATTTTCAAGGCTGACCACAATATATGTCGGAACAGGCGTGCCGGCCATTACCATTCCAACTTACCTGAGCATACGAGCATACCTCGTACTCTTAGTTATGACATATAACTCAAATCAACGCTCAAAACATTCGCGCATTTTGAGGCCTAAATATCGACCCAACACACCAATTGGATAAGCACCTTTGTAGTTCTGTATCGTACCGCTGTACCTTGTGGGTACAAGAAGATTACGCAATGCGGATGACAGTTAGGGGGACAGTTATCAGCTCGTCTTTCAATGCCTTTAGAACATTCGTTTTTCTCACCCACGGACTGGTAACCATTGCGAGATTGTCTACTCCGCGTAATGCCACAATATATGTTGGAATACAATGGTATATATGTTCAGTGGCGCAGCCAGGATCTTCTAAATTGGGCGCCGACGTAAAAAATGGAATGACATAGAAAACGTCTTTGTCGCGCTTGGAGCGCCGAAAATTTTTGGTTTTACGCGGTGAGAATCCACCAATTTCTTGTTCAAAAGTAAAAAAGTGCAGGCACCTGGGTATGCACTAAGCCTGCCATGTAGTCAGGTCACCAAACCATTCGAAGGTAAATACTCGCACCCAACGATGCTCTGTGTTGCACAATTTTAAGTCGAGCATATCTTGCAAAGAGTTTAAAAAGTATATATGAAGAGAAAAACGGTCATCCATTTGCATCCTCTTTGAATCCAACCAATTTCCACCCGCCCACGCCCGAAGTCCAGCACTACCATTCATTGGGGATGTAAGCACGCCGAGGGAATACCGAGGATATCTCTTGTAACCAGGGGATCGACACCGTGTTTGGGGGGGGCAGGGAAAAGTCGCCCCCTTCACGCCGTAATATTACGTTCGGTGCTTGAAAAATTCGCATCTGAGCCCCCAAAAATCACACTGGTCTCGCCAAAAAATCGTGTCGGGGTACTTGAAAATCATGATTGGGTCCCAAAAGAGCCGGAACCCTTGCAGATTACGCTGAATCTGGGGTATCATAAGGCATGTCAGGACACTGAAAATCACGCAAGGGACACGAGAGGTCGTACCGGGCACCAAGAGTCTAATCGTGACCAAAACAAATGTCTGGGCAACGAAAAACATTCCGGACATGGATGATCACCCTGGGTCCCCAACAATGACGCTAAAATCCCCCAAAACTTGTTGGACCTCCAAAAAGTGCCGAGGCCGCTAAAACTCGCGCTAGGGATTCAAGCAAATGACGTCGGGGCCCAAAGGATAACACTTGGACAAAAAAAGTCGCGTTGCAGACATTGAAAATCACACTGAAGGCCCTGAAAGTCGCGCCGAGCCACAAAAGTTGCAGCTGCCCCTCCCCCCAAAAAAAAACAATTCTTACGGGGAATATCACTCTGCGGCCTTACAAATCGGGTCAATGTCCCCAAAAGGCAGTTGTGCCCCGAAAAAAACGTGTCACGGCTGTAACTGTAAGTAACTGGTTTTATAGGTGAGCGACCACCAGACTAGACCTCTTAATTCTTTCCGAACCCTCAAGGAAAGAATTACTCATGTATTACTCATGTGCGATTATATTTGCGTGCATCTAAAGCACCTCGGATTAATCAGCTCAGCAGTGGTGAAGTTCTGGAGAATGCAGCCACGCTTTGTCTTGCTACACTTTATGCGATAAAGTCAAAAGCTCAGGGCTATATTCGTATAGTATCATTTCATTTTGTGGTTGGAAATTGGAGCTGAAGTTCAGATATTTCCTGTTTTAATTTTGTCTTGTAGTTATAGTGTCGGAACTTATGTGTGTGGTTCGGCAAAAAATTAACTTAATCCAGTAACATGGCACTGCACATAGGGTTATATTCCGATCATAATGCTCGATGTTTCGGCTTTCATGTAGCAGGGTAATAGTCGTAGACAAGCTTACGCATGTACGCTAGATAGTTTTAAACACGGTGCGACAGCCAAGGAATGTTTGTTAAGGGTGGATTGCGGTAAAATAGTGCGTGCACACAGTGGCTCTGGCATGTCATTTTGATTTGGGTTGGGGGATAGCAAAGGCGATCCCCAAAACATGCTTGAGATGCAACACGGAAAAATATGCAGAAATTCCATTATATTTTCGGGTTTACATTGTTACGTATGCGGGGCCAGTTTTCATATATGGCAGTGAGGCATTGGAAAAATAATAACTTATGTCAGTTTTTGAAGAAAACAATTCAATTTACATGTTGCACATGGCGTCACAAATCACACATGGTGGCCAAGAGCGGGAGCTTGCCACAGCCGTCCCGTGATTCCAACATCATTGGACACTGAAATTGAACCAGGGCGCGTAGCCCTCCAGTAGAGGTTGGCATTCCGGGGAAGAGCGTCAGGACCATCCCTGGGTTCGTTGAACCCTCATTGGACCATCTGCGGAAAATTTTGCTGTACAAGAAGAATCAACCTAAATGCAACGTTCAAGGGGAGGGGCTGAGACAACGCCCGAACCGATGTCATTTTCGTTCTAAGTTGGATTTGTTGCCCGTGGGAGGCCAATTCTTGCTGCTGCCCCCCCTCCTGGAATCTCGAGAGCTCTCCACCTATGTCCTCCAGTATTACATTTTAAGTTTAAATGTATTCTTATATAGATGACTTAAATGAGCTCGCTGTGATCCAGGTAATTTGCACGTTCGTCCTGCATCATCTTTACAACTGAAATTAAATATAATCGATCTCTCGACGTGCGAGCCACGTAACATTGATTTAGAAAACGACACGTAACTATTCAAAACACTCGTTACAATTTCTTGCCGTTTTTTATTCGAGCTTTCACGACGCACAAACCCATTCCAAGTTATACGGGAAATTGCTCACCTGGATGTTTAGCGACAGCGAGAAGCGACCGAACGACACCCAGCCTTTGGGTTGAAAAAACAGCGCTCTACCCATGGGCTATCTTGTCTCCTTTTCGGGTCATATTCACTCGTATATTTCCAACACAGTTATGGCACAACATTGGTGAATACACACGACAGGCCACATTCGTCATGCACGTCCGCTCCGCTTCGCGGTGGTGCCTGCTTGGTGCAGCCATGGTGCCTGCTCGGTGCAGCCGTGGTTCCCGCTTGGTGCGGGCACGGGATCGGCTGCAGCCGATCCCAGCCTGGGCCCGGGATCGGCTGGGCACACGTTTCTGTGACACCGTATAGCCTAATCTATGCTCACCTGGGCTTCTAACTATCAGTGCAACATCACTGAGTAGCCCGTCTTAGGTTATGCTAAGCTTCACATCTCTAGCTTTAGTCATTGTAATCGTGGGAAGCCTAACTCGCAGTTTCGGAGAGAGTGCAGGGTCATTCGCGTGTTAACATGTATTTGCAATGGAATAGAGAGAGGGAGGGGTCATTCGCCCCCTCACCAGTTATTTTAAAATATTCCAAAGCCAAAAATCATTTGGATGTCATTCTTAGTTGACCTTAGAAAAATGGGCCTAGTGCAACGTAAAAAAATTGATTGCAAATATTGTTGGTTATTGGCGTACAAAGCGAAACGCGTCGGACGAAATTGTGTGTGAAAAGTGACGATAAGGCATGCTTGGAAAATTTCGAAGAAATACCTATATAACTCATGTTTATAAACTATATCAACTATGTTGGTGGGGACGAGTGGTCTAGGGGTAAGATGCTCGTCTCACAATCGAAAGGTTGTGGGTTCGAGTCTCACCTGTCGCTACTCTTCGCCCGCGACCAATCGGCGTGAGAGATTGGCGACGCTACATGACTCAACGGTCTGCGTGTCGTAAAGCCAATAACCAACCAACTATGTTGGTAATTTCTAGGTGTGGTATGCTCCCCATCAAACGTGCACATCAGTTATACAAATGACTCCAGAATGCACGAAAATTAGCATTAAAAAAATAGTTCGCCTCGTGTAACCTATAACGAAGTGAAGAAGTGTTATAAATCATCAAACAGCAGTATTTCCTAAAACCCTCAGCCGCCCTTCAAGATTAGTGTTCCTATCTTTGTAAGTGTATTGTACGACCATATTGTTAGTGCTTCTTCGCTTTCTATGTCATGCTTATCCTTCTTGAACATTGTACGAGCATGTCCTAGTATGATGCTGCATTTAGCTTGCGCATTGCCTGACCAGCACCTCTCATGAGAGGTGCTGGACTTATTAATAAGTCCTCTGTTAGTTTGGAAGTTCGTCGTATTAACGCTTTCGCTTGCCAGCTAATTCCTTCTGTGTTTTCTAGCTCTTCCAAACAGATACTGATCCGTTAAGAAGCAGAATGGAAAATTCCAACCCTCACAAAATTAGTCAGTATGCGTTGTATTGCAAAGTGTGTGCAAGTTTTGTAGCAGCTGACATGTGTTCGCAGACTTTGTTTCGTTTCTACCGACCCCTGGCGATTGCATTCCCGTTCAGGAAGTAAAAGTAAAAGTTCAGGAAGTAAAGTAAAAGTGGCTAGGTTTGGTTAGGTCTGGCTAGGTTTGGTTAGGTTTTGTTTGGTTTGGTTAGGTTTGGTTAGGTTTAGTTAGGTTTGTTTAGGTTAGGCTAGGTTAGGCTAAGCTATGCTAGGCTAGGCCAGGTTAGGATGCATACCCAATGGAGAACGTAGTGGCTTGGATCGATTTTGAACACACCAACATGGCAGTGGGGTTGGTGTGCATCTAGTAAATATATACAGCGGACACCAAAAAACTTGCACCTGGCCCGAACGTTTGCGCCGGGGAACGCTAAAATCGCGCTGGCGTCAGATAAGTACACCGCGCCCTGTGAACGCGCCCCCCTCCCCAAATGTCGCACATGGGACCCAAAATTCCTGTCGGTAGTCGCATAAATTCTGGTCGAGGCATCAATAATTCCCTCGGGACTCCCAACAATTGGCGTCATTGTCCCCAAATAAGCACAGCGTGGCCCCAAAATCGCATCGGAACCCGACAAGAATCAAGCCAGAACCATCCAAAATAAACAGAGATTCCGAAAAAGATGTCCGAGCCAGGAAAATCGCTCCTTGGTCAAAACATACCACCAGATGCCTTAACAAATCGCATACGGAACCGAAAAACATATCGGAGCTCGACAAATCGCGGCGGGACACGAAAAATGCCACCGAGGGCCCGAAAAATGAAGCCGTGGCTCAGACTTTATATAATTCAGAATAAGTCACCAAAAACTGTGTTGAGCCCAGAAAACTGACATCGGATTCTCCCGGAACCACGCGACTGGGCCCGAAAAGTCGAGACGGGATCCCGATAAATTATACCGGGCCCCTAATATCGTGCTGGGGTCCCACAAATATGACCGAGGAACGCCAAATAAACACCGCGGGACCCTAAGAGCACAACTGGAAGACGAAAATGCACCGGGCCCTTCAAAGCGTACCGAGTCTGGAAAAAGCGACATTGCCTTAAAACACTCTTTGCTGCTCTAAATATACACACGGGAGCTAAAAGAATCAAGACACAACGGGGCCCTCAAAGCACAGCGAGGTTTGATACAGCATGGAGGCCTCAAAAACTTCAAGTGCGAGAACGGCTCTCAGAATCTCAGAATCCACCAAGAGGATTACGAGCACGTGATGCGACCTGACAAGGTCACATGAGGATATGAAGAGTGATGATATGCTAGGGCCCTCAAAAATCGACATGATCCTAGAAATGGAACAAAAAGACCTGGCACTAAATGAACACTTCGGGGTCTGCGAAAACGCGCCGATACCTCAAAAATAGCATCGGTGCACAAAAAAGCAACAAAGCTTTTTAAAAAGAGTCCAAGTCACAAACATGTGCCGGGCCCCTAGCAAAAATTGGCCGGAGCCTTAAAACACACCCGAAGATGAAAAAATCGGAAAGGTTAAAAAGAACATCTAACTAGAGTCTCAGTTCGGTAGCCAATCTGGAAGCGTTGATATTTAATCAGGGATGAGGTGCGTGAAAGCTAAGCGGTTATCCGGATGTCTTAGCCACCAAAAACGTGGAAAGAAGAGAGCTAGTCATCGAATTGAATTCAGGATGGGCCCTTGCGGCTCTTAAGTCTGAACACGTTATGACTTAATGAGGTGCCGTGTGTTCTCTCTGTCAGCTATTTTGCACTGATTTGTTGGTCCCCAAAAATAAGGCTTTCATTCCGTTTCAGCCGGGTGCCACATGATGCAGTTGCAGCATTTCGATTCAAGTGGCGGATATTCTAAAGTGCACGATGTGTACTACATAAATGTTTCAGGTGACTGATCACCGATGTGTTGGAGTTAGGCCCTGAGGACGAACACAATATCATGTACTATTATTTATTGCGTTTTTTCCCATTCTGTCGGCTTGCCAATCTTGGTCTCCCACACACCGGATCAAAGCATCTTCAACCAGCGATGACCCGTTTTTCCTTTTCTCATCCTCTCCAGCAACAATGATGATAATTATTTTGCCATGGACCAGCAAGTAAGCTTCGTTCTTGCTAGCAGCCAGTGCAAAATCGTAAGGTGAACGCTGCCTGGGAGCATCTGTGGGCGAATAATATGTACTAAGTATGGCTATATCTGGCAATCTAAACAAAATCAGGCCCTTTCTCACCTTCACATTCTAGTAACTTGCCATGAAAATATGAAGGTGTGAAGAATGTCTAAGCGGAAGAACTCAACTCAATGAAGATCAATCTGAATTGTGCAAAAGTATCGATCGGTGAACTCACAATGACCCCCTGCATCTTTCGGCCATTTCGAAATTTTCGTTTACGGGATAATTTGCACAGGTTCTATTCTTTCTCCTCATCAACATCGGTGAACAACGGGTGACATCTTAAAGACGTTTAGTACTATATCATAGAAACTAGGGCACACAATTTAGCCATCAGTGAGGCTGTAATGAGCTTGCACCCACCCCTACACACACGCACATAGCAGAAGTTGAATAAATTTTGTTTCAACAGTAATACTAATGCTTTCACTCGCACCAGGGAGATAATCCTATTATTACAAAAGAAACCATCAGTCGTGAAAAGAGTTCCAAGTCCAGCGAGAAGTGTGAATTTGAAAGTACTTATGCTGTGATGATAGTTATTTTTCAGTATTGCATGTTGTTGTTAGCCATAGGCGCGCCCAGGGGCCTACCCCATCCCTTTAGCGGTCCCCATCTTAGCGTTAAAAGTTGTGTGTTCACTGTTAAAATTATCGGGTTATCTATCCAAAAGTGCTCAACCATGGTATTTTGCGAATTTCCTGGGTGCGTCCCTGCTGTTCATCCTGACCCACCCACTTTTTGAGACGTTCCTACGCCTATGGTGACGAGGACATGAAAAGGCATCATATTGCGGGCGGATAGCATGCAAAGGTTATGCGATCATCCGCCACTGCGTGTCGCATTATTTTCCCACGCGTCGATACATTGCGGGCGAAAAACGTGTAAATGATATACGATCATCCGCCACTGCGCCACGCAATACTTTCCCACGCGTCGATGCACGGGCTTCCGAGCTCTATTCAATAGTATCATCCTGCCATCTGGCGATAAATATTGTTACCTATGGTTCAGCATTCAATCTCATGATTGTAATACCTAGACCGTGCTGCTACCTATCGATAGCTATCTGAAGTGATGCTTCTATAAAATTATGGAGTTCTTGAATCTGTGGAGGTTGCGAGCTGTGGAGGTTATGAGCGCTTCGCAGTTGTGGAGGTTATGAGCTGTGGAGGTTACGAGCGCTGCGGACTTGTGGAGGTTGTGAGCTGTGGAGGTTATGAGCGCTTCGCAGTTGTGGAGGTTGTGAGCTGTGGAGGTTACGAGCGCATCGGGTATGTTGAATTTGTGGAGGTTATGAGCTGTGGAGGTTATGATACATCTCCGTTGAGGCACGGTGCGCGTGACGGGTTTTCTTGCGTGTGTGCTATCTCGAGTCGTGCGGCAGGATAATCTGGTGCTAATTTGGGAGCGTAGACGATTACATTACGTGACGGGTTTTCTTGCGTGTGTGCTATCTCGAGTCGTGCGGCAGGATAATCTGGTGCTAATATGGCAGCGCAGACGATTACATTACGCATTTTTTGTCGAAGCAGGTTTAGCCCAGATTGCGTCATGTAAAGGGTATCATGTTTTGCGTGGTATTCCTGTAAGTGAAGTGGGGCGAAGGATCTGTTTCGGATGCGCCAGTGCCGGATTGTGTTCCGTGTCATGCGCGCTCGGGCGCGGCGACAGTGCCGGACCCTCCCCGCAGTGGGGTCAGCCTCTACCACGGCTGGCTATGGAAATATCGCTCTATCGGGTCACCACGGCCACCCCGATGAGGGGCTTGGAAGCACGAAGGTGTTTCTGGGGCTCACGCAGTCATCCTCGCCCTTCCCTCCATTCCCTTCCCAGTATCCATCCCGCTCCGACGTCCCTTAGTATGTCCTGCATCCAACCCTGCAACAACAACCCCTTCCCTATCACGAGCAGGCCACCTTCCCCTGGTCTACCCGTCCGCTCAGTCTTATCGGGGTAGTCGCGCCCCATCGACCCGTCCCCCGGGGTTGACGAGTCCTGGAGGCTGAAGTCCCCCGTCGCACGGTGCTAGCTGTGACGGAGTACCAACACGCCTCTTTGGTCCTGATATCCCGGAGGGGCGGGCGGGCCCATAGAGCCCCATATGGGCCAAGCGACTTGTCGCCTCGGGCCGACGGTCTGGGCCCCGGCCCAGGGCCTGCTGACCTGGCCGGCAGTGGTCAAGGGGTGGGCGGCGCTGGAGCCCGGCCGGGGTGGTGAGTCTCTCTCTCCCGACCTGGCGAAGGCGCCGCCTGCCCCGTATAACTCCTCGGGCGCCTGGCGTCCTCCCGTCCGCGGGACACAGGCGTTCCCCCTGTAGGGCCCCTGTGTGGTGGGTCGCCACGAAGAGCTGAAAACAAACACACTTTATGGCAACTTCCAAAAAGCATACCTTCACTGGACCTCTCACAAAGGACCAGAACGCTGGCTTGCCTACCGTAAGTCGCAACACCTACCCGACACCTGCAGAGGCCTACCGCCATCAGCACCCACCGTCCCGCCCCGTGTCCGTACCACTGCTAGTTCAGAGTCTAGGCTGTCGTCGCCGCGTGTGTTGATTCTTAAGTCAACCGAACCTGGAAAAAACTTTATCTGCACTCTCACTATTTGAACGGAAGCGTGGATGCGATCTGCTTCGCGACGTACTTCGATGCGAGAAACTGAGGGATGGAGAAATTGAGGTCGAATTTCGAAATGTTGAGAATGCAAGGAAAACTCTAGCCTTAACTGAATTCAAATACAGCGTACGAGAGCAGGGCAGGAGGCATGATGTCACGATACCTATTTTAGTTGAGCCACACAGGACACAACACTTCTCAAAGGGTGTTATATACTGTTTTGATCTGAGGGACGTCTCTCATGCGGAAGTTATCGATGGCTTATCTGAGTACGGTGTCGTGGAAGCTGGAAGGATCAAGGTGAGGCGCGGAAACGACCTACAAGGTACGAACAATATTGTGTTAACTTTTAACTCCACAGACCTGCCCGCTGTGGTGTACGTTGCTCTACGTGAAGGTGAAAGTTCGCGTCTTCGTCCCAAACCCTATGCGGTCTTTTCGCTGCCAAAGATACGGGCACACTACCCAGCATTGCCGTGGTCACCCGACTTGTGGTAGATGTGGCGCATCAGAACACGCCGGCGAAACTTGCGAGTCTGAAGAGCTGTGGTGTATAAATTGCGGTCAGGGACCGGCCCCGCATGCTGCCTACGACAGAGCCTGTCCAGTACATGTCAAAGAGAGAGAAATGCTTGCACTGAAATGCACTAAACAGATATCGTACCAACAGGCGATGAAGATCTACATGGACACCCACCCCACAATGTCGTATGCAGGTAAAGTAAAAGGTACTCAACCTGCCACCACTCACCGGGAGCACCCCAGTGATTCCCAGTTTTAGCTCAGCTTAGTGACTTATTGCGATCATTTGGACTCGTGTGCACCTCCTTGGCGGAGCGAGGCCTGGTCCCTAATACTGAAGCGCCTCGCCTCCAGGAGGCAGATACTGAAAGTTCCACAAAAAAAAACGCCTGAAGCACACGGTCGTGCCGCCGGGGCAGCCGTGATCCCCTCCACGATGGGACCCGTGAAACACCAACTGAACACACGTTGCGACAGGGACTACTCCGCCCGTTGGCCTCTCTGGTTGGCGGGCGGGAGCGGCCCCGTTGGGACCGACGTCGGCGCGTCCTCGCGCCATCCACTAGTGGAACCACCCAAGGACCGAGCTTGCTGGATTGATGTTCTATCTGGAGCGCCCGATCTCTGAGCTGCGGGCAGGGCAGCCCGGCTCCACCCACAAGGGACATCTACTGGTACCAAGTCCAAGGGACCGTCGCCCGCAACGACACCCTCACCGACGCCAGGGCGGCAGATGGGCCCAGCTCCCGCACCACCCAGGATTGGTGAGAATCGCACACCGAGTTCTTCACCAGCAACTTCCAGTCGACCAGCGAAGCGACCACCTCCGTGGGAGGCGTCGCCCACGGAAGGCAGTATTCCGCGATCCCGACCGCGCAGCCGGCCGAGTTCCGTGGATGGTCGCATCCTGGAGCCGCACAATCCCAGGACGGACGTTGAGCGCTATGTTCACTAGAGCTCTGACAATCCTTGGAGCGTCTGTCTGTGTCTGGATGAAAATTGAACCGAGCTGTAATATCCCTTCTAGTCAACTTTAAATGTTTCCCAAGCAGTCCTTTTTACAATGGAACTGCAGAGTTTTTAGGAACAGTGCCCAGGAGATCCAGGTTATCTTAAATCAGCACTGCCCTATCGCTGTATGCCTTCAAGAGAGCAATCTGCGAGCTGACATGTCCTGCACTTTGAAGGAGCACGCAGTGTTTCGGAAAGACCTGCTGACTGACACAATTGCGCACGGGAAAGTGATGCTGGCTGTTCACCACAGTGTCGGAGCTAGCGAGGTCGTGCTAAAGACAGACCTCCAAGCAGTAGCAGCTCGCATCCAGTTAGGTAACAATTCTGTAACGATATGTTCTATATATCCACCTCCTGGGACTGTTTTTACCCGAGGTGAGCTCGTCCGGTTTTTTTAGAACTATCCTCCACTTTTTTTAGTTCTAGGGGATTTTAACTCGCACTACACTATGTGGGGCTGTGAAAATGTGAACACGAGAGGTCGCATCTTGCAGTCGTTCATCATGGAAGAATCGTTATGCGTTTTAAATACAGGCACTCGCACCCACTTAGCGATGCCAACTGGGCATACCTCGGCGCTGGATTTGAGTCAGTGTAGCCCAGAGCTGGCACAACAATTTGGCTGGTCAGTATCTGACGACCCCATGGGTAGTGACCATTTTCCCATCTGGCTGACATATAGAGGAGACTCAATCCTGAGTATCGAACCCCAGCGATGGAACCTACGCAAGGCTGACTGTGCCACACTCGAAGATCAACTCCAGGACATATTCTCCACTCTGGACAAGAACTTCACTCAATAGATAGATTCACATCGCTGCTTTTAGAGGCAACATCAGGGTGCATCCCGAAAACGTCCGGATCCCCTCGTCGAACCCCTGTCCCGTGGTGGACCACTGAATGTCGAGATGCCATTCGGGCACGACGCCGCGCATTCAAAGCATTCAATTACAATAGTACCACAAATAATCTGGTCTTGTTTCGAAAGGCGAGAGCGGTGGTACGTCGTACCATTTCAGACGCCAAACGTGCATCATGGAGGACATATATAATTACTCTGAATCGGTCTAGCTCCTCGTCACAGGTGTGGTCTCGAGTACAAAGAATTGCCGGTACATACTGTTCAATCCCCCTCCCTGTGTTGCGAATAGCCGACCAGGACATTAATCACCCTGCGGAAGTCGCCTATGAGATTGGTCGTGCTCTATCACAAAGAAGTCGAGGCAGCACTGATCCTCCTGAGTGCTTACGCCACAAAGCTGCATGTGAGTCGATGCCAGTTGAATTTACCACCTCTGTGCGTCATTCATACAATCGTCGTCTTACAATGCAAGCATTCACTTTCGCCATTGGATCACTCCGGACTACGTCAGAGGGACCTGATGGAATCCACAACGACATGCTAACGCGCCTTCCGTCCTGGCGCTCGTATCTCCCTTCTTGCCTCTTTCAACTCACTGTGGCTCGGCGGCCATTTCCCCTGCTCTTGGCGATAAGCCGTTATAATCCCTATTGTGAAACCTGGCAAGACTGGCCGCGATCCTCTACATTATCGCCCCATCTCTGACATCATGCCTCTGTAAGCTCATGGAGCGGATGATAAACGTTCGCCTTAGTTGGTTTCTCGAGAAAGAAGGCATCCTCACAGTCTCACAGTGTGGGTTCAGGAAAAATCGTAGCGCTTTAGATCACGTTTTACGACTAGACACAGAGATAAGGCACAACTTCATTGCAAAATAGCCACCTTAGAGCAATTTTTTCAACGTTGAGGCTGCCTATGACACGGTGTGGCGATGCGGGATACTTAGGAAAGTGTGGAACCACGAAATACGCGGACCTATGGGACATTTAAAAAACTTCCTGTGTGATCGTACCTTCCGTGTCCGCGTCGGGAACCATGTATCTCCATGTTTTGTGCAGGAGAACGGTGTGCCACAGGGGAGCGTACTTAACGTTGCGTTGTTTGCAATTTTGATCAATGACGTTGAAAACGGCCTCTCACCAAGTATAGGTAGGTCACTCTTCGTTGATGACTTGGCTATTTCGTCCTGTGCGACGCGACTACCATCCATGGCGAGACAGCTGCAAATGGCCATAGCCTGTCTTGAAAAATTTACGGTCGTGAACCGTGTCCGATTTTCTACTTCCAAGACGGTTGCCGTCCACTTCTGCCGACGTCGCCTCCACTGTCCGGAGATGGTAGTTCGGTTATATGGACAGCAAATATCTGTGCGGCCATCGGCCCGCTTTCTCGGCGTCATTTTCGGCAACCGGTTATTCTACAGCGACCATGTCAATATTTTGCGAGATAAGTGCTTCCGTGCAATGAATATAATGAAGTGTGCTTCACGAACTGACTACGGAGCTGATAGAGCAACTCTTTTAATGTTATATTGATCTCTTATCTGCTCGAAGCTCGATTACACGTCATTCATATATGACGGTACCAGTGGCTCCGTCAAGCGGAAACTCGACACAGTACACCATACAGCATTGCGGGTCGCCACAGGGGCATTTCAGACGTCGCCAGTTGCGAGTATTTTAGCAGGGGCCCACGAGCCATCGTTGGCCAACAGACGCGAGAATCTGGGCCTCCGGTATGCAATAAAGCTTCCAGAATAAATAAGTTTGCAATAAAGGTAGCTTCCAGAACATCCTACTTACAAATCAGTTTTTTCTCACCATATGTTGTCGATTTTCCACGGGCAAAGGGGTGAAAGACTAAGACCATTTTGCGTCAGAGTCCGCTCCCTACTTCATGAGGCTCAATTCACACCAAGAGGTGTGGTGGGATGAAATGCATGCAAATTCCACCAGGGGAACTCGCCTCACCCGAAATTGATTTATCCCTCGCTACTGCCCAGAAGGGACGTACTGTCCCAGAGCTTTTCCGACCAGAACCACTTGAGCTACTAGGATTTATCGCTGCTTCTCTCTAACGTACACTGACGGATCCAAGACAGCCAATGGAACTGGCTGTGCATTTGTATGTCAGACAGCTACAAGATCTTTCACTTTAGCACCGCACGCGTCTGTGTACACTGCTGAGTTGGTTGCGATTATTAAAGCACTATGTTTTATTGAGGTTGGAGATGAAACCCTACATCTTATTTTTAACAGACTCGTTGAGTAGCCTTCGGGCCCTTCAGTCTTTTCAACCATCAAACCATTTTGTTCAGGAAATCCTAGCACGTCTGACAGTATTGGGTAATGCGAGTGAGATGATTATCCTCTGTTGGGTACCGAGCCACACCGCCATCACGGGAAATGAGCTGGCCGACGCTGCTGCCATGCGTGCCGCGCAGTCACGTAGGACTCGAGCTCTGCCCCTCCCAGCCAGAGATTACTACGGAACTGTAAATGCTTTCCTTCAAGGGAAGTGGCAAGAAAGCTGGAGCTCCCAATTTTTAAACAAACTCCGGCCCATCAAGCCAGTTCTGGCACCATGGACATCATCGCTAAGAAAACTTAGGAGAGAAGAGGTTATTCTGGCACGCTTGCGAATAGAGCACACGTATGCAACGCACGGTTACCTATTGAGAAGGGAGGCGAAGCCACGCTTTTCCCGATGCGGCCCACCGATGACAATTCGACACATACTGTTTTCATGCCCCAACTTCATAGTAGGACGAAGACGTCACTTCGGTTCGAATTTCCACGAATTGTGGTACCGTGATGTTTTAGGTGACAATTCGGAGATCATCCAGACAGGTCAAATATATCGATATATCTCGACTGCTCAGTTCGACGTAATCTATCCCTTCCAAAAATACACTCATGCCGCCTAGTGTAATGTGGAAAAAAAAACTAGTTATGGGCGCTACATAACCAGTAGCAGTTGAGGCGCCCCTAAGCCCAAATAATCAATCGATGAACACCGTCGGACCCGACCGGACCCGACCGGCATCCAGTGTGTGGCCGTCGGTCGCAGTCGCGCGCGCCACGCCGACAAATCTCTCCCGATTGATATCACTTCACCGGACGGATGGGAATGAAATAGTTGAAATCCAATAAGCGGCGGCGTCGATCGGTCGCCGGCTTCCGACTTGCGCCGTTTTGTCGATCGGCGCCCATGTCACGCTGGCCGCCGCACTTCTCGCCGCCCGTCGATACTGCGCGCTGCACAGATTGGTCGAACGCCGCCGCCCCGGGCGTGGTGTTGCGGTGCTGTGTCGTGGCGGCGCGGGGATGGCCGAGTGGTTAAGGTGTTGAGCTCTGGGTGCCCAAGGTCCCGGGTTCAACACTCGCACCGCTCGGGCATTTCCAAATCCCGCGGCCCACCAGCGAAGCAGTGTGGGCGGCGCCATTAGCCGTGAACGTGCATGAAGTGCGCCGTGAATCACCAAATAAACAAACAATAAACAAAGCTCTGGCATGGCCGGTGTGTTGGCGGCGGATAGGCGGGACTTGGACGGCAGCCGGCTGGTGCTCAAATGCCCGGCCGGCGCTCAGAGGTCATTGAATTGCGTGACGTGTCTGCAGTTCGTTCTGATCCCATGGCCGTTTGGTGTAAAGGTGCCGAATGGTGAGGGAGTTTCTACTGTGTTTGAGGCGCATTGATCAGTATGAATGGTTATAGGTGAATTTGTTCAGACGTTGAAGATCCATTCGTGAGAGAAGGCGAAGCATTAAGCAGTTAGTTAGTTAGTTATTTGGGTTTTAGGGCGCCTCGACCAAAGATTGCTCGTCTCACAATCGAAAGGTTGTGGGTTCGAGTCTCACCTGTCGCTACTCTTCGCCCGCGACCAATCGGCGTGAGAGATTGGCGACGCTACATGACTCAACGGTCGACGTGTCGTAAAACCAATAACCAACCATTCAGCAGTCGTTCCTGTCGCATGCAGTCGTCTCTGTCGGGCATTCATCTGCCGACTGAGATATTCTCAGAGGTACTATCAACTCAGAAGTACTTCAAAGTGTCGGGCGCCATTTCCATCCCGGGACGATGTGAGTGAAGCGGGAATATCTCTCAAGGTAAACAAGATGTAATCTGTCTCCATTTCCCGTGCTTGACGGGCCCGCAGTTTATCACCAACGGCCGCTCGGCGTCAGCCGGCGGTGGACACAAAGAGGCGGACTCTCCCCCACTCCATCCCGTTTCATCTTGCTCGCAATCAAACTGCGTCGTCTTGCCATTGACGAGTTCAGCCCCGATTGCTGAATGATGACTTCTTAAGCTATAAATATGAACTGATCCAGTGAAATGTTGCGCGCGTTCTGCTGCACCGGAAGTTTGAAGGTGTATTGTACTGTGTTACCATATTACGCACTTCAGGCATTGACCTTTATATATAACTAGACAGACAACTCGACTTTTCAAAACGGTCCCGTCGGCGGCGCCGCATATGGGCAAAACGGCGACGCTGGAAGGCGCTGCGCAGTGTGTTGTGGATGTAAAGCGGTGATGCTGGGGCGTTCTAGGTGGTGAAAATGACTATATAATTTTCAAATGATATATTCATATATGAAGCAATAACTTTGCTTGATGTATATGCATATACCAAGCAAAACCTCATCATCTATTCCCAATTAAGCCTGCACTCCGACCTGCCGCGTCCCTGCCATTCGTCCCCTTGTAGAGACAGATACCGAGGGCACAGGGGACATGTGTCCGCTCATGGCAAGGTGGCGCCCGTCTTACCAGGAAAAGTGGACCTACAGTGAGGCTCGATTGCAACCCTTTCTAATTTTTCAGCTAAAGGCACCCCTCCAGATGAGAATATGCCCCTTAGTATCATTGAGTGCACCCCCTAGAATGCACTCCCGGGCAAAATACATGAAGGCAATGTGCAAGCCCAAATTGATTGGGGAACACACTCCATAGGGTCCCATGTTAAAGCTTGAAGTTATTGGCGGGGACAAAGCCAACATTGATGTGGCACTTGTCCCCTCGAAAGTATATAAAGCAACACCCCTGCCTAAGCGTCAACCCGTGCCCTGCAGGATGATCGTGCGGATTCAGGAATGGTCGGCGGATTCCGGGACATGTCCCCATGGAATTTGAAACCTGCGCCCCTCCGGGAAGGCTCGAGTGATCCCCTTCATATTTTTCAGCCAGAAGCACCCCTTCAGTGTGCTCAAGTACACGTCCCCTCCCCTGCTAAACGGATTTTCGCCGAAGGCGCCCCTTCAGGTATTTTTCCAGGGTGCACCTCCTAAGAATTGGCGCCCCCAGATAAATATCCCTCTCCCATGACAATTCCTGAATCCGACCCTGATTAGGATATAGGGTGCACACGCAGTACACATATGTTGTCAACTACAAACATTTTCAGCGTTACTTCGCTAGTATTTATCAGGTATCCGGGGTCTTAATTCCATGGGGTACACATGCCGAATACCGCACAAAGTTGGCAAAACGATGATAGAAGTTAGACCTCAAAAGCACAATTACAATGTTTTACAAGATGGTTTGCCATTTCTATCTGCTCATCATGAACCTAGCATCATTTTGCACTACTTTTTATCAAAATCTATCCACAACGTTTCATTTTATAACATTTCATTCCAGGGTCAAAATGCATGGGAGCGGGCGTTGCGCTCGATCTTTTGCCCATATACCGCTGCTCCAGCTGGGACCGGCCGGGATAGGACGCGGAGCGTGCGGCGGGCGGCGAGTCGGCCGTCTAGTTATATAGAGGTCAATGACTTCAGGTGACATCCTTAACAGTAATTACTATTCCGCTCCATGTTCGTAGGCATAGGAATCCATAACAATAATAACTATTCCGCTCCATGTCCGTAAGCATAAAAGAAGGCATAGCAAGTGCATTGGAAGAGAAGGCCAATGGTACAGAGGAGCGAGAACATGCACTGTGTTGTTAGCATTAACATCGCCACATTCAGCGCTAGTGAGTTAAGTCGCACTGCCAACTAGAAGTGCACCCACGCTGGTCACCACCCGGCTGTCAGTCCAGGACAGCCGCACTGCCAACTAGAATGCACTCACGTTGGTCACCGCCCAGCTGGCAGCTCAGGGCAGCCGACTGCCAACTAGAAACGCACTCACGTTGGTCACCGCCAGGCTGGCAGCCCAGGGCAACCGCACTGAATGACAAAAACGAGCATCAGAAAACGGCAAGGCCGCTGTTCTGTTCTGCATTGTTGCCGACTGAGATCGCATTGATTTACTGTTCCAGTCGTTCGAGAGACATTTTCAGGGTATCTCAGTGCCGCAGCACAGTTTCCGAGTCTCAGTCGTCCACCGCACCACTCGTCCACGACAGTCTGGGACACGTTTGTAGGAGATGATGCTTTAGCTTCTGCATCCTTGATGCTCTTTCATCTTGTTTGTTGGATTACACCCTTTTAATCCGGATTTTACCATTCCAATACATTTATGTTATTATTCTGAGGTTTCTGCTAAGAGCATCTCTCGGCCGTCAGGTTTACATATTTATGTTAAACATTTCACAAATGACAACGACATCGTTCCGAAGCACACCACAAAATTACGCATGCTGCGGTTAGAGTTTCTTCAAATAGGGGACGTATCACCCATAGATCAACTGAAAATTTGCTCTGATGTAGATGTGCTGATGCGTTCTTGGCCATTGTGAATTAGTTGATGGCTCCATTGCGCTGGTACTGACGGCTACGGCCGCGACGGCTCGGTTCGGCTGGTCTGTGGAAGGCGGTGAGGTGAGGTCTGTGGTGAACGGTGAGGTGAGGTCTGTGGAGAGCGGTGAGGTGAGGTTTGTGCAGAGCGGTGAGGTGTGGCTGGTCTGTGGTGAGCGGTGAGGTGAGGTCTGTGGAGAGCGGTGAGGTGAGGTTTGTGCAGAGCGGTGAGGTGTGGCTGGTCTGTGGTGAGCGGTGAGGTGAGGTCTGTGGTGAACGGTGAGGTGAGGTCTGTGGAGAGCGGTGAGGTGAGGTTTGTGCAGAGCGGTGAGGTGTGGCTGGTCTGTGGTGAGCGGTGAGGTGAGGTTTGTGTAGAGCGGTAAGGTGTGGCTGGTCTGTGGAGAGCGGTGAGGTGAGGTCTGTGGAGAGCGGTGAGGTGAGGTGTGGCTGGTCTGTGGTGAGCGGTGAGGTGAGGTTTGTGCAGAGCGGTGAGGTGAGGTCTGTGGTGAACGGTGAGGTGAGGTCTGTGGAGAGCGGTGAGGTGAGGTTTGTGTAGAGCGGTAAGGTGTGGCTGGTCTGTGGAGAGCGGTGAGGTGAGGTCTGTGGAGAGCGGTGAGGTGAGGTCTGTGGAGAGCGGTGAGGTGTGGCTGGTCTGTGGAGAGCGGTGAGGTGCGGACGGTCTGTGGAGAGGTGCGGCTGGTCTTCGGAGAGCGGTGAGGTGAGGTCTGTGGTGAGCGGTGAGGTGCGGCTGGTCTGTGGAGAGCGGTGAGGTGAGGTCTGTGGTGAACGGTGAGGTGTGGCCGGTCTGTGGAGAGCGGTGAGGCGTGACTGGTGTGTGGTGAGGCATGGCTGGTCTGTGGTGAGGTGCGGCTGGTCTGTGGAACGGTGAGGTGCGACTGGTCAGTGGAGAGCGGTGAGGCGGCTGGTCTGTGGAGAGCGATGAGGCGCGGCTGGTCAGTGGAGAGCGGTGAGGCGGCTGGTCTGTGGATAGCAGTGAGGCATGGCTAGTCTGTGGAGAGCGGTGAGGCGCGGCTGGAGACTGTCCGCCGCCACCGATGCGGAGATGACGGCCGGCCGGGTCGGCTGTGCCGCCATGCTGCAGTCGGGACCACTGCGGCGCAGTATGACTCACGCTGGACACAGCGCGCATCTGCACCTGCACCCACCCACCCATCCGGCCGGCCGCCCGCAGTGGCGCCGGGCGGCGGTGTTCGCGCGCCCGAAGTCACGCCGCGCTAGCATGGGATGGCGCAGTGGCCCGCCCCGTAAAACGGCGCCAACTCTCTGATGTCTGTCACCGCATGGGCCCCACGGCGTGGCGCTGTTTGGGTGGTTATGCCCATAATTGAGACTCGATCGTGCGCATTAATTGCATCTTTTCCTATTCACTTCATTTGTGAAGGATGTGGTCGGAAGAACGGCGCTCTCGAGAACACTAAAGAACAGGGCAATGACGGCGAACGAGATGCGATTCCCGCCAAATGAGGCGTGAGCTTAAGTGAAGAGCATGCATCGCTGTCACCGAGTGGAGCGATAGATGTACGTCATGACTGACATACTTGTTCACGGCCGAAGTTACATCGTACACGGTCTGGCGTTCAGGCCATATTGCTTATGAGATCTGTCCTGTTCCTTCTTTTCTCCGCATCGGGACCTGGATTATTGATTTATCGGATCCTTTTTATTGATTTAGTCCGACCGTGTGCTCTGGTGGCTTTACGAAGTCCAAGTCCATGCCGAGCGGAGCCTTTTCCGGACACAGCTGGAGTCGTCTCGGCTGAAGCTGACGGGAAGTCTCAGTTCAGTTCAGACACACAGTTTTAAGAAACATTTAGTTGGGCGTCCTCAGCACGCCAGCACGGTCCAGGAAGCCGACACGCTCGCCGTCCGGTCGCCAGCTGGACTTTCAAGCAAGCAGTACCTGTGGGTATCGAGCCCACGCCTCGCCGCGGGCGGTTCACGAGTCCGTCACTCGGCAGGGAGGCTGCCTGAAACTCGGACAGCGATGCTGTTAAGCTGTCTGGCCCCGCCTCGGATCATGTTTTAAACAGGACCTGGAAGCAATCCTAATGAACCATTAGCAGTTGATGCGGCTCCGACCCAAAATAGTAATGTCGACGAGGCTGCCCGGAACTACCTGGTTTCCGGTTCTGCGTGTCTGTCCCTATCTTCTGCCGCCTGTCTGTTTCCCCGCCCGATGTGCCGCATTCATAACTACCACGGTATTGCGCCGTGCGGAATATCACGACGTTCTGCCGTCTCTGATGTTCCTGTATGCTGTCATGTTCAATAGCCTGGTATGCAGCCGTCCTGAATATCACGAGTTCTGACGTTCTGTCACGTTATCCAGTTATCTAACACCTTGAGTGAACCGGCATTCCGCCGTCTCGGCTGGACCGGTATTCCGCGGTGTTGAGCTGACCGGTATTCTGTCGTGTTCGGCCACCCGGAATTGCGGCGCGACCCCGTGTTCCATCACCGGGTACGGGCGGCCGGTGCATGGGCGACGGCAGCCGGCGTCGGGCCGGCCCCTCCTGTGGGTGTGGGGGGGGGGCGGCGCGGAGGTGCGGTCTGACACGGCGTGTCACCAGGTGGGCGGGTGCGCCGACTGCGGCCCGCACCGGCGCCGCGGCCCGTCGGCGGCTGATTAGCGCTGGTCGGTGGCGCGCCTGTTGGCATTGCGGCATCGATTTGCACGGCGGCGGCCGGCGGCGGCGGCGGCCCGGTCCGGCTGCTGCGGCAGTCTTGAGCCGGCCGGTCGGGCGGCTAGAGGTGTCGGCGCGTCGCACGCGCCATCGATCGGCCGCGGTCGCGCCGGCGGGCCGCGCGCGGCGTATCGGCGCGCCGCTGCCGCAGCGAGCAGTCGCCGCAGCGCCATCGGCGGCCGTGTCATGGCCGAGGAGGGGTACGGCGACGCGCCGCGCGGCCGCTGGGCGTTCATCACGCAGTGCGAGCTGCACGGCACGCAGCTGGTGCAGCCGCCCGGTGAGTGGTTCGAGCCGGACCAGTTCAGACACCACGCCGGCGCGCAGCAGCGCGACCACCAGCGCGACCACCAGCGCGACCACCAGCGCGACCACCAGCGCGACCACCAGCACGACCGCCAGCCGCCGCCGCCGGTGCAGTACCAGCCGATGATGCACCAGCACACGTGTGATAACTACTGCAGTGCGTGCCACCACCATGTGTACCCGCAGTACCCCCAGCTGTTGCCCGAGTACCCGAACTACCGCGAGTGCAGCGTGTGCTACACGGACCACGACCACGCGTACGGCCACCCGGCGGGCGGCGAGTTCGCGCCGCCGCCGCCGCCGCCGCTGCCACGGCCGCCGCCGCAGCCGGAGCGGCCGGCGCCGCACCACCGCTCCAATCCGCAGCTGTCGGAGCGCTGCTGCGCCGCCGAGCCGCTCGGCCACCCGCCCGAGCGGTGTCGCAGCATCCCGCACGGCATGGAGCAGTGCGCCGCGTCGACGCTGCCGCGCGCCGCACACCGCTCGTCGGCGGCGGCGGCGGCCGCCTGCTGCGGCGAGCCCGGCTGCAAGGCCGCGTCGTGCCGGCGGCCCGACCCGTGCAGCGTCGGCTACGCCAGCCTGGAGCAGCCGGCGCCGGAGCCGGCGGCGGTGGCGGCGGCGCCGCGCCTTCGCGGCATCAACCGGTGCAGCTCGCAGCCGCTGGACCTGTGCCGGTCCGAGGCGGCCGACCGGTGCGGCACGCCGCGCTCGGACCGCTGCAGCTCGGCGTCGGCCCAGTCGGAGCGCGTGACGCCGGCCGAGCGGCGCGCGCCGGCCGCGGCGGCCGCGCCGCGACCGGCCGCCGCGCGGCCGCCGGCCGGCGCGCTGCGGCGCGGCTTCAGCGTGCAGAGCTGGCAGGAGGAGGCGTCGCACGGCTACCACTCGGCCGGCGGCAGCGAGTACGGCGCCGGCGGGCCGTACCGCGCCGGCAGCGGCAGCAGCTCGGAGGAGCGCGACACCTGCCGGCAGTACTCGGCCGTTGGCCGGTACGCGGACGAGTGGGACGGCTACCGGCGCGGCGGCAACAAGGTATGCAGCGTGGCCGCTCCCTCGCGCCGGCCGCGGCTCTGACACGAGGTGGCTGTTGGCGTCGACGTTTTGCTGCGTGGCTCGCTCCCGCTGAGTCGCGCTTCCGCTGAGCCGCATCATTGTTGCTAACCGTTAGTTCTGCTCCCACCCCATCGCACCCCGCCCGTGGCTAGCTTTGCTCGTCCAATTATATAAATGGAATCCATCCAGTTGCTTGGCGTCTGGAAATCGGTTCTCGACGGCAAAAACCCGTCCGCCAACTCAATGGACCGTAGCAAAACAAGCATATTCGCTATCGTCAGGGTTCGGCGCGTCCTTTTCAGCGTTGGAGCTGGAGCGGTGCGAAGAAAGTCGTATGCCACCAGCTCCAATGGCTGTGCGTGGGCCCAGTTCGCATTTGTTGCCCGCGTTAGAAAGCCACCGTTCCACAGGCTGCTAGCTACCGCCTCTCCACCCATCCACAGACGTGGTGTGATGCATGCCCGAGCCGTCTGCCGTGGTATCTGAGGCGTCGGGACTGTTGCCGCGGTGGGACATGGGACGTGGGACCATGGGCTGTCGTCAGATCCGCCGTCGTGGCCCGTCTATACCCGACGTCGATGTCAGATTTTTCCATACCATCCGGTGCGCAGAGGAGTGCTCTGGCAACACAAGCGAGGTCGAGTCCTCGAAATGTGTCGCTCGACCCATGACCTCCTCAAAATCCGATCATGCAAGGGAACCCGATTCAAATTGAAGCCCACGGCGCAGCAAACGCTCATCGTCTGCCATCTCAAAGAAGTGTCTGTCCCGGCTCGAACTTGAACCCTTCCGCTCTGGAAGTCCGGACGTCAGCTGATCGGCCCAGTTAGCGCGTCTGGTATTGCTCCGCGGCGGAACCCAATTCTCGGCTGCCGCGATGGCTCCTCTCGTCAGTTATCGGTGTGCCGTGATGCATTGGCGGATCTAGCCCACCGGTTTGGAGGGGGTGGGGGACAACTTTCGACCTTCGGCGTCAGCTCCCCTCCCCCGCCCAGTGGCATACCTAGGATTTGCATCAGGGGAGGAGTCGAACGGATTTGGAGGGTGCCCATTTTGCCACTGTTTTTGGTTTAAAAGCACCGGATTTCGACCACTATTTGGCAAAGGGTCCATTTTATAAAATTATAAGTAATGACAACATGATTTCCTGCATAGGGGCACCAGCCTACCTCCACCGTTTCTATGTTGCCGGATTTTTGTTCTTGTTTATCACATCGTTGACGGTAACGTTTAACGTCTTGTACCACATCAACGTTCGTGCACGTGTACACACTGGCGGATCCGATTTTGTCAACTCTTGCTGTAAACAGAACTTGAGCAGCTGTAGAACCCTCTATGTGTGTCAGAATCTACTATGCTATCATATTGGGCGTCCAAACAATTAGGGAAAAAAACCCTCAAAATCGGAGATTCTTTCATCCGGAGCGCTATTTTTTAGCCTCGGCAAAGGTTACTGCATTTTAATTTAGTTTACTTCTGTTGGTTTGGGAGGGGCCAAAAGACACCCTTTAAGCGCTTCGGGGGGCCATGGCCGGAATGTCCCCTCCCTGGATCTGCCAGTGCCGTGATGGCTCCTCTCTCGCCAGTTATCGGTGTGCCGTGATGGCTCCTCTCTCCTCAGTTGTCGGTGTGCCGTGATGGCGTCTCTTTCGCCAATTATCGGTATGCCGTGACGGCGTCTCTTTGACCATGGCACGCTAAAAGCAAGGCGCGCTTTGAAAAAGCAAGGCGCGCTAGTTTTCTCCGAGTAAGGTGAATTTTAGGCCCGGAAATAGTTTATATCTGGGATGCAATTTCGGGAAATGTCCGCTCTGGGTCAGACTTGAACCAGTGGCTTCTACGATCAGTTTTGCATACGGTGTTCTTGTGAAAACGCCGTTCACCTGCGTTCTATTGGGAAATAGTGAACCCCAGGTATTTAAATATTGGACATTCCTTCTGGAAAATGTTCCGGGAGTGTCTCAGTTGTCCATTCGAAATGACATTGATGTCTGCGCTTTTGACGTTTCATCTGTTTAGGAAGTGTTAACCCACTGTATAAATTTGTTGATTCACCCTGCACATCTCCGGGAAGCGATTGTGAGCCACGGTCCCTCTCGGCGGGATACAGGAGGTTGTAGTCCATGCACACTGAATAGCAAATTATGCACAATCGGTCCCAGACGCTGCATCTCCGAGTTTAATCCCTTTTTTGCCAACCTGGATTCCGCTTCCCATCTGCAGATTAATGGTTGTAATCCATCGATCCCTTCGAAGATGGGCTGTAACCCCCCACTCGCACACAAACAACACTTTCCCTTGGGGTGGTTTTATCTTCTACACTAACTGTGCCTCTCCCCGAGAGGAAATCGTAGTCCACCCTTGACGTCCCGTGTTAGGGGAGGTGTATCCGGTAAGCTACCCCGAGGCGTATTTACAAGCGACCTTCGATCCCGCTGCTGCACACCACTGCGCTGTCTGCCAGAGCACACCCCGGCCCCTTCCTCCCCATCCCACAAGCACCGCCACCACCATTCTGAGAACATAGCAGCAACGGACTGCAGCAGCCATGTTCCGAACTGAATAGCTGCGTCGTGCTCAGAGCCCCAGCACAAGGCAATCTTTTCTGAATGAAGAATGAAATGTGTAATGTGTGACAATCCTTAGTGGCGCGTGTGCAGTGCATTCCACGGATGACTGATAGTGTCTGACAAATCACCAACTTCCCTGAATTCGTCGCAGGTAGTTATGCATCAGGAGTGTTTGGCAACAGTGCTAATTCTCCAGTTGTTGAGGTGTACTTGGTAGCAATGCCAGTTCTTCAGTTGATGAGGAGTAGTTGGCAAAAATTATAGTTCTTCAGTTGGTGAGGAGTACTTGGCAACAACGCCAGTTCTTCAGTTGTGAGTGATTGAAGTTGTATTCCAACACGCAACTGGAGTTGCCTTGGAGCGTTTCACGAGTGTCGGTTTCCGCTTGTTTCACAAACTTGTTTTCCTTGACCGCAACGTTAATACTTGGACTAGGCTGCGTTTGTTACGGGCGGCGCCACCAAATCCATTGCTCGACCTGTCTCGATTGTGTGCCATGTGGTGGCGTGATACGTACGTGGTCTCGTTTCCTGTGCCGCTCAGAAGCGTTTTGAGCGGTGCGGGCTGAGTGATTATTTGTCTCTGTAAAATTCGTTGCCGTTCTACCAAAATGCACTTCAGAATATGCGCTTAGAATGTCAGTTCATGAGCAGACACTGACCGAAACCCACCTCCGCCCGGTAACGTATGGGAGAATGATGGGAGGAAGTGAGGGCTGTCCACCGACTAGCATCGATTTCTTTCTGATCACCGAACTTTTTTGTGTGGCAAGTGCGGGGAGATGATGTCACGCAGGAAGCGGGGAGCCATTGCCGTGCCGGTCGGATGAGAATTGGACGTTCCGCAGCGATGAAGATCAAGCTAATGAAAACCAGCGCCAACGCTGGTGAGTTGGATGTCTCTGGAAGTCAATGTGTGAGGTTCATCGGCTTTTTGATTTGTGCATGCTCCCCATGTTTAGTTTCAAGAAGTCGGAGGAACGTAGAAAGCGTGCCTCAATTGCGGGTGTAGGTGTCAAGGAGCGCGTGGTGTTGCGAGAGTATGGTATGGTACCACTTGTGATTATCTTGGCGGGGTCCCGGGGCGCCGCTGGGTGTGTGTTACCATCTGTGATTATCTTGGCGAAGGCCAGGGGCGCACTCAGAAAGTAATTTCGGAGGCTGCCAAGGTGAAACTAAAAATGGACTATTAATTGGGGCGACAGATGTTTACAATGAAAACTAGACGCACATAAAAGCTCAATAATGGCTGTGTGTGTATGTAAGCGGTGCAGCAATAAAAAGGCAGCGAGCTGAAGGCATGTTGCGTTTTACGCCCATTTTCCATAACAAGCACGACAAGCTTATTTCAATTAAGAATCATACATTTTAGGGCGGGAGCTGGATGACCGACGAAGTCGATGTGCCCCTAGACTCAAATAACCAATCAACCATATATTTTGGGAAGGGCCATGATCTCCTTGTCCATCCCCTGGGTGCACCACCTCGCGGGACCTAACACCCCCACATCAACAGTGGCTTGGACCTTAGCTAGCGGATCGAAAAAGAATGCATGCTATCCCACTAACAAAAATCCGGTAGCATTGGATATCCCGCCCTTTCTCCTTGCCAGGAATGGCCGTTGGCCTTGATCACGTGGCGTATGATGTCGCAGGTGACGAAAACTACCACCAGCCCATCGACATCTGTGGGTGTGAACGGGCCATGTGACTACGTGACCACGAACTTGAAATGGGCGCCGTTCGACTGCCGTTGCTCTGTTGAATCAGAACTTATCCGCGATGCTGACAGTGTGGTCAAGGTGGTGAATTTGGACTTGGGCTGTGTTGACTTTCCAGGCCACTCTGCGGCTTCAACGGGATGATTTGTCCAAGGTCAAAGAGGTGACGTTCGATTCGGTTCGCTTCAGTCTCTCACGGAACAAAATAAAAGCAGTCTCACATGGGGTCACTTCATGCCAGGGAATATAAAACACCGCGTTACGTAATGTGTAAGTGATTGCTTGGCCAGGCGTTTCCATGGCGGGATCGAACTAGGCTGTGCTATGTCGCGTGATTAATATTAGCTGTAAGAATGGGGAGGAGTCTTAGAGAGCCCCCCCCCCCCCCCTCCCCCCAATAAAACTATCCCGTAAGTCATGCGCTCGTTTACTTGCGTATGTAGGTAGTATCACACTGCCGTGACCTGACTGGACTCCAAACAAACTTATACTCCAAAAATATGCTGATTCATGTGTCTGAAGGATTTGCTACCAACATGAAGCTCGAGCGGAGCGGCTCGGAGCGGAGCGGCTCGTGGTGGGGCAGCTCGGGGAGGAGCGGCTCGAAGCGGTGCGGCTCGGAGCGGAGCGGCTCGTGGTGGGGCAGCTCGGGGAGGAGCGGCTCGTGGTGGGGCAGCTCGGGGAGGAGCGGCTCGTGGTGGGGCAGCTCGGGGAGGAGCGGCTCGTGGTGGGGCGGCTCGGGGAGGAGCGGCTCGTGGTGGGGCAGCTCGGGGAGGAGCGGCTCGTGGTGGGGCAGCTCGGGGAGGAGCGGCTCGAAGCGGAGCGGCTCGAGCGTGGCAGCTCGGGAGGCGGTCTGGTGGGCCTCGGGAGGAGCGGCTCTGGTGGGGCAGCTCGGGAGGAGCGGCTCGGTGCGGCTCTTGGGGCAGCTCGGGGAGGAGCGGCTCGAGCGGTGCGGCTCGGCGGTGCGGCTCTGTGGGCAGCTCGGGAGGAGCGGCTCGTGGTGGGGCAGCTCGGGGCGGCTCGTGGTGGGGCAGCTCGGGAGGAGCGGCTCGGGCGGTGCGGCTCGTGGTGGGGCAGCTCGGAGCGGCTCGGAGCGGTGCGGCTCGGAGCGGAGCGGCTCGTGGTGGGGCAGCTCGGGGAGGAGCGGCTCGAAGCGGTGCGGCTCGGAGCGTGGCAGCTCGGAGCGGAGCGGCTCCGAGCGGAGCGGTTTCGTAGAAAACATCACGTTTGCCGGTGACCTTCAGTGCAGATGACCTTCAGACCTGTCGTTCCCTGTTCCATTTATGACACGACGCAGAGGAAAAAAACGTCTGAGGGCCTTTCAGGGCGTCTCGATTTCGATTTCGATGCGTGGACGCGCCTCTCGATAGATGTGGCGCCGACCCCCGAATTGAAAGTGTGTCTGCTTCATTCTGACGTCACGAGCCGAACCTTGGCTGAGGCGCCCTACTGTCGTCACTTCCTCGCTATAGATGAACCTATTGCGCTAGTGGCGAGTGTTGGGCGAATGGTGGATGGGTCTGTTTTGCTCGTCGATTTGTTTTCTTCCTGCCGGGTCTGGCTGATTCTGGCTTTGGTGTCGCTGGCGTATCCAGGCCACAGAGCCGAGTCATAATCAGTATCTGATCAGAGAAAGGTTATGCTCTGAAGTGTCCTCAGGTTTTTACGCCATCGTTTTCTTTGACCCGAATGCATCATTAACGCTTCCATGCAAATTGAACCAATCAACGTTGCATACCGAATCGCATTCAAGTAGCCGAATTCCAGTGACGCCCCCCCCTAATGTGGCCATGAGTCCGCCGTCTCTTCCTCAATGGTAGTCAAGTAGATTCGTCGAATATTATGGCGCTTGGGCCGTTTTTTTCTGGCTGTTCAAACTCCCGAGCCGCCTGAAATGTTACATATTGATTCCATGCAAATACACTCAGTGTCACGTTATGCGATCTGCCATTTGCACGCTGCCCTGACCGGGAAGATGAGCCTGCGCGCGCTGGCCTGTAAGACGGCTCGCAACTTTCAGGTGAAGGACTGTCGTGGAGCCGAAAGGTTCGGAATGCTCGCCAAACGCCCAGCGCGACCCTGCGCAGGCTGGAGAATGGCCGCTTCACTGAATCCCCGCTCCGCGAGGATTCGGTCAATGGCGAGGCAAATGGAACTTGTTTTTACTCCGGAAGCTGCCGGCTGTCGTTGCCGATCCTCCGTGCCGACTCGGGCGGGCGCTGTGTGAGGATGGCCGGTCTTCGTCGCTCCGCCTGCGGATGCGTTGCCGATCCTCCGTGCTGACTCGGGCGGGCGCTGTGTGAGGATGGCCGGTCTTCGTCGCTCCGTCTGCGGATGTGTCGCATCGCGACATGCGTCCCGGCCTGGTAATGGCGCAGCCAGCTGGCCGCCCGAGTCCGCGGTGCGACTTGACTTACGCCAGACTTGGCGTAAGTCTGTCCGGCAGGCGTAAGGCAGTAAGCCTTGCGCCTTTGTACGCCTTACGACTGCAAGGGTGTAAGTCGTAAGACTGCCCGGTACTGGCCGCCAATTCAGGGGCACCGCCGTGCAGCGTGTGGGCAGGTTCTGATCGGTGTGCCACTCTGCGCGACAACAGCCGGCAGAGGTGAATGTCGGTAGCGCCACAGCGCCATTGTTCCGTTCTGCGCCGTTCTGCGCGACAGCGGTCGCCGTGGGCGCCAGTTAGAAGCACCAGTCGCGGCCGCCAGTCGTCAGCGGCAGAACACCGTTCAGAATTGGCTACCGCTCGGCGAGCACGGCGATGCTCCGGGAGCGCCAACGTAGCGTGAGGAAGTGGACTGGTCCGTGCAATATGTGATGGTCACACCTACTTAGCTCGACCAATAATGGATTTCGTGGTTGCTGAGGCTACCCTTTATTTTCCCGCTTCAGCCTTCGCGGTTGGCGGAACGAGCATGGCATTGGCGATCTATGGAGAATGAAATAATATGCTGTAGCGATTCCGTTTTCAAGAGCTCAGTTTCGTTTTGGCTATTACTTTCAAGCTCGCTGATAAAAATTCAAATTCCCTTCCCTGACAAAGCGCAAATTGCAGTGCTTGTTCGACTTTGTTATGCCTTTATCTTCCCATGCCCTGGTCTCCCTGAAAGCTTCGAACCCCCAGGGGGTGGGATGGGATTTCCTGGCCGCGCACCGGACCACATGTCTAGTGGTTGCCGCATTTGTCGCGATATTGCGTGCCGCTAACCCGACCGATACGACGACAGCTGTAATTTCAGCGTACCTGTGGCCGCCCGGCCAGGCAGTATTGCGCAGCACCTTGCGACCGATTGAGCCGAGTATGGCGTAGGTGTTCCGGGGCTGCAAGCGGTGTCGGTTTGTTGGAACGGCTGGTTGGTTGGTGGTTTTGGTTTTGGTGGTTATTGGTTTTGGTAATTGGTGGTTATTGGTTTTGCGACACGTCGACCGTTGAGTCATGTGGCGTCGCCAATCTCTCACGCCGATTGGTCGCGGGCGAAGAGTAGCGACAGGTGAGACTCGAACCCACAACCTTTCGATTGTGAGACGAGCATCTTGCCCCTAGACCACTCGTCCCCTTGGAACGGCTGTAATGGCCGGCGAGTGGCGCGCTTCGGACGACTGTTGGCGGCCGGCGCACCATGCCAGTGTGCGTGGTGTGCGCCTCGTGACGACTGTTGGCGGCCGGCGCACCATGCCAGTGTGCGTGGTGTGCACCTCGTGACGACTGTTGGCGGCCGGCGCACCATGCCAGTGTGCGTGGTGTGCGCCTCGTGACGACTGTTGGCGGCCGGCGCACCATGCCAGTGTGCGTGGTGTGCGCCTCGTGACGACTGTTGGCGGCCGGCGCACCATGCCAGTGTGCGTGGTGTGCGCCTCGTGACGACTGTTGGCGGCCGGCGCACCATGCCAGTGTGCGTGGTGTGCGCCTCGTGACGACTGTTGGCGGCCGGCGCACCATGCCAGTGTGCGTGGTGTGCGCCTCGTGACGACTGTTGGCGGCCGGCGCACCATGCCAGTGTGCGTGGTGTGCGCCTCGTGACGACTGTTGGCGGCCGGCGCACCATGCCAGTGTGCGTGGTGTGCGCCTCGTGACGACTGTTGGCGGCCGGCGCACCATGCCAGTGTGCGTGGTGTGCGCCTCGTGACGACTGTTGGCGGCCGGCGCACCATGCCAGTGTGCGTGGTGTGCGCCTCGTGACGACTGTTGGCGGCCGGCGCACCATGCCAGTGTGCGTGGTGTGCGCCTCGTGACGACTGTTGGCGGCCGGCGCACCATGCCAGTGTGCGTGGTGTGCGCCTCGTGACGACTGTTGGCGGCCGGCGCACCATGCCAGTGTGCGTGGTGTGCGCCTCGTGACGACTGTTGGCGGCCGGCGCACCATGCCAGTGTGCGTGGTGTGCGCCTCGTGACGACTGTTGGCGGCCGGCGCACCATGCCAGTGTGCGTGGTGTGCGCCTCGTGACGACTGTTGGCGGCCGGCGCACCATGCCAGTGTGCGTGGTGTGCGCCTCGTGACGACTGTTGGCGGCCGGCGCACCATGCCAGTGTGCGTGGTGTGCGCCTCGTGACGACTGTTGGCGGCCGGCGCACCATGCCAGTGTGCGTGGTGTGCGCCTCGTGACGACTGTTGGCGGCCGGCGCACCATGCCAGTGTGCGTGGTGTGCGCCTCGTGACGACTGTTGGCGGCCGGCGCACCATGCCAGTGTGCGTGGTGTGCGCCTCGTGACGACTGTTGGCGGCCGGCGCACCATGCCAGTGTGCGTGGTGTGCGCCTCGTGACGACTGTTGGCGGCCGGCGCACCATGCCAGTGTGCGTGGTGTGCGCCTCGTGACGACTGTTGGCGGCCGGCGCACCATGCCAGTGTGCGTGGTGTGCGCCTCGTGACGACTGTTGGCGGCCGGCGCACCATGCCAGTGTGCGTGGTGTGCGCCTCGTGACGACTGTTGGCGGCCGGCGCACCATGCCAGTGTGCGTGGTGTGCGCCTCGTGACGACTGTTGGCGGCCGGCGCACCATGCCAGTGTGCGTGGTGTGCGCCTCGTGACGACTGTTGGCGGCCGGCGCACCATGCCAGTGTGCGTGGTGTGCGCCTCGTGACGACTGTTGGCGGCCGGCGCACCATGCCAGTGTGCGTGGTGTGCGCCTCGTGACGACTGTTGGCGGCGGCGCACCATGCCAGTGTGCGTGGTGTGCGCCTCGTGACGACTGTTGGCGGCCGGCGCACCATGCCAGTGTGCGTGGTGTGCGCCTCGTGACGACTGTTGGCGGCCGGCGCACCATGCCAGTGTGCGTGGTGTGCGCCTCGTGACGACTGTTGGCGGCCGGCGCACCATGCCAGTGTGCGTGGTGTGCGCCTCGTGACGACTGTTGGCGGCCGGCGCACCATGCCAGTGTGCGTGGTGTGCGCCTCGTGACGACTGTTGGCGGCCGGCGCACCATGCCAGTGTGCGTGGTGTGCGCCTCGTGACGACTGTTGGCGGCCGGCGCACCATGCCAGTGTGCGTGGTGTGCGCCTCGTGACGACTGTTGGCGGCCGGCGCACCATGCCAGTGTGCGTGGTGTGCGCCTCGTGACGACTGTTGGCGGCCGGCGCACCATGCCAGTGTGCGTGGTGTGCGCCTCGTGACGACTGTTGGCGGCCGGCGCACCATGCCAGTGTGCGTGGTGTGCGCCTCGTGACGACTGTTGGCGGCCGGCGCCGTTGCTGTGTCGCTCGTGACGACTGTTCCCAGCCGTGTTGGCGCGCTGTTGGTGGTGTGCGTGGTGTGCGCCTCGTGACGACTGTTGGCGGCCGGCGCACCATGCCAGTGTGCGTGGTGTGCGCCTCGTGACGACTGTTGGCGGCCGGCGCACCATGCCAGTGTGCGTGGTGTGCGCCTCGTGACGACTGTTGGCGGCCGGCGCACCATGCCAGTGTGCGTGGTGTGCGCCTCGTGACGACTGTTGGCGGCCGGCGCACCATGCCAGTGTGCGTGGTGTGCGCCTCGTGACGACTGTTGGCGGCCGGCGCACCATGCCAGTGTGCGTGGTGTGCGCCTCGTGACGACTGTTGGCGGCCGGCGCACCATGCCAGTGTGCGTGGTGTGCGCCTCGTGACGACTGTTGGCGGCCGGCGCACCATGCCAGTGTGCGTGGTGTGCGCCTCGTGACGACTGTTGGCGGCCGGCGCACCATGCCAGTGTGCGTGGTGTGCGCCTCGTGACGACTGTTGGCGGCCGGCGCACCATGCCAGTGTGCGTGGTGTGCGCCTCGTGACGACTGTTGGCGGCCGGCGCACCATGCCAGTGTGCGTGGTGTGCGCCTCGTGACGACTGTTGGCGGCCGGCGCACCATGCCAGTGTGCGTGGTGTGCGCCTCGTGACGACTGTTGGCGGCCGGCGCACCATGCCAGTGTGCGTGGTGTGCGCCTCGTGACGACTGTTGGCGGCCGGCGCACCATGCCAGTGTGCGTGGTGTGCGCCTCGTGACGACTGTTGGCGGCCGGCGCACCATGCCAGTGTGCGTGGTGTGCGCCTCGTGACGACTGTTGGCGGCCGGCGCACCATGCCAGTGTGCGTGGTGTGCGCCTCGTGACGACTGTTGGCGGCCGGCGCACCATGCCAGTGTGCGTGGTGTGCGCCTCGTGACGACTGTTGGCGGCCGGCGCACCATGCCAGTGTGCGTGGTGTGCGCCTCGTGACGACTGTTGGCGGCCGGCGCACCATGCCAGTGTGCGTGGTGTGCGCCTCGTGACGACTGTTGGCGGCCGGCGCACCATGCCAGTGTGCGTGGTGTGCGCCTCGTGACGATGTTGGCGGCCGGCGCACCATGCCAGTGTGCGTGGTGTGCGCCTCGTGACGACTGTTGGCGGCCGGCGCACCATGCCAGTGTGCGTGGTGTGCGCCTCGTGACGACTGTTGGCGGCCGGCGCACCATGCCAGTGTGCGTGGTGTGCGCCTCGTGACGACTGTTGGCGGCCGGCGCACCATGCCAGTGTGCGTGGTGTGCGCCTCGTGACGACTGTTGGCGGCCGGCGCACCATGCCAGTGTGCGTGGTGTGCGCCTCGTGACGACTGTTGGCGGCCGGCGCACCATGCCAGTGTGCGTGGTGTGCGCCTCGTGACGACTGTTGGCGGCCGGCGCACCATGCCAGTGTGCGTGGTGTGCGCCTCGTGACGACTGTTGGCGGCCGGCGCACCATGCCAGTGTGCGTGGTGTGCGCCTCGTGACGACTGTTGGCGGCCGGCGCACCATGCCAGTGTGCGTGGTGTGCGCCTCTGACGACTGTTGGCGGCCGGCGCACCATGCCAGTGTGCGTGGTGTGCGCCTCGTGACGACTGTTGGCGGCCGGCGCACCATGCCAGTGTGCGTGGTGTGCGCCTCGTGACGACTGTTGGCGGCCGGCGCACCATGCCAGTGTGCGTGGTGTGCGCCTCGTGACGACTGTTGGCGGCCGGCGCACCATGCCAGTGTGTGGTGTGCGCCTCGTGACGACTGTTGGCGGCCGGCGCACCATGCCAGTGTGCGTGGTGTGCGCCTCGTGACGACTGTTGGCGGCCGGCGCACCATGCCAGTGTGCGTGGTGTGCGCCTGTGACGACTGTTGCGGCCGGCGCACCATGCCAGTGTGCGTGGTGTGCGCCTCGTGACGACTGTTGGCGGCCGGCGCACCATGCCAGTGTGCGTGGTGTGCGCCTCGTGACGACTGTTGGCGGCCGGCGCACCATGCCAGTGTGCGTGGTGTGCGCCTCGTGACGACTGTTGGCGGCCGGCGCACCATGCCAGTGTGCGTGGTGTGCGCCTCGTGACGACTGTTGGCGGCCGGCGCACCATGCCAGTGTGCGTGGTGTGCGCCTCGTGACGACTGTTGGCGGCCGGCGCACCATGCCAGTGTGCGTGGTGTGCGCCTCGTGACGACTGTTGGCGGCCGGCGCACCATGCCAGTGTGCGTGGTGTGCGCCTCGTGACGACTGTTGGCGGCCGGCGCACCATGCCAGTGTGCGTGGTGTGCGCCTCGTGACGACTGTTGGCGGCCGGCGCACCATGCCAGTGTGCGTGGTGTGCGCCTCGTGACGACTGTTGGCGGCCGGCGCACCATGCCAGTGTGCGTGGTGTGCGCCTCGTGACGACTGTTGGCGGCCGGCGCACCATGCCAGTGTGCGTGGTGTGCGCCTCGTGACGACTGTTGGCGGCCGGCGCACCATGCCAGTGTGCGTGGTGTGCGCCTCGTGACGACTGTTGGCGGCCGGCGCACCATGCCAGTGTGCGTGGTGTGCGCCTCGTGACGACTGTTGGCGGCCGGCGCACCATGCCAGTGTGCGTGGTGTGCGCCTCGTGACGACTGTTGGCGGCCGGCGCACCATGCCAGTGTGCGTGGTGTGCGCCTCGTGACGACTGTTGGCGGCCGGCGCACCATGCCAGTGTGCGTGGTGTGCGCCTCGTGACGACTGTTGGCGGCCGGCGCACCATGCCAGTGTGCGTGGTGTGCGCCTCGTGACGACTGTTGGCGGCCGGCGCACCATGCCAGTGTGCGTGGTGTGCGCCTCGTGACGACTGTTGGCGGCCGGCGCACCATGCCAGTGTGCGTGGTGTGCGCCTCGTGACGACTGTTGGCGGCCGGCGCACCATGCCAGTGTGCGTGGTGTGCGCCTCGTGACGACTGTTGGCGGCCGGCGCACCATGCCAGTGTGCGTGGTGTGCGCCTCGTGACGACTGTTGGCGGCCGGCGCACCATGCCAGTGTGCGTGGTGTGCGCCTCGTGACGACTGTTGGCGGCCGGCGCACCATGCCAGTGTGCGTGGTGTGCGCCTCGTGACGACTGTTGGCGGCCGGCGCACCATGCCAGTGTGCGTGGTGTGCGCCTCGTGACGACTGTTGGCGGCCGGCGCACCATGCCAGTGTGCGTGGTGTGCGCCTCGTGAAACGTTCGCGGTGACACTTACTATTTTTTTCCACATTCCTGTGCCAACACTGTAGAGCACAGAACACTGAAGTACATCATAATTAGGAACTGAACACCACGAGGGCGTACCTTTCTTGTGGTCGTCGACAGTGGCCTCACCAGCACAAGACGATTAATGGCGGTAGTGTCAGGCACTACCGTCATTAATCGTCTTGTGCTGGTGAGGCCACTGTCGACGACCACGACAACAAAGGTACGCTCTCGTGGCGTTTAAGCTCGTTTCCTCGCAACGCTGGAGGCTAAATATCGCAACGCTAACTGTAATATTAGGCTAGGTGAATAATGAGTGGATCCCCCTCCTCTGCTGCCATTTATGTGGTGGCGAAGTTCATGTCTGTTTTTTTTCGGCGCACTGTCGGATGTCTGCATCTGAAGCGCAAGCAGATGTGCTGAGGTGTTTTTAATGCTAGCGCGTGATCGGGGTCTGTGTGCCCGTGATACGGCCCCTGACCGGTCATAGGACTGAGGATGTGTAGAGAGGGGAGGGAGGGGGACACTGACACCGTCCTGCCCTTCAACTGCCCTTCAACTGCCAGAGCTGCCGAGTTGTCGCAGCTGGTGCCGTAACCATACTCCTAGATGGCACCACTGACACGTCACCGACACGAGTACCACGCGCTACTTACATCTGCCACGCACCGTCGTACTTTACTATTTGCCTGTGCTCTAATCGGCATTGTACCTGCTGTCCATACGCCAGAAATAAGCATAAACACAAGGAGACTGTGCCAGTGGCGCCAGCACATGAATCAATTGTCTCACCGTAACGTATAGACAAATCGTCGGGCTTGGAATTTGTCTGCGGTGGGACTGTGGGTTCGAATCCCATAGGACGTGCTTTATGATTCAGTTTTGTTTTTACCGACTTGTAATAGGATATGCTTGCAAATACTCGCAGCCCAGTCTGTAATGCTCCCAGGCCTTCACAGACTTCCGATAGAACATAATTCAATTAATCCAAGTAATGTAGTTGTCTTGCATATAATCGTGGTTATGGCTGGCGCGAGAACAAAAGATATCGGCGATCCAGTGTCTCCATTTATCCAGTGTTTACTTCTTCTAATTCCTGATCAGGTCATAGTACAAATGTAAACGGATCGGGAAGTGTACATATGCTCAGCTTTAGCTTTGACTTGATTCCTGCCGTTGGTCGTTGAGTTTATCTTTCTTTTCGAAAAGTAGCTTCGATCTACCGCCTTCAATGCGATTCTGCAGTTACTTCCCGTCTCCAAACTGTCCTTCTGATTTGTTGTCAGTGTCGTCAAGCATATATCGTAGTGGGTCCGGATGTTTTCCCCGCTGCGAAATGATTTCCTCGGATGAGCATTGGAATCCAGGCCCGAGCTCAGCAGAGTTGATGGCGTGCACCTTCTACCCTCTACCCGTTCAGGAACTTCTGATTGGACGGCATAATTGCATGACTAGATTGAGAGCCTGACAATGTAAAGCTAAGAAAGTGTTAGCCAAAGCGCACTTAAATCACCTAACTGTAAGTAATCCGTGTGCTTTGTACAATCGTGTTCGGTTGTTCAGTCCGGCAGATTCGCGTTCAGATTCCTTTGCATTTGACCCTCCTGACGCGATGTCCATGCGAGCTGAACTTTTCCGATTGAATGACATTAACGCTGAACAGTCCATGCAAACGTTCTGGCTACTTGTGATTCGTGACGGTGAACCAGCCCCGCCAATGGTGCTCATCACTTCGGTCAATACCTGGGCCTTCGGATGTCTGAGCCCGCGGCCGCAGCCGATCAATCATGGGTCGTGGTGCGTGGTGGGTCACCAGCAGGCAGCCGATCACTTCCGCCGACGTGACGTTCGACCGTAACCGGCGGCAAGTACTCACAAAATGCCTACCGATAGTCCCCGCGCCCAATTGGAAGTCTGATCCCGGCGTCTCTTTAGCACCGCCGACCAGCACGCGTCCCGTTCATCCTCTTTGGAGATGAAAGCAGCGCCGTCGAGCTGCAGAGGCCCGGTTAGGCATCAGGCGGCGCTGTCGACAGGCGCCGACGCCAGTCGTGGCATCCGACCGCGGGTTCCCAGCGGCGTTTCACCGCCGACCCGAACGCGATCCGAGGGTCATCCCAGCAATCTCGACGACGCATTTATTTTTCGACAGGTGGTGAATGGAAGCGACAAAATCAAGGCCTAACTGCCCTCGGCCGACCTTTCAGCCCCGAGGGGTTTGGCTAAGCGGCTGTCGACCTCGTGCCGATTGGCGACCGTGTTCAGTTTCCAAGTGCAGTGCTTCTCGGTTGGAGATGTCGCACCCTTGGGCCAGGTGAAGGGCGTTGAAATGGCCACGTGGAAGACTTTGACGAATCTGGCTGATCTCCGCATGGGCTCTGATCGCTCGGCTGGTGCTGTTAGCTGCCTCCGAATCTGGCTGATCTCCGCAGGGGCTCTGATCGCTCGGCTGGTGCTGTTAGCTGCCTCCGTGGCGCCAGTTGCTCGGGTTTATTTGTTTATTTACTTGCTTGTACTACAAACACAACCATTAAGTGGTATTGTTGTACCGTGGCGACGTGACGATTAATTGAATGTAAACACACGTATTTTATTTCCAGAATAAGCATGAGTTTAGAAGGAGAAGGAAATGTTTGTTGGCTGATACCAGATATCATACAAGGTACGTGCACCAGAGCCTTCTTGGACTGCCGAAAACGTGAGAACATTTTGCTTAAAACTTGCGAGGAAGATTCAAATTTGCCGCAGCAATGTGAATCATGCAACGAAGTCAGTTATGTTGTCGAAAAACCATTACCAGGTAATGTGAGTGTAGCAAGAGTTTGCTTCGCCATGTCGTCTAAACAACTTTCGTCATTTCTTGTAACCTGGTGATCTCGATAAATAATTTTCAGAGCTAGATCCACCAGCAAGAAATGCTCCAGTATTCCCTTCAACGCAAAATTCCCAGAACATCGGTCAAGTCGTACGCCGACACTTCTGACAGTGACGGGATGTGATGCCAGAGAGCGGCTGGTGACCCGGGTCACCTAGCACTCACGTGACCAGTGTCGCCGTAGCCAGCTGGTGTGGTTAGGCAGTGGCCAGTGGTCGGAGACCAACTGTGCTTCGTGAGGTGGCCGAGCGAAGGTCAGGCAATCAGCCAGCCGAGTCCTATTCCCGTGGAGATCCGTCCACGAATACCGCACAAGGGGACGATTTGCTCCTCGGATCGCCGGGCCTAATCTGATGCACATCTAGTTGCGAGTGAGGGCGAGGCCCGGACTCGTCGACTTCCGTATACATGATGAAAAGGTGCATCTGGGTGACCCGCTCGACCCGACCTTTCGAAGTCATAATAACGTTTTTCTTAGGGCGTCGTGTTCTAATTTGTTCATTCACAGTGAGATGTGCTCGTCTGCTTTTGATTTGTGCGAATTTGTACCCCAATATTCCTCACGAAGTACTCTCAGTCTTCGTTCAAAGAAGGGGGCTTGCGGCTGAATTCCCGCGCTCGGACATCTTACCGTGCCCCTCGCACCGCAGCCGGCACTTGTCATCCTCTCTGGATGGCAAATAAGTAAAGTGTGCTAATTTGTATCGCGGGATCTCGGGTTTCAGCTCCGGGGAGCGATGGCGCTTTTTGTTTCTGCTTTGTAGTGCAGTTTTATTGGAGGTATCCCATGCGAAATCACTGAAGCTCTGCATATAGTCAGGTTCACTATGTAATTTCGCCAGATTTTTGTGGAGAGTATGAAAACTATACATTTTTGGAAACTTTATTGTACAAGCAATCAGAAAAACAATGTTTCCATTTGCCCTGATACCTATATGGCCTCCATCTTGGATTTTACAAAATGGCTGCCGTAAAAAAGGTTTTCGTCAATATCTCTGCTTCTAAAGTTGCCATTGTTGTTGTTGTTGCCATTGTTGCCGTTGTTGCCGTAGCCGTTGCCCTCGTCGTCGTCGTCGTTGTTGTTGCTGTTGCTGTTTATTGTATTATTTTATATTAATAACAACCAGCTACAAGGGATTCAAACTGTTCAGCAGGGTGTGTAGATATATCCTGAACCAACATAATGAGTATATTTTACATAATAATAATACTATAAAACATTTTTGTATTGGGGTGTGTAAACACCCCCAGGTGACTAACCATGTTTGGAAAGGTTAGGTGACTAACATGCTCCTCATGACATAAATGGGTTTAATCGTTTAGACAACCAAGGAGTCTTTACATATCGTCACCATCATCGTCATCATCAGTTTCATACTTGTTCTGTGTGTCCTCATCATTCTGACACTCATTGCCGTACTGGCAAAGATCGGTGCAGGATAAGTTATTTGTTCTGCAAGAACATCTGGCAGAAGAACAGTCTGTTTTGCGTTGATAGCTAACCATCTTATATGTCATCATAATCTCGTGTGAGGGACATCAGCCTGTCGTTGAAGCATTCACTGAGATCTTTGACTGTCACTATGGTTGCTGGTTTCTTGCTGTCTTTCTTGCTGTCACTATGGTTGCTGGCCATCTTCTGCAGAAGAACCATTCCATCTACCAGGGCTATCTTGCGACTTGGAGCATCTGGTGTGGTGTCCATCCCATCATCTGGCTGCTGATCTTCCTGTGCAGTTTCTGCTGTTGCCAACTTGTTGAGGAGGTGGATCAACTTCGATTTGTCCAGGCATGGCAGGATTGTATCATCTGGAGCAAAAAGGGCTCTTGGTGTCAGAGTGAATTCGTGGTTCCCAATGGCTTCTTTCTGGTTGATGTCTCTGCTGAACCTAGCCAGGACCATCAGTCTGGGGGGACGAGTGGTCTAGGGGTAAGATGCTCGTCTCACAATCGAAAGATTGTGGGTTCGAGTCTCGCCTATCGCTACTCTTCGCCCGCGACCAATCGGCGTGAGAGATTGGCGACGCTATATGACTCAACAGTCGACGTGTCGTAAAACCAATAACCAACCGACCATCAGCCTGCCATACAAGTCCTTGGTCTCCTTTAGATCCACAGTCTTGTCTCGGAGTTTTACTGTGGTTTTATTGTTTGCAGACATGAACATAATGTTGTTCTCCTTCTTTACTGGTGCCCATAGGCTGACATCTCCATTGATTCGCTCTGACACGTAGTCTTCATACAGCTTTTGACCAGTCACATCTGCATTCAAGATCGTTGGTACATACTCATCAGGGATGTAGGCATGAGTGATCACATTGTGTAGCTTGTCGCCTTCAGCAGCAAATGGGTTTCCATGTTTCAGTATGGCTGCCTTGATCTTGTCGATAACATCATGCTCCTTCTTGACAGCACTTGGCCCAAGGTCATGATGCTCTCTGGTTTTGTCAGGTTCGAAGTCAAACTGACTCTTGAACTCTTTTGCAACACGGGAGAGTTCTGGTGTGACCATGAAGAACCTCTGTCTAGCATTGGCATTGTTCGAGATGCCGACGAGTCCAGGATACATTTTCATCAGCTTGTTCAGATGCTCGCATGCATGGTCCGCCCCGATGGGTACAAAGGGAATGTCATTCTTCGTGACTGCAATGTTGCCTGCTTGCAGCTCTTCCCAGGTTTCAGGGTGATTGGTCCTCAGATCATGCATGTCTGTGATGTATCTGGGCCAGAGTCGCTTGTATTTGATCCGGTCAAAGGCGAAGAAGAGCTTACTCAGCTGCTCTCCGGCTTGGAGATGAAGCTCCAGGTCAGCATTCCGGGTTGCAGCGACAAAGAACAGGATTGCTTCCACTCGATGTAGGTAGTTCATCATTGCCTTGAACATTGCATTCTTGGATCTCTGTTTCTCCCATTCTTGGAGAACTGTGATGACATCAGCAGTGGTCAAGGCCTCAAGTAGGGTGGTGTTTGCTTGTTTCAGACTCAGCTTTTGTGTGCTTGCTCCCCTCAGAACAGGCAGCTTCAACTCCCTCTGTTGCCTTCAGACAGACCTCTTTCAATTGTGGGTTGTCCTTTAACACTCGCACGTCCGGCGGTCCGCGCCAACTTCGCATGTCCGGGGGGGGGGGCAGATGTCTGCCCCCCCCCCTAAGATCTCGAGAACTATGCTAGGTAGCGACAAACGGAAAACGGCTTTGGATAGCTGGTGACAAGCTCTATCGAAAGTATTTCGGTCATTTTCTCGCTCAGGTCAATATTTAGGTCACTGGGTCATCATGTCAAATTCGACCAGATCGGGTGGGACCCTCAGATATTGGCACATATCTCAGGACCTGTAACAGATAGAAACAAACTGCAAATGCTATTCGATAGCCCTTAAAATGTGCTATCGACATACGCTGTGTAATTTAAGGTCTGGTCAACAGATTGGTCACCGAAACAATGACCTCAGGTCAAGGTCATGGGGTAGAGTAGGGAGGTCATGTAATATATCAATCGACACGTCTTGGTGATACAAGCACAATGACGGTAATTTCAGCCTTCTAGCTCAATGCATTGCGATATAGTGCGCAGAAATGTGTTAGTGATTTCAAGTGACCTCAGCTGACCTTGGTGGGGCCACTGAGCAAAAATGTCAGCGATAGCATTGCGAATAGCTTCCAACTACACGCCATAACGGTTGGAGGTCATTCCGAGAGCAAATATGTAACCAGGAAACATTTGTATATTTTTCCATAGGCCTATAATGGATAAGCCATGGCCACGACCTGATCTCAGGTCAACGCTACGAAAAAAAAACCGTGATATACATATTATAGACCCTGATAAGGTAATGACGTGATATAAGTTTGAAACCAATCGCCCAATTATTGTGGGAGTGATGCCACCTAGAACTCTGAGGGACGTTAGGTCACTTCGCCTGACCTGGTGACCTGACTTGAGATGACCCAGGGTCAAACATTTTTCTGAGGATATGCGGAAAAGACCAATGAGCAGCCATGCGAGGTTTGGCTATGCTAACCCGATTAGTATGGCGGCAAGATAGGAAATTACCGCAGGGGGGGCAGATATCTGCCCCCCGGACGTGCGCGGGTTAAGAACTCCTCCAGTGCCATTTCATAGAGAGCTAAATATGAATAGTTGTGGGCACGAAGAGCACGCTTGTAATGGGTACATTTCAGGATTTGCCTTGTTGTTGCAGACCCATAGACATCAGCTTCTATCCAGTCATCATCAATACCGGAGTTCTCCATGCAAAAAAAAACACCGCTTTAATACAACCACCACCAACTTACATGTAGGGTACAGTAAACTGTTCAACATACATAATATAGGCCTACTACAATAATCAGACCACTAGATAAACATGTCCTTGTGGTTGGTGCTTAGTATGGCCTAATGACCAATTTGTCTTATGAAATTAGTAAGTATTTGCAAGAAATGCTGTAACAAATGTCTCAACACATCTGCAACTAGGAGCATTGGATTCCTTGGCCCTGAAAATGGTAGTTCAGCTGTCAAAGTAAAAGCTTATTAGGTTATTTATAATTATAATTTTATAATTAGGTTATTTAGAAGCTGCGATATTGACGAAAACATTTTTCACGACAGCCATTTTGTAAAATCCAAGATGGCGGCCATATAGGACTCTGGGCAAATGGAAACACTGTTTTTCGGATTGCTTATACTATAAGGTTTCCAAAAATGTATAGTTTTCATACTCCACAAACATCCAACGAAGGTTAAAATCCAAACTTAGTGAACCTGACTAATACATGCGTGAAGACTCGTGGCTGTATAAACACTAGGCATTGCGCCTGCGACTGATAGACACGGAGATACGGCTGTACTGCGCATGCAGCACTTGCCATCGCTCGTCCAATATCCTATTAGGAGCCTTATACGGTTTGAAGTGTAAATGAAAAGCTCCCGTTTGTTAAAATTCGATTGACAAACATCCTTCGTGCATTACTTGTTGTTGGTGAAGATGAAGTTATTTTGTTTGGCTCTTGGTATGTTCTTGCTTGTGTGACGGATGCTCATACCTGGCGTATTTGAGAAAGCAGGCGTACTTGAGGATATATTGGGAAGTGCACTGCTTCAGATTGCATGCTGTACGTATTGCTTAGTGTATGATGCATGGTGCCTAATAATAGTTGTATTTATCAATTAAGTCGCATAGAGCGTAGGGAATGAAAGTCTGAACGCCGATAAATACGACGCAGGCCGGATACATGCTTATGTCGTGGTGCTGCAGTAGTGTTCCATGGGCAGGATTCTTGATTGGTTTGGAGCTCGATCTCGTGCTGGTTGTCGGTCGGCACCTTGGCGGTGTGTCCACATTGGAGACGTTTCATCGACGAGGGATTCGGGCGAGCTGTAAGTGAGAAAGCGTGGGCGCGTGGGACGGACAGGCGGAGACGGACCGGCGATGGAGACGCACGAGTGGGCGGATTTGGGAAGCGGAATGGAAATGGTTGGTTATGTCATGTATTTTGTGCAATAAAGAACATGATTCGTTGGGTCCACACAGCACACACATATGTACATACACACATAATTATCGGCATGCTTAATGTTAATGAGGTCTAATGGCTGCAATGGTGATGTATAACAATATGACACAGCCCATGTATTACAATCGGCGAGCGGTGCGCCCGGCGATCCTGCCGCGTCGCCGCAGTTCGGCGCGGGCGTCTGACCGCCGCCGCGCCGTCGACTGGGGCGGCGGGTGTGCGTCCGGGGCCCCCGACCGTCCGCCGGCACCGGTCGCCGGTGGCTCCGCGCCGGTCGCGCCGTTGTGCTCTGTCGGCCGCGACGCCGGCGCTGCCGTGCCGCGACGTGGCGGACTCGCCGCGTCGCCGTCGCACCGCCGGTGGGCATGTGGGCGCGTCGGTTGGCGTGCCGGGCCGCGGGCCACCCCGGCGTCGGTGACCGACCGACGCGGTGTCGTGTTGTCGTCGGGCGGCCCGACGGACGGCGCGGCGTCCGGGGGTGGCGTCGGATGCCTCGCCGCGGGTGTGGCCGGCGTCCGCGGCGCCGCGGTGCCCGTGCGCCGGAACTGGCGCCGGCGCCGCACCGTCCTGGTTATGTCTGACGACATTTAGGAATCATTCAGTTCGACACCGATGAAGGTTCTGCGGGGTCTATGTGCGAACTATCGACGCCACGGCATTCGCGTGATGCGAGCTTGTTCATTCGAAACCTAGTCACTGAGAAACTATGAAAAATGGGCTTAGAACATGTGGACTTAGATAACGGGAAGTTTGTGAGCTTCTTCCGTGCGTGTGTGTGCGTGTTTGGTGTAACTGAAAGTGCTCTCCGCCTCTCAGCTCGGTTCGAATCAGCCATCGGTTGTTTCAGTTCTCGTTTTCTGGAGTGCTTCATCGTGTGCCACTAGGCTACGAAGGACCACCTGCTGTTGTCACGGCGTGCACGACTGGCGGGCCTCCAGGTGGCGCCAGTCTCCTCTGCTGATCGATCTCCAGTGCACCCGGAAGTCGAACAATTGCGTTGCCGAGGTGTGCACACTTGGGGCTCTTGATGTTCGTGGCGCTGGGCGACGATTCTCGCTGTCGCACCCGATCATGACGATTCTCGCTGTCGCACCCGATCATGACGATTCTCGCTGTCGCACCCGATCATGACGATTCTCGCTGTCGCACCCGATCATGACGATTCTCGCTGTCGCACCCGATCATGACGATTCTCGCTGTCGCACCCGATCATGACGATTCTCGCTGTCGCACCCGATCATGACGATTCTTGCTGTCTCACCCGATATCACGCGGAGGTGTTCTGTTCGCGCGGCCAGGACGGTCAGAAGTGGTGTAGAATCGCAGCTCATTGTGCGCCAGATGTGCGTGCTGAGGTGATTGCGTGCTGAGGCACTCGTCAATTTCTGTCCGTGGAGTTGCCCAGGCGCCTCTGTACGTGCAATTTCCCAGAAGCTTCTGTCGGTGGAGTTCCACAGAAGCGTAGTATTGGCGCTGTCACGTCGTGTGCGTCGTTATTGTGCTGCTGCAGTATTATCTGAGCAGTCGCCGAACTAGCCTGCGCCAGTGGTGATCCCGCAGTGATTAGTGGCCTGCAAACCGAAACGTCACAGGCCCCGGAAACCTTTGCCGCCTCCTTGATACCCTCTGCCCCCGCCACTAGGTGGCATCTCGATCAGCGGCAAGTGAGCTTAACAACTGAATGCGTCGCAAAAGAGCTCACTGCTCCGTTCCGTTGGGCCGTAACGCTTCGAAGCTGTATTCAGACTCGACTCTTGACACCATTGCTGCCAGCTGCGATGTGCTTCGCAGCAGTCGACGGGCAGGACACATGACGCCTCGCCGAAGTGGGTTCTTTAGAGCCAGTAGGGCGGATTTTCTCCAAAATCGACTGACTCCTAATTGGTGTGACGCGCTTAAGGCTAGGAAGCATGCAATTAAGTTAATGGGCCAGGAGCATTCGTTCCGGCTAACCATCGACTCCAGTTGTTGATAAGCGTGTGAAGCCAAACATATGCGTTCTATCGATTGTTCTCGCTTGTTTGTGTTGGCTTGTTTGGATTTTCTGGTCCGTCCCGGGTCATTGGGCGTGTGATGAGGGGAATTTGTTGTGTCTAACGAGCGGAACCGGTCGCGACAAAACCTCAGTTTCTTCTGTCGGTCGGGTGCAAACATTGACAGAGCCGGCTGGCTCTTCTTCCTCTGTCGTGGAGTTCCGTCGCCGCCGCTGGTGGTGCCTTTGTGTGTGGCCCCGGCGCTGTGGACACGTCAGCTGCTGCTGAGCTCCAGGGCGTGGGAGGAGGAGAGGCGGGCCCACTGTTAGACTGGTGGCCCACACACTGCTCCATCAACCGTATATCGCCTCGAAGTCGTCACCCCGCCCCCAAGTCGCCACCTCGCCCCCAAGTCATCACCTCGCCCCCAAGTCATCACCGCGCCCGCGCGTCGCCAGCCGCCAATGACGCCTCCGAAAATATGTAATTAAACGGCTCAACGTGGCCGGCGGCCTCGTGCGGCTCGGGCCGGATGGCCGGGAGGCGCGGCCGGCCGGCCGGGAGCGCCTCCCGGCCGGCCGGCATCGCCGGTGCAGCATCGCCGCGGCATCGATCGTGCCGCTGCCGCCGCCGCCGCCGCCGCTCGGTCGGCCGCCGGCCCGTCTCGCGGCCATGTACGGGACGCGGAGCGCGGATGGCGACTGGCCCGCCTCACGGCCGTGCACGGGGCGCGGAGCGCGGGCGGACAGCGGCCCGCCTCGCGGCCATGTACGGGACGCGGAGCGCGGATGGCGACTGGCCCGCCTCACGGCCGTGCACGGGGCGCGGAGCGCGGGCGGACAGCGGCCCGCCTCGCGGCCATGTACGGGACGCGGAGCGCGGATGGCGACTGGCCCGCCTCACGGCCGTGCACGGGGCGCGGAGCGCGGGCGGACACCGGCCCTACTCGCGGCCATGTACCGGGCGCGGAGCGCGGATGGCGACTGGCCCGCCTCACGGCCGTGCACGGGGCGCGGAGCGCGGGCGGACACCGGCCCGCCTCGCGGCCATGTACCGGGCGCGGAGCGCGCACGGACACTGGCGCGCCGGGCCGCTTACGGGCCGCTGAAGGCGGCGCCGGGTGCGGACGGCCGCCGCCGTTCGCGGCGCCGTCGTCAGTGTGGCTTCTGTCCGCGTTGTCAGGTGGCCGGTGTGGGCGACGTCGCGCCTCCCCCGCCCCCGCCCCCGCCTGCCGCGCCGCTCCCTGTGCGCCCGAGTGGCTGTCGGCTGCCGGACGCTGGCGCTGGCCGTCAGGGAGTTGTGCTCGCCTCGGCGGCGGCGACACTGGCCGATTGGCGCCACAGTATTTGTGGTGATGATGGCCGGTGTGGCGCTGGCGCGCACCGCCGGCCGGCCGACCGTGGTGGAGGTTGGTCTGAGTGGCCCTTCTGATTGCTGCCCGGACTGACCGGTGCAGACCGCTGGCCGGTCAACGGCTGCCGGCCAGGCTTGTGTTGTGTCACGAGTCAGAAAAAAACACAGGCTGATTCCGTATGTTTACCATTCAGAACGTTATCCTCTCCACAAAATTATCCTCTCATTTTTTCAAGTTTTGGAGGTTTAATGTTGCTGTTTGACAATGCACTGGTCGGTAATAAAGTAATCAAGATTCACTGGCAAGTGCAAACTGAGATTGCGATGTCACAGGTTTGAAGGAAAATATCATCTACGCATTCAATCACCCAACAATCTTCCTCCTTTCATCCAAGATTACAAAGTACAAATCCAGCCCTGGTCGTGTCACCCCGGCAGGCTTGAGTGGTGTGGCCACGGTGGTGCCTTGCTGACGATCTGGCGGCCCTGGTCGTGTCACCCCGGCAGGTTCGAGTGGTGTGGCCACGGTGGTGCCTTCGCCGGCGATCTGGCGGTCATTACTGAGTCGGTGGTCGGAGAGCCGTACCTCTGTCGGAGATGAGGGCGGTACGCCTGTGCCGGGCACTCGGCTGTGGCACGCGCGTTGGCTGGTGGAGGAGGTGTGCAAGCCGCGGGTGTCGCGTGTGCTGGAGGTTAGAGCGTCACATACGTCACATCCGAGCTGGTATCTCGCCGTGACGTGAGGGTGCCCCGAGCGTGACGCTTGTGTCGGGTGTGGTGGCGACGGCGGTGAGGCACTCGTAGCTTCACCACTGCGGTCAGTGTTGGAGATTTCGGGTCGTGCGCCACGCGCACACAGGGATGCGTGAAAGCGAACGCCATGTATTTCACCGCTTTTCACGATCGGCTCTGGCGCTGGAGACGGGCTGAAAATGGCGAATCCCGGTTACTTGCGTAAACGGAATTCCATGTAGTACCGGCTAAGCGTTTTCCATTGACCGCGGCCGTGCCGACACTGCGGCAACGCGAGAGCCGTCACTGTCCCGCGGCCAGCACTGGTGAGCGCGGCGGACGTCGATCAGCGGACGGGCGTCACTGTCCCGACAGTGACGAGAGCCGTCACTGTCCCGCGGCCAGCACTGGTGAGCGCGGCGGACGTCGATCAGCGGACGGGCGTCACTGTCCCGACAGTGACGAGAGCCGTCACTGTCCCGCGGCCAGCACTGGTGAGCGCGGCGGACGTCGATCAGCGGACGGGCGTTTCCGGCGCCGCTCGCGGCAACCGGCGGGCCGGTCAAATAACGGCCGGCCGACCTGTGGTGTGTGCGATGCATGTGTCTGCCGCCGATCAAAGCGGCCGGCGTGGCCGCCGCCACGGCCAGTGGTCGGCCTTCCTGCTGCCGACCGCCCGCCGAACCTCGGCCCGACCGGTCGGTGGCCGGCCGAGATGGGCCGTGCTGGGCTGCCTGGCCTGCCGCCGGAACCTGGTCCGGCCCTCTGGTCAGAGGTCGAGTGTGGCCGCCTGGTGAGGTGGGGTTGGCGCAACTTAGCAAGGCGGCCGACGGGCCGGGTATTGACGTCGGTCGGCGGGCTTGCCGCGCACCGGCAGCGGTCACTGCCGTGCCGACAGTGGTCACTGCCGTGCCGACAGTGGTCACTGCCGTGCCGACAGTGGTCACTGCCGTGCCGACAGTGGTCACTGCCGTGCCGACAGTGGTCACTGCCGTGCCGACAGCGGTCACTACCGTGCCGACAGCGGTCACTACCCTGCTGACAGCGGTCACTACCGTGCCGACAGTGGTCACTGCCGTGCCGACAGTGGTCACTGCCGTGCCGACAGTGGTCACTGCCGTGCCGACAGTGGTCACTGCCGTGCCGACAGTGGTCACTACCGTGCCGACAGTGGTCACTACCGTGCCGACAGCGGTCACTACCCTATTGACAGTGGTCACTACCCTGCTGACAGCGGTCACTACCGTGCCGACAGCGGTCACTACCCTATTGACAGTGGTCACTACCCTGCTGACAGCGGTCACTACCGTGCCGACAGTGGTCACTGCCGTGCCGACAGTGGTCACTACCGTGCCGACAGCGGTCACTACCGTGCCGACAGTGGTCACTACCGTGCCGACAGCGGTCACTACCCTATTGACAGTGGTCACTACCCTGCTGACAGCGGTCACTACCGTGCCGACAGTGGTCACTGCCGTGCCGACAGTGGTCACTACCGTGCCGACAGTGGTCACTGCCGTACGGACAGTGGTCACTGCCGTGCCGACAGTGGTCACAACCGTGCCGACAGTGGTCACTGCCGTGCCGAGAGTGGTCACTACCGTGCCGACAGCGGTCACTACCCTATTGACAGTGGTCACTACCCTGCTGACAGCGGTCACTACCGTGCCGACAGTGGTCACTACCGTGCCGAGAGTGGTCACTACCGTGCCGACAGTGGTCACTACCGTGCCGACAGTGGTCACTACCCTGCTGACAGCGGTCACTACCGTGCCGACAGTGGTCACTACCGTGCCGACAGTGGTCACTACCGTGCCGAGAGTGGTCACTACCGTGCCGACAGTGGTCACTACCCTGCTGACAGTGGTCACTACCCTGCTGACAGCGGTCACTACCGTGCCGACAGTGGTCACTACCCTGCTGACAGTGGTCACTACCCTATTGACAGCGGTCACTACCGTGCCGACAGTGGTCACTACCGTGCCGACAGTGGTCACTACCGTGCCGAGAGTGGTCACTACCGTGCCGACAGTGGTCACTACCGTGCCGAGAGTGGTCACTACCGTGCCGACAGTGGTCACTACCGTGCCGACAGTGGTCACTACCCTGCTGACAGTGGTCACTACCCTGCTGACAGCGGTCACTACCGTGCCGACAGTGGTCACTACCGTGCCGACAATGGTCACTACCGTGCCGACAGTGGTCACTACCCTGCTGACAGTGGTCACTACCCTGCTGACAGCGGTCACTACCGTGCCGACAGTGGTCACTACCGTGCCGACAGTGGTCACTACCGTGCCGAGAGTGGTCACTACCGTGCCGACAGTGGTCACTACCGTGCCGACAGTGGTCACTACCGTGCCGAGAGTGGTCACTACCGTGCCGACAGTGGTCACTACCGTGCCGACAGTGGTCACTACCCTGCTGACAGTGGTCACTACCCTGCTGACAGCGGTCACTACCGTGCCGACAGTGGTCACTACCGTGCCGACAGTGGTCACTACCGTGCCGACAGTGGTCACTACCCTGCTGACAGTGGTCACTACCCTGTTGACAGCGGTCACTACCGTGCCGACAGTGGTCACTACCGTGCCGAGAGTGGTCACTACCCTGCTGACAGCGGTCACTACCGTGCCGACAGTGGTCACTACCGTGCCGACAGTGGTCACTACCGTGCCGAGAGTGGTCACTACCGTGCCGACAGTGGTCACTACCGTGCCGACAGTGGTCACTACCGTGCCGAGAGTGGTCACTACCGTGCCGACAGTGGTCACTACCGTGCCGACAGTGGTCACTACCCTGCTGACAGTGGTCACTACCCTGCTGACAGCGGTCACTACCGTGCCGACAGTGGTCACTACCCTGCTGACAGTGGTCACTACCCTGCTGACAGCGGTCACTACCGTGCCGACAGTGGTCACTACCCTGCTGACAGTGGGCACTACCCTGTTGACAGCGGTCACTACCGTGCCGACAGTGGTCACTACCGTACGGGCAGTGGCCACTACCCTGCTGACAGTGGTCACTACCCTGCTGACAGCGGTCACTACCGTGCCGACAGTGGGCACTACCCTGTTGACAGCGGTCACTACCGTGCCGACAGTGGTCACTACCGTGCCGACAGTGGTCACTACCGTACGGACAGTGGCCACTACCCTGTTGACAGTGGTCACTACCGTGCCGACACTGCCCTACGGACAGTGGCCACTACCGTACCGACACTGCCCTACCGACAGTGGCCACTATCGTGCCGACACTGCCCTACCGACAGTGGTCACTATCGTGCCGACACTGCCCTACCGACAGTGGCCGCATGTCGACGCCATCCCTCACATGCGGTAACACATTATCCAGCAGTAATGCAAACCTGGCCGCTCAGCTGGAAAAGCAAGCCGTGTTTTCTAGCTGCTTTTGATGTGAAAGCGTTCTGAACGAAGTGGGTCCAACGGGGCTTATTATTTCGACGCTGTTTCCCAGTTCGTTGATGTGGTTTTAGCCACTATAGTTATGATTTATACCACCTGCATAGACTGTGAATGCATACAGCAGTGCACGGTACGATGCATGTGCGCTTAACTGGAACGTACTGTTCCACTATACATATTCGCCAGTCCCGTCTGCTGTATCGAGTCCCCGATTCATCACGGATAATCCAGCGACTGCTGTGCCCAATAGTATTTAATAGTAGCCCAATTGACTCGGGACGTAATAGCCACTGCAGCTGATGCTGCCGTAGACTGTGTGCACCCGCCAACCATTGACTCGGGGCGTAATGACACTTGGTGGATAACCTCACGAATGAATATGAATATGAATACGAGTGGTAGTTTCCGCGGTTTGAGCTCTGGGCTCATAGGCTGTGCCGTCATGCACCGAAGTACTGCGGTATGGCCTGCCAGTCGGCAGATCTTCCGGCGCCAGAGCAGTGCAGGTGGCGTGCGCAGTGGAGCATTGGGGCTTGCAGATTCTTGTTCTGCATTGTGTCGAATTCCCCTTTTGAAGCTGTTTCGAGTTGTGTGCTGTATCTTCCGCAGTGAGGGTGTGACGTGCGATGATACCGGGGCTGGTGGTGCATTTGCCGATACATCTATGAGATCTCGCAACCAAATTTCACTCATTCGAAGTCTTGGTTGATTATGTATAATTCAAAGGCCATATTAGTTTCAGGATTTTTTGGTGATCGATATCAAGCAAATAGCTAGAACTTTATGTTGGTTAGCGTATGGTGTTACAATTATGAATCGTACAGTGAAATGGACGCAACCGAATCCAACGTCGTATAAATTACAGAGTGCTATCAGTCCCTACTAAAGAATAAGTTCGGTCGGCCGGCATGCACTCAATATGCTTGGGCATGCCTGCAAACGACCTTCAAATTAATGGCTGTCGAACGCTTCCGCACAACAATGTTGGCGGCGCTTCCCGACGTCTCGTAAAAGAGTCCCTCGTCGCACATCCAACGCACGACAATACGCCCGACACCAGGGGCGGAACTTTTCCCCCCCCAAAAAAAAAATATTAGAGGCAAATGAGTTTGCCATGCCGCTAGATATCCACCAGCAGTTCGGGCGCCCTTAAACACAAGGAGTTGGTCATGCCATTTTTTTCAGGCAACGCCCATAGGTTTGATATTAAGCTTCAACAACATTGAGGGAGGGGAGAGGTGCCCCCCCCAATAGTGTGGAAAGTTCCACCCCTGCCTCACACTTATTCTGAGCACGATAGTCACAAATCGCTTCTGTTGCCGCGCCGTTTACGTTCCGAGCACACATGAGCGGAACGGAAACGGAGCGGAAAGGAACGTGGGCTGGCTCGTGTGGTTGATGGACTTGGAGTGCCACGAACCGCTCCATGTGCCGTCAGTGTGCATGGTGACCACTGTTATGCGTGCCGTCAGGGTGTGGTAACCACTGGACCAGTGTGTGATGACCACTGGCCCACGTGCCGTCAGTGTGTGGTGACCATTGGTCCACGTGCCGTCAGCTTGTAGCGACCATTGGTGTACGTACCGTCAGTGTGTATGTGCAGTAAACATCTCGCAGTGCGAAGCACACGCCGTGCATTGAGAGCTGAGCAGAGCGCGGAGAGTGGCCGGCGGCGCGATCACAGTACATTGAGAGCTGAGCGGAGGGCAGGGGGCGGCCGGCGGCGCGATCACAGTACATTGAGAGCTGAGCAGAGGGCCGAGAGTGGCCGGCGGCGCGATCACAGTACATTGAGAGCTGAGCGGAGGGCAGGGGGCGGCCGGCGGCGCGATCACAGTGCATTGAGAGCTGAGCGGAGGGCAGGGGCGGCCGGCGGCGCGATCACAGTGCACTGAGAGCTGAGCGGGGGGGCGGGGCGCGATACAGTACATTGAGAGTGAGCAGAGGGCGAGAGCGGCCGGCGGCGCGATCACAGTACATTGAGAGCTGAGCGGAGGGGGGCAGAGGGGGGGCGGCCGGCGGCGCGATCACAGTACATTGAGAGCTGAGGAGGGGGGGGGGGCGGGGGCAGGGAGGGCGGCCAGCGGCGCGATCACAGTACATTGAGAGCTGAGCAGAGGGCCGAGAGTGGCCGGCGGCGCGATCACAGTACATTGAGAGCTGAGCGGAGGGCAGGGGGCGGCCGGCGGCGGCCGATTGGTCGGCCTGATGGCCGGGAAGTGGCCATCTGCAGGCGGCGAGTGGCGGCGGCTGACTCAAGTGCAGCACGACTGATGAAGACAGCGCCGCCGGCCGGAAACGGCTCAGCGCCGGCCGGCCAGCCCGCCCTGAGTGGCGAGCGAGCTCTGGCAAAGCGGACTAACAGTGGCGAAATCCACGCGAAGGATCGTGTTCTGCTCCTCTGTGAATGAGCAGGAAGAGGAAAATCGACGTTTGAGGCTGATTGGCAAGCGGAGCAATGAATACGTCTGTGCCACTTTTATAGCATCTTTCCCAGCCAATCATGCAAATACTGTATCTACAAAGCATTTATAAATATTTCGAACGAATGTAGTGTCTTAAAAGACATTGGTGTATATTTATGTGTATAAGTTGTTATTCAATATCTTTTAGTGACCATATACTCCGTTTATGCTTTGGTCTCTCCGGCATTAACACGGGATGAAGAAGGCCCGGAATCTTATGCACTGAAGGAAGAGGTGATTTGTTCCCCCGAAGCACCCATAAGTTATTCGAATGTGTGAATCGAAGCGTTTTAGGGTCGGTAGAAGCTCATGAACAGTCTATCATGCGATGTAGACGTTCTCAGTAAGACTAACCGAGCTGAAGTTAACGCAAGCGGAAAATCTCAAGGCGTGTGATGCGGCTTGGTCTCTCTTTCTCTCTCTCTTCCCCTCTGAGAGAGAGAAAGAGAGAGAGAGAAGTAAGTGAGATTTGGACGGTTGTTTACTGGTCACGTCTCAACTCCGTGACCTAGCCTAACTTGGCCGGTGCAAAAGGTTTGCACGGAAATTAGTACAATTAATCACTGCAGAGCAGTAGATCTGACTGTTGATGTTTTTGCTCAAACTGGAACGTGTATTTTATTATTGATTATTTATGACGGCATTACGCCGTCGTATTCAGATGGCGGCCGCTAAGCGGTGGGGCGGTTGACAATTTGGCCCGTAACCTCGTGATAAATTTGATTACATGCTGGCGGTTTGCCAGATTTGGCACAAGGTCGCTTCGAAGGAAAACGGATCAAGCTTTGCTGTGTGTAATTTAAATTTAAATTTGCATCATAAGCTTTTTTCACCGCCTTTTGCGTTGACTGTGATCGAGCCATCCAGACCGTGTTTAATCCCGCAGCTGGATGGATGTGTGAGTGGTGGAAGAGCCAGATATGCTTCACGATGGAAATTACAGCGAACGTCTTCGTGAGCGAAAAAAGGGACTTCGCAATGCAAATGAGACTCACGTCCGAATTATGCGCATTTGCAGCTCAACATTGATGGAAAGCTCAACGTCCTTGCTGGATGTGATTTTCATTCAGTAAAGAAGAGATATACCGACGTTGTGATGTGAACGAATTGCCGCCCCGGTAGCTCAGTTGGCTAGGGCGCTGGCCTGCACTGGTCTCTCCTGTCCTGGCAACACAGGGTTCGAGTCGCTTCGCGCGCTCGGATTTGGCCCCCGGCTGGGAGGGTCAGTTGACAGCTGGCCCGATAATGCCGGGGACGAGCTACCGGCGCGACGGCCGTGTCGGTGCATTGGCGGCACGTTAAACTTCCGGTCAAAATTCTGCCGTTGAGCTGGAATCCATGGATCAGGTGGTGGGGCCAGGGTTCACGCAACAAGGTTCAGGTCGTTCAGACCCATCTCCGTCGACACTCCTCGAATCGCTTCTAATCTTTTGATCTCTTTCGTGCGTCATCCCAACACGGATTTGGTCCGGGACATTTCACGGAACGCGCTCCGGAAGATTCCTCAGCGGATCTTTCCCACCATGGAGTGTGGTTTAGCTTCACTTATTTGTTTTTGTTTGATTTGAGTACGTGTTCTGACGTCGTCAAACTCTTCGAATTGCCTCGAAATGCAGCCTCGCCGCATCGACTCGTCCTCGTTTGGTTCTTCCTCATGCACGAGGCGTGAGTTTCACCAATCTGGCTGGCTGTGTTGTTGTTTAGCTACACGTGGAGCGCGCAGCCCATCAAACCGCGCGCCTTTTCATGCTCGTCTTTGGAACCACCTTTGCTCACACTGTTTGTCCTGGTGTTACCAATGGAAGTATCCATGCTCGTGGCGCTTCTCCCTCAGTATGCAAACACTCAAGCACTCGTGACTGGCCCGAAATCGGACCCGTCACCACTGGCCGCCGGCATGGAAACTGATTTTTCACCTCTGCTGGAATGGTCTCAGTTCTAATCCAAGCAAATTCAAACGGATTGTCATCGGCACTAGTAAAAATTTACGCAAGCGTCCCGTAATCATTGCCAAAGTTCGCACAGCACCCATTCTTCCTAGCAAAGGGGAGCAAACTGTATCAGTCTTTATCAAACTGTACCTCTCCGTAAGCTCCATGTGTTGACTATTTCTCTCAAATACACTGGCATTCTCACCGGTATCCCACAACTACGCCATTGCCTACCAGTTGCCATCATTTCCACCATGGTGTCTGCGCTGGCCTTCTGCCATATTCGTCATGCAATTTATGGTAATGGCCCTGACAAAACATCGCTATCGGCCAAAGATCGCACATGTTCTCGCTCAGGTTACATCTGGCAAACGAAAATGCCAGGATGGTCGCGCATGACAGTTCTGTATGCCCGGCAGTCGTGCGTGACAGCTCGGGATGCCCGGCAGTCGTGCGCGACAGTTCGGGATGCCCGGCAGTCGCGCATGACAGTTCTGGATGCCCGGCAGTCGTGCGTGACAGCTCGGGATGCCCGGCAGTCGTGCGCGACAGTTCGGGATGCCCGGCAGTCGCGCATGACAGTTCTGGATGCCCGGCAGTCGTGCGTGACAGCTCGGGATGCCCAGCAGTCGTGCGCGACAGTTCGGGATGCCCGGCAGTCGTGCGTGACAGGTCGGGATGCCCGGCAGCTGTGCGTGACAGCTCGGGATGCCCGGCAGTCGTGCGTGACAGGTCGGGATGCCCGGCAGTCGTGCGCGACAGTTCGGGATGCCCGGCAGTCGTGCGTGACAGGTCGGGATGCCTGGCAGTCGCTGATCTGTGTCGCCTGAAGACAGTCGCATTTCTGCATAGGATTCGGAGCACCGGCGACCCTGAGTGCCTCGTCAATCTCGTGCTGACAAATACTGAACTGCCGGATCGCTTGTGAAGCGCGCCACAGAATAGCTTTCTTGGACTGAACCATGTAAGCTAGCCTCCATTGCAAACTGTACGACCGGCCGAATGGATCGTGGATAAGTAAATGCAAACGAAATGACTTCGTCTTCAACAATTGATTTTGTTCGATAAATAATAGTATTTCATTTATATATATATATATATATATATATATATATATATATATATATATATATATATATACATGTAAGCGCGCCACAGAATAGCTTTATTGGACTGAACCATGTAAGCTAGCCTCCATTGCAAACTGTACGACCGGCCGAATGGATCGTGGAAGAGTAAATGCAAACGAAATGACTTCGTCTTCAACAATTGATTTTGTTCGATAAATAATAGTATTTCTTTATATATTATATATATATATATATATATATATATATATATATATATATATATATATATATACATGTGTGTATGTATATATATACATATATATATATATATATATATATATATATATATATATATATATATATATATAATATTTATATATACCAAAATATATGCATATACATGTGTGTGTGTATCTATGCTTACGCATTGGTCGCGTACTTCCATATGTTTGTACATTCAAGGAAATCCAGTACAGTGGCTATTGTGCCATCTCAGTGGTGTGAACACTGAGATTTTGCCAAAAGTCGCATTTATGGTAGGATACGATAAAGATAAGACGGTTGGTGGCGAAGAGAATGCGGGCTATCCGATTGGGATCACGTCAGCCACCAAGGACAATGTTGTCCAACCTTGTTAGGATTAGGAAGAAGGCATAGGTAAGCCATGGGAGGTCCGATTAAACATGATAAACCATAGGACATCAAGCTGACTCAACTGTCATGGACTAGGTTCGCTCGTTTGCCACGTCCGCAGACGAATGTTCCGTCATTTGATTCAAATGGTGTCCGATCAAGTTCGTGCTGTATATTTTAGCCCTTATCTTCAATAATCAGCTATCTCTATCTGACCAGTGCTTCATCTTGTCGCACACGTTACTTGAAACGCCCACTGGAGAAATCATGATTATCGTGCTATCGACCCGGGTGGGTGACCTACGGGAAATTACATTATGCATGCCTATTCCTGCTGAATAAAGTTACAAAATGATGCGTTCTTGGCCAGCAATTGCAATCATAAAATATAGCTGAGACTCCTTTAGTTTCCTCCAGGACCTCTTCCACTAGCCCGAACAGGTCCGCACGTCATGGATCCAGACACGTTCCTTGTTCTGCATATTTGAGGTCGTTTGACTTAAGTTGGCTTTCTCATGACCATGGCCGCTTTATAGTATGTAAATGTAGTCAGCGGGATTTCAGATTTCGTTAATGTTCGTGGAATAGTTATCGAAATGGCGTGGCGGAAACGTTACGTTGTCGCCAGTGCGAGAAGGGAACGTTCTCAGGCGCAAGTGTGAGCCACTGACGCTGCCATTCTTGTTTTTATTTTGAAACATTCAATCCTAAGGCCCACATGTTTCTGTAGCTTGACCTGCTAAGGTACCGCATCAGTACTGGCCTTATTTCGTGCTACTTTAATTTGGTTCCCGCGTTATTGTTCCACTGCCATCTCGTCTTAGCCTGTACAGCTGCGCGATGTACCGCAGCTGACCTTAGCCGTCTCCCACGTGCAACTGTAAGGTTACCAGGTCGAGGTTCGCCTGCCTGTGGGGTGGTGTGCCGGCCGGTGATAACCCAGTGACAAATTATTCGTGGAATAGGATGGAATGTACCACCTACTGAACACTGAATCGACATCCCTCCCAAATGAGTATCGACATCGTACTTCTTGGTGCGTGTTCGTGAGTCTTCATTTCTCGCTTCTGAATGTATCCCGTTCACCAGTAGCACTGCTTATGCTCACCATAACGGATCCGGGATCGTGATAACGAACATCCCGTAGCGTGATTTCAGGTGAAGGGATTACTTATTATGTGCCATGTTACACCTTGTCAGTTTATAGCATAGGTGTTTGCATCTTAATCGTTGACATCGGTGTCCCCAAATTAGGTACCTCCCAAAACACGCAAAGCGGGAACAGCGATATGTACGCAATTGTCTCAAAACTGGGTTTGCAGGGCTTACATTTTTTTTAATATCATTATTTCCATGGCGATTTCGACATCCTGCTGTACTCATTTCTACATCTCACACCAAACGAGAAATCAATATTTTAACACTGCGATAACCTCCCACCGCCGGTTCACGTGGTAATTTGCGGCCCTGAGTGGCTTCAACCGTTGCAAGTGTCGTAGAATTTGGTGTCACTGGTGACGGACTGCTACTGCTGACGTCGCTGGTGACGGACCGCTACTGCTGACGTCGCTGGTGACGGACCACTACTGCTGATGTCGCTGGTGACGGACCACTACTGCTGACGTCGCTGGTGACGGACCGCTACTGCTGACGTCGCTGATGACGGACCGCTACTGCTGACATCGATGTCGCACTGTCTAGCAGCAGGAGGCCGACCGGACCGCGCCGACTGCGTCTCACGGTGGCGTTTCAGAAGCGAATGGCTCTTCAGAGGTCTGTTCTTGCCGTGTGCTGTCCGTTGTCGCTGCCTGCTGCCGCGAGGAAAGCGCAACCATTTGAATCTTGCAGGCTGAAAAACCTCACAGTGGGCCGTGGAGTTTTGCCCTGGTGCGAGGATGGCCCGGATGGAGTCCGAATCGACCTCATTGTTATGTAAACGAGCGAAGCGGCATTGCGCTGTCCTATCAGTGCTGTTTTACGGCCGCTGGCGCACGCCGTCGCTCACAGCTGTGTCTGCTCTGCCTGCTGGGCAGCGAACGTTCATAACTCACTTGGCAGCTATAACGTCACGTTATTGGTCGGCTCACAATTTATCGCCACGTCTGCGGGTGGTGATGCCGACCTGGACCGCCTGTGTTCCTCGCCAGCGCTGTCGCGTGTGAGGTCGGGCGGCTGGCGCTTCAGCTGCGTGTTGAGCTCTGCCGCGGACGGCGGCCAACCCTCCGGCGGCGGTGTGCAGCCCCGAACGGTGCGCCTGAACGTCCGGACCGGGCTGGTCGCCATGTCGGCCATGTGTCGCATCAGTCTGTCGCTCCGACGGACCACCAGACGTGTCCAGCTGGTCGCCATGTCGGCCATGTGTCGCATCGGTCTGTCGCTCCGAAGGACTGACAGACGTGTCCAGCTGGCCGCCATGTCGGCCATGTGTCGCATCGGTCTGTCGCTCCGACGGACTGACAGACGTGTCCAGCTGGCCGCCTCAGGTCAGCTCGGATCCTGTGCGAGACGACCGAGGTCAGCTTCGCGCTGTGGGAGTTGACCGGGATTAGCACCGTGCCGCGGGCCCATCTCCAGTCAGCTCCATGCCTTGGAGGCCGTCCCTGGTTAGCTCCATGTCTCGGAGGCCGTCCCCAGTTAGCTTCATGTCTCGGAGGCCGTCCCCAGTTAGCTTCATCCCTTGGGCCGTCCCCGGTTAGCTTCATCCCTTGGGTCGTCCCCGGTTAGCTCCATGCCGTGGGCCGTCTCGGTTAGCTCCATGCCTTGGGCCGTCTCCGGTTGGCTCCATGGCGTGGGCCGTCCCCGGTTATCTCCATGTCGTGGGCCGTCCCCGGTCAGCTTCGTACCTTGGGAGACGCCCAAGGTCAGCGTCGTTCCCCGGGACCATCTCGGGTCATGTTCGTACCTTTGGAGACGCCCAAATTCAGCTTCGTACTTTGGGAGACGCTCAAGGTCAGCTTCGTGGCGGGAGCTGTCCGGGTAAGCTGCTGCAGCTCCTCCGCAGCCGTGCCCGGTACGACTGGCAGTCAACAGCTCGTGGCGGGGGGAGGGGCTGTCTCGGAGTCAGCTCCGTGCCTCCGCAGCCGTGCCCGGTACGACTGGCAGTCAACAGCTCGTGGCGGGGGGAGGGGCTGTCTCGGAGTCAGCTCCGTGCCTCCGCAGCCGTGCCCGGTACAACTGGCAGTCAGCAGAGCGTGGCGATCGACTCGGCCGAATCCCGTAGAGCAGAGGCGGCCGCGGGCGGGGGTGAGGTCAGCGCTGCACCAGCCCTCGCTCGGCGGCGCGGACCGACTATTTCTGGCACGGCTGGACGCTCGTAAACAGTTTTGGCCGACGTCGGCGGCACGGACGACTTCGGCCGCTCCCCATGACTCCGTGGGACGTTTCAGGCCGGTCCTCATGGCTCTGACGGACGTCCCGGGCCAACCACCACGGATCGGGGGACTCCCCAGGCTGGTCCTCATGGCTCTGATGGACTTCCGAGATCGCCTCCCCCACCCACCCCGCCACCACGGGTCAGGGGGACGTCCCAGGCCGTCCTCCACGACTCCGTGGAACGTACCAGGCCGCTCCCCATGGCTGCTGCCGTCTGTTTTCTGCTGCGCTTGCTTGTTGCATCGGCTATACATTTTGGGTGCACGTCAGCATCGGCTATACGTTTCACGTCTGTCAGCTGATAGAAGTAAATTTACGGTCAGACGGAAAGTTAAATTTACGGTTAGAGGGAAAGCTAAATCTATTGTTGCATGTTAAGTCAGCTTTACGGTTTCAGATAAAGTTAAATGTACGGTAGTCTCCTCTCGCTTCGGCTATCTGCTGGTACATGTTATTTGGTGCCGCTCCAACTGTCAATGAACCCGTCGTTTATTGACAGTTGAAGTTGTCTCCCAGCCGCTCCGCGTATCTTCCACTGTTTAGCTTCATTACGTGTTCTAGTCGTTCTGATGCTGTCTTCTGTTATATGTGTATTTTCTCCGCGCTTCTCATGCCGGCCTCAGATATCAGATGAGTGTTGTTTTCAGTTAATGTTGGGCTGTTGTTTTGTCTGATGAGGGCTGAGGCTGACAATGTCAGCTGAGGCCCATACCCGGGTGATACCTGACCAGTGTTCTCAAGTTCCTGCAGTTTGGTGCAAATTGACACCCAGCACAGCTTTTTCTTACATCGTTTCCAATATATTTTCGGCATCCTGATATCAAGATACTCGTCACATGTTCAAGCGCCAAAATGTCTCACTATTGATAATAGTGCTATAAATATCGATTGAAAATGCATACATAAACATCCCTAAGAATTGCACACTAAGTGCATATGAAAATTGTCATAATGCTTTCCTTTCACGTGCCAAACCAGCCTGAGAGCTGTTCCGGTGCCGAAGATTGCTATAGACCACAACAAACCCCTCTGCGTCATAACCGCATAATGCCCAGCGACTCATATTAGCCAGCTGAGTTTGTAAACAAACACATTTCAACATCTTTGAGCGATTGCCATCTAGCGAGAATGAAGTGAAACAGAACCTGTTTAATACAACGAAGAATGGCTCTTAGATGCTCCTGGGTTTTAGACATTGCGTGTAAAGAAAATATACGACCTTCAATATACCAGGAGGTGCTGAGTTGATATCAAAAGTAACGATCAAGGTTATACTTTATTACTCAACGTTTCGGCCAGGGGCCATCGTCAGGAGTGGTGAAAAAAGCTCAAGCTTAAAAAATTTCAAAAAGCACGCGGGAAAAAGCGTGTATTGAGGGTCGTATATTTTCTTTACACGCAATGAAACAGAACCTAACTGGGTGATGTGAGAAAACCCAGGGATGTGTCCTCGACGCCTAACTGGCACATAACTTCGGAGCTAACTTAGATGTGAAAGAAAATGCCAATGAGGTGCAGAAGATCATAAATTGAAGAGGAATACAATTTTCTGTTATTCCATATTATTTTATGTTTTGTAACTTTACGGAGTAAAACGATGCAGAAATTGAAGTTTATTAATATATCAATGCATGGTAGTGAAGAGCAACAAACGCTAAAATACCTTACATGCTATCCATCATATTACAAGTAATTATTTTACAGACAATTTTACAAATTAGCTGAAGAAAACGAAAAATACATGCACTTTAATTTGCACGAAGTGGAATGAGTTCTACTACCTTCGTTTTGTATAGATCGGGCTTCAACTTCATGAAATAATACCTTATTGCTGGTGGTTCGCGGAGCACGACACCTAATTTAATCATGTTGTATGTAAATATGTTATTATGCAGAATGCAAATTTTGACACCGCCGAGCATTTGGAATAATTCTCTATTCATGTACGACAACTGTGCGTAACTTGGGTGCGCTCATTCGGCGGCCATCAACCTTTCCAATCGCAACATTTTCGTCCAATAACTACAGGACGTGCCAGTAAGCCTTCTAATTTAATAGCCGGAGCCGGGATGCAGCCCACCCATAGCTATTTTAAGACCACGAATAATTTAACTGGCTGCACGACGCGCTGGAAAGCAATGTATCGTCACTGTGTGTGTACTTAAACCCATCTGTCTGAGCCTCTCTTGACATACACGAGAGGTGAAGTATAATATTCGTGAGCACGATTTGTCTGTGACCATCACGTTTTGCTCGCTGACAGGAGCCATATCAAGGAATTTCTGTCATTGAACATATTTGTGTTTGTCAGGCCATAGATACGCTGTGTGTGCACTTTCTGGTGGGGGTTGGGGGCTAACACCAAGCGAATGTTCAAGATTATCTTTAAAATGTTCGTTTCTGGTGAACTTCCAGACATGGTCTGGAATTACTCAACCATGCCACGCTGTGTCGGACAATTGTTTTCGGTGCACGTAATTGGGTAACCTACCCAGTGCATCTTAGAGGATAGGATCATGCAGGATGCATCAAGTTGTTCTCAGCTGTATATATTGCGTGCAAAAATTGCCTGCCTGTGTTTGTCTTTATTGACGCATAAAAACAACTACTTCCTTTAACCAAGTGCAACAGCTAGACAGCTGAAACCAGGCCTGACCCTCTACTGTGACAATCATTCCGCAGGATGTTTGCACAGCTCCAAGTACCACTGAACGGAGCCACTGGACAAGACACTGAAGAGAACTACCGAATGGAGCTATTTGACCAAGCCACTGTACCACAGAGCGTCATGCAGCTTGGCGTTTTATTTAGCTGATCTCTCTGATCGACGTGCCCATAAATCCCGACAACTGGCAACTGGCCTTTCCAATACGAAGAATGCACATTTGGTACAGCGAGCAAATCATGCCTGTATATTTATTGTCTGCATAATGTTATGTGCTGTCCCGATAACTCAGAATTCGAAAGCTTCTGCAAAATAGTCGAGTTCAACGTCAGGGAATTCGGAGAGCCCAGGACATGGAAACACCCCCATGGCAGCTGATTGTACCGGAGGTGTATATATCTCTCGCGAAAATCAGAAAAGCCGATGTCCCTCCAGCAGAATTTCGTGCACTTGCGCTGGAACATATTGAAACATTCCAGGATTGGGTGGCAACATATACTGACGGCTCTCGAACAGAGGGCGGTGTGGGCAGCGCTTTTGTTTGCGGATCACCCGCTCGTTTACTCTCCCGGCGTACGCATCGGTGTACTCGTCAGAACTTGTAGCTATTCCGAAAGCTCTATGTTTTATCGAGGTGTCGGATGGTGATCGTCACGTTATATTCATTGATTCTTTAAGTAGTCGTATGGCCCTGAACACGTTTTATCCATCAAACCCCCTTCTGTGTGATATTTTGTGCCGTCTTACCGCTATGCAACGCCTAGGATGACGGGTGATTCTATGTTGGCTCCCTAGCCATGTGGGAATTGATGGAAATGAGTTGGCGGATGCTGCGGCGAAGCGAGCAGCACATGCTCTGTGCACTCGGTCATTACCAATCCCTGCCACGGACCATTACCGAAAAGTGTCTATTTTCATCCAAGACAGGTGGCAGGCAGTGTGGGATGCGCCTTCGAACAAGCTGAGAGCCATCAAGCAACGTCTGTGTCCGTGGAGCTCATCCTGCCGTAAATCTTAGGCAGGAAGAGGTGGCACTTTGCCGCCTCCGCATAGGGCACACTTATGCCACACACAGGTATCTGTTATACGGTGACGACAAGCCGCAGTGCTCCAGATGGCAGGCACAACTGACAGTTCGCCATGTTCTCATATCATGCCCTTGTTATGCTGACGAACGTAGACGTTATTTTGGGTCTGCCCAGGTGGCTTCCATTAGAGATATTCTGTTGGACAACTCCACTGTCCACTGTCCATTCGGGACGATTAATGAATTGTGTTATCAGATGTGTCGTTCTCAACAATATATCACCCTCGCTGATATACACCGCATGTAAACATTGTACCACAATAGGACCAGGTGGATGGCTACCCATGATGTGAAGCTTGATGCTGCACTTCGTTAACTCCAAGAGTTATGGGCGCAAAATGACCACAGCAGTCGACGCGCCCTAAAACCCAAATAACTAACTAACTAACTAACTAACTAACTAACTAACCGATAACTCAGTTGGTGGGAGCGCCGGCCTGCACTGGCCTCCCCTGTTCTGACAAGACACACTTCGAGTCAGGGACCACTTTAAAATGTTCCGTGACAAATGTTTTAAAAACACTGAACGTCCTAAAGGTGGCGTCACGAACACCGTATGGTGCCGACAGGCAAACATTACTTCTCCTGTACAGATCTATGATCCGATCGAAATTAGACTATGCATGTTTTGTGTACGACGGTGCATGCGCAACAGCCAAGCGAACGGTGGAACCATACGCAACACTTCGCTGCGTATTGCTACCGGTGCATTTCGCACGTCACCGGCAGTAGGTCTTTTAGTAGAAGCCAACGAGCCAAGCCTGGCCATGCGTGCCATGCCAAGCCTGGCCATGCCAACGAGCCAAGCCTGGCCTCTTCGAGAACAGTGGCATACGAATGAGTGGAGTCACGAATCAGTATACGTATACAAAATACGAATTAGTACGTCACGTTCTGATATCCTGTCCCCTGCTCGCCGATGCTCGAAGACGCCTTCTCGGAGTCGTGCAGTCTCCGTCACTCCGCGAACTCCTGGGTGACCACTCACGCGTAGTAACCTCAGGACAACTGTTTCGCTTTCTCTCGGATGTCAAATTTAGAGCGATTTACACACCTCACTGACATGTAGCACTATAAGCTCGGAATGATCTGCCTATATTTTGAAAGCTCGCGTACTACTGTTGGCGTGAATCCTCTTAAGTTGTCCATCTAAAATTGTTATGGGCGCTGTATGACCAACGCAGTCGATGCGCCCTTAAGCCCAAATAACCAACCGAATGAGTGGAGTGATGCGTTTGAATTTTTTAAAGCTCCTCTCTGGAGGCTGGTCCCTCCAAATATTGATATATCGCTGACATGTCTTAGGAAAGGTCATGTCGTTCCTGCAGAACTCAAGCTCAGAGCACTGGAATTGATTTCGTCATACCGGAACTACACGTCGACCTATTCTGATGGTTCAAAAACGGGCACCGGTGTTGGCAGTGCCTTTGTAACAGACACGGCAACTCGAACCTTTTCTCTTCCATCAAATGCATCTGTGTATACATCAGAGCTGGTTGCAATCAGCAAAGCTCTGTGTTTTATTGAGATCGGACATGACACACTGCATGTGATATATAGCGACTCGCTCAGGCGCTAAGAGGGTTTTAGCCATCAAACCCAGTAGTACAAGACGTTTTATCTAAACTTACGTTGCTCAGCACGATAGATAAAAGAGTAGCATTCTGTTGGCTCCCAAGCCACGTGGGAATCGGCGGAAATGAGGCTGCGGATGCTGCAGCGAAGCGCGACGCGCTAGGTCCACGCACTCGATGTCTTCCTCTCCCTGCGAGGGATTTTTTTAAACAGACATTGGGAGTGTCATTATAAGGAAATGGGAGGCCAGCTGGGAGACCAGCACTGAAAATAAGTTGAGGAGAAGCATCGTCTCGGAGAGTGGTCATCATCATCACATACCATTAGGCGCAACGAGGTGGAATTATGCCGCTTGGGAATAGGCCACACATACGGCACCCACCGGTACCTTCTGAGCGATGACGGAAAGCCTCTGTCAAAGCTGCCATGTTCCCCTATCAGTACAACACATATTGGTTGCGGGCCCCAGACTTGCCCATGAGCGGATACGTCACTTTAGGCGCACTACAGTCTCGCTACGGGAAGTATTAGGGGATGAATCCCCCCTTTGTACAATCGGGACAGCTGTTCCGCTTCCTTGCAGAGGTTAAGTTTTCTGTGGTATATACGCCCCATTAATATGATTAATATGACATGTACGTTGTAAAACCAGGATAGTTATGCTGTACGTCATGACAGTTAATTCCATAATGTGTCGCATTTAGTAGATTTAATCAGTTTCGGCTGTAAGACTTGATATGATTGACGATGTTATGGGCGCTACATGACCTTTGCAGTCGGTGCGCCCCTAAACCCCAATAACCAACCAACCAGAGTTCGAGTCTCTTCACGCACCTGCATAGTCCTCGGCTGGAAGGGCCAGTTGGCAACTTGTCTGATGAGGTCAAGGGCACGTGACCGGGGCGGCCGTGCCGGTGTATTGACGGTACTTTAAACTCTTGGTAAAAAATGCGCCGTTGAACCGAAATTAACGCATCCAGTGGTAGGGCCAGGGTTCACGCAACAAGCTCTGCCTTGCGTAGGGCTCTGGTCCATAAAGCCACCGCAATAATTCGGGCGAAGTTTCCTTCTTCTTTAAACATGTGATCGATCACAAAGTGGCACCACGGAAGTCGAGTGACACGACACCATCATGGCCAGCACGTGCTGGTGGCGGTCGCCATCGGTCTGTGTGTGGCAGCCGCAAAGATGCCGTCAACTTGAGGCTGACGTCACCACAGAGCTTTGCTTAGCTTGTGCTCGGCCACGAGGCAGCCGTACACAGGCGGCTCGGCATTGTCTGCGTGCCAGGCCGGCGGTGGTGATGGTGTCTGTCGCACCCGGGGCGGCACGACGGCGGCCATGGCCCTTCACGCCCCCGATAAAGGTGCCGCCATGGCCGAGGAAGGCGCCGTCGTGGCCGAGGAAGGCGCCGTCGTGGCCGATAAAGGTGCCGCCATTACCGAGGAAGGCGCCGTCATGGCCGAGAAAGGTGCCGTCATGGCCGAGAAAGGCGCCATCGTGGCCGAGGAAGGCGCCGTCGTGGCCGAGAAAGGTGCCGTCATGGTCGAGGAAGGGCGCCGTCATGACCGAGAAAGGTGCCGTCATGGCCGAGAAAGGTGCCGTCGTGGCCGCGAAGGGCGCCGTCATGACCGATAAAGGTGCCGTCATGGCCGAGAAAGGCGCCATCGTGGCCGATAAACGCACCTTCGCGCTGATTCGGGCAACCGCGAACAAAACAGTACATTGTGTCGATCGGCGCGGCGACGAGGGTGCTGGCGCGAGCCGTGGGTCCGGAGCGGCGGCCGCCGGCCGGCGGATGCTGGTGTTGTGTGCTCGACTGGTTGCTAGGCGACCGGTCAGCAGCCGCCACACGCTCCAATGCACGCGGCGTATCACGTCGAGACACCTGGGTACTATTCGAATGCATGCGCTGACGGTGCTTCCACTGTTGGGGGCACCGGATATGTGGCCAGGGGTGAGGTGTCGTCTGTCATGTGCAAATGCTGTGTGCTCGGTTGGGCGTGTGACGAACGGGGTCTTGCACCGGATTGTGGAATTGTCTGATTTATCCGGATTGAAAGAGGAGTCACGTTGTCACGAAGAAGAGTGATCAGTCACGAAGTGGATACTGGGATGTGTTATTAGCATAAGGCTTATGATGAGTGAGATGCCTAGCGTATGCTTAAGCGTGAGAGGCGTTGTCAAATGCATTCTCCCAGTGATAGTTCGCAAGCAAACAGTTGTTTGAAGATGCATTTCCACAAGTGTTGAGTGTTTCATTCAGGAACATGCAAAATATTGGGGGACATGCAATGCCTTGAAGTATGATGGTCATGACGAATTCATAGGTGCTCGTTTTGAAGGCGAGCTAAAGTATATTTATGTCGACAAGTGTGATGGAGTGCATTATTCTAAGATCCAGGAGGTGATACTTTAGCTTGATGTGGTAGACCACATGTTGCAAGTGTTGATAGTGCTAAATATAGTGCACTTAAAACGCCTCTTTTAATCTTCAACCGGTGTGATGAGTGCATTATTAGATCCAGTAGTTAATACACCAGCTTGATGTTGGAGATCAGCTATTGCTGCAAGTGTTGACAGTGCTAAATAGTGCACTTAAAACGGCTCTACAAATGTGTAGACATTGTTTGCGTTCTACATCTATATGGTCAGATGCTGTTCTGTCTGCCGAAAATTATCGGCAAAAGGGATGTCAGTGTCTGTATAGGTGTCCGACTATGCAGAAATGTACTAACCGACAAGCAAAACGGATACCGACCAAGACACGAGACACAGCTACAGTTTTTGCCTTCCTCCCCCATGCATGCTTTACATAATCCCTTCACTGGACTCGATTTCACCGCTGTTTACTGAAATCATATGACCCTATTTTGACAAAATATGGCACCCAAGACTTATCTACAAATGTCGACACGAATTTGGCTTGACTGATTCACTCCGAAACTGGCTGACCTCTTACCCCTCCGACAGATCACAGCGGGTGGCAGTGGGCACCAGTTTCTCTGCAGTTTTAACAACCAACGCCAGATTCCCCTAGGGCTCGGTGTTCAGCCCGCTGCTTGCTCTACTCTGCCTCAACGCTCCCCCTCTCCCTCTCCCTCTCCCTCTCCCTCTCCCTCTCCCTCTCCCTCTCCCTCACTCCTCCTTTCTCTCCCTTTATCTGCAGTCGATGTGCCCCTAAACTCCAATAACCAACCAACCAACCAACCAATCTATTCCTTTCTATTTATCTCTATGTATATATATATATATATATATATATATATATATATATATATATATATATATATATATCTCTCTCTCTCTCTCTCTCTCTCTCTCTCTCTCTCTCTCTCTCTCTCTCTCTCTGTCTCTGTCTCTGTCTCTGTCTCTGTCTCTCTGTCTCTCTGTCTCTCTGTCTCTCTGTCTCTCTGTCTCTCTGTCTCTCTGTCTCTGTCTCTCTGTCTCTGTTCTCTGTCTCTCTGTCTCTGTCTCTGTCTCTGTCTCTGTCTCTGTTCTCTGTCTCTGTCTCTGTCTCTGTCTCTCTGTCTCTCTGTCTCTGTCTCTGTCTCTCTGTCTCTCTGTCTCTGTCTCTGTCTCTGTTCTCTGTCTCTCTGTCTCTCTGTCTCTCTGTCTCTGTCTCTGTCTCTGTTCTCTGTCTCTCTGTCTCTGTCTCTCTGTCTCTCTGTCTCTGTCTCTGTCTCTGTCTCTGTCTCTGTCTCTGTCTCTGTCTCTGTCTCTGTCTCTGTCTCTGTCTCTGTCTCTGTCTCTGTCTCTCTGTCTCTCTGTCTCTGTCTCTGTCTCTGTCTCTCTGTCTCTCTGTCTCTGTCTCTGTCTCTGTCTCTGTCTCTGTCTCTGTCTCTGTCTCTGTCTCTGTCTCTGTCCCTGTCCCTGTCCCTGTCCCTCTCTCTCTCTCTCTCTCTCTCTCTCTCTCTCTCTCTCTCTCTCTCTCTCTCTCTCTCTCTCTCTCTCTCTCTCTCTCTCTCTCTCTCTCTCTCTCTCACTCTCTCTGTATATATATATATATATATATATATATTTGCGCATATCTGAACGAACTACAGATATCCTATTTTTCGCTGCTGACACTTCCCTTTGCGCCTCACATAATGCTCACACCATCCTAGTGACACAGCGATCCCTACAACGTCACCTGGACAAAATTGGCAAATATGGGCGGGAATGGATGATTACTTTTAGCGCGGCAAAAACAATGCAGGGAACATTTTCATGCAAACATCGGTAAGCTAGCCAAAATTTACTCTTGACGCAGATGAAATGCCAGTGGTCAGAAAGCCTCTAACACTGAAGTGTTATTTTCTCGAAAGATATACCTCACTGTGAACATATAAACGAAATTGCATCAAAAGTCAACATGGCTTTAAGACCCCTCTACCCTATTGCCCCATATTTGCCGAGAACCTTCCTGGATCAAATTTACACCACTTACCGTGATCTGACTATTGCAACGCCATTTACGACTGACTGAGCACGACACAAACAGGCTCAGACTAGCACGACTACAGACCAGGGCCGCCAGGCAGATTACCGGTACATAATTTAGAACTTCGTCGGGAGTACTGGGGAAGGATATGCGATGGGATATTTTGGACATTCGGTGCAACTTAATTATAATATATATTAATTAATCCATAACTTACCGTTTCTCCACACTTCGATATATAACAGTGGAATTCCGGATTATATTTTGCAATATACTCTCCCTGGTGCACAAAGCAACCGACGCTAGTCGTACACACAGGAACGCAGCACGTGTATTTGAGTTGAAAAATGCGGCATCCGGCTACAAACTGAACTTCTTCCTTCCACAACTAGGCTATGGAACCAGGTACCGGGTAAGGTGAGAGAGCTCAGATCAACAATGAAATTCAAGAAAGATTTCCGCGTCAAGTCTTAAGATTTCCGTGGTGCTAATCCGCATCGACATTGTATTCTGTAGGTACAAGGCTGGCTTCTAACTCTTACTCATATGCTTGTACTTCTGTTTCTAACTTGTGGACGTTAAGTGATCATATATTTTGGTCGAAGCGTCCTTGATCCGAAATATCTAACTAACGAATAAACTAACTAGCTGATTAAATAACGAACTGACTAACTTTAACTGGTCTGCCTCTAACTTCTAGCAAAGCTGTGATTAGGAATGTCACAGCTAAATTCCCACGCCTTCCTCAGTCAACGATCAATTTCACCATATTGTCACTGCGGCTATCGCAGCAAAAGCACAGCCCACTTCATCTTACCATGCACATACATCATACACCCAAAAGATAAGCATTCTTTACAAATCCCTGTCTCATGTTTCGGGCTGTAGTTTTCAAATTCTCCCGAACTCGTCGAAACTCGCTATTGTCCACAACAGTGGAATAAGCGGAGGGGAGATCCACTCGATAGCAGCGGCTATGCATCACTATATTTTTGGAACGAACAGATTCCTGACAAATTAAATAATGCTAATAAAAAGCCACGAGCGTCGTGACCCGGTGGGGTCAACGGTGCTCGTCACGATGCCACTTTTTTCCGCCGATTTCAGCGGCCGCAGCCGATTCATGTCGGCCAATTTGGATGTTCATGTTGGCAAGCGGTCCCAAGGCATAAGCTCGTGCCAAGGCGGTTATTCCCCCAGTTGCCGGAAGTGGTTTTGTTTCTTCGTGGTATTTGTAATAGATTGATGATGGTGCTGATGATGTGGAGGATGAACGGTGTGCCCTAAAGCCCAGATAATCAACAACTAAGCAACCATGACAGGGACTAAAATGCTAGTGGTCTGCTTGGTACGCATTAGTTGCCGGTATGCTGCGGCTTCTGGCAACTCAGCCGATGTGGAATCCGAAACCTACCGAAAACAACATCCATCCAAAAGTAGCAATTCGTTGTTACCCTGCTCGACGTTTGTGAGACGCGAATGCCTGTCCTCCTTGTCTTTAGTTCGTGAATCAGCGTCGTACTTTTTAGTGGCACCTGCTGTCTTCCAAGTCATGGTATGACAGAATGTCATGGCGTCCGCACTGGTTGAGACATAGAACAATGGGCGTCGTCGCTGTTCAATATATCGTGAATCCCGAAGAACTATATGCTAGCTGAGCACTCACCAAAGCTGGATGACCAACACATCGCGCACACAGATGGAAAAGCGGACAGACTTGTTCAACACCAATGTATTTCCTACGTCACCCATCTCCCCATGATCTCCCCATCTATCGATATTTCCCTCGCTGACATGAGAAAGCGAGATGTCATAAAAGAAGAGCTACACTCACACTCGTTACAGCATATACACACAACGTATCATAATCACCTCATCACTTACACGGATGGCTCGAAAATAAACACCGGAGTGGGAGGCGCCTTCGTGAGAGTATCCGTCACAAGATCATTCTCCCTGCCGCCACACGCCACGGTCTTCACGGCCGAGTTGATCGCCATCAACAAAGCACTGGCATACATCGAGGTAGATGACGAGGTTTTACATGTTTTTTTTTTGTTTTTTTATCATGTCGACCCCTGTTTCGTATGCAGCAGCCTATCCTATTTGGCTACACGCAGCCTATTTCCATAGCCAGCTTTCAAAGTTAGGAATGCCTCAGGATGCCAATACATATGTCATTTGTCTGCTGTTCAATACAAATGGTTGCATCCTCTTTTTTTTCTTTTTTGCAGATAGGCCACCACCAGTTATTAGTAGAAGTAGCCTACTAATGGGCTGCGATATATAGCTTCCTAGGAACTTGAGGTAAGAGATTGATTGCGGTGAGAGTATGTACATTTCTAGTACCTTTTCCAGATAGGCTTAACCCAGATGGGCCCCTGTGGCTCTTATTAAGCCTTAACACTTTATGACTTTTATGACTTTAGCCCCAGGAGCACCTCAGCTAGGTAGCAAGCTGGTAACACCATTCTGACTGACTCTCTCAGCAGTCTCTTGGCACTGCGTAGTTTTTATCCCCAAAACGTCATTGTACGAGACATTTTATTGCAACTCACTTTGCTCCATCGTAAGGGAAAGCAGGTCTCACTTTGCTGGATTCCAGCACATGTAGGAATCCGTGGAAATGAGCTGGCAGATCAGGCTGCAGGGCGTGCGGCACAAGCCCCATGTCGCCGTGCGCTTCCACTTCCTGCTAGTGACTACTACCCAAGTATATCATCATTTCTTTTCAGGCAGTGGCAGGAAAGCTGGGACCGAATAGAACTAAACAAATTGAAGCGAATCAAACCACACTTGGAGCTGTGGCCCTCGTCATTCAGTCGAACTAGAAGGGACGAAGTGGCCATTTGTCGCCTCAGAATTGGTCACACTCTAGCAACACATAGATACTTACTGTGCGGGGACGACAGACCGGAATGTGTGAAGTGTAATGCCGCGCTGACTGTGCACCATGTGCTGGTGGCGTGCCCAGCATATGCAGAAGAACGCAGGCGGCACTTCGGATATGAAGCGCATACTTTGGGATTAGTGGACTTACTTGGAAACGATTCACGATTTATATATAACAGAGCAGTTTTGGCCTTCCTCGCGGAGATACGATTTCAAGTGATATATGCACCTGCCTGGGTGACATCTTACTCCCCAGACATAATTTAATTCGAACGTGACAATCTGACGCGTGTCTAAGCAAGTTTGTTATGGGTGCAATATAACCCACATGGGTTGACTCACCCTAAAACCACAATAATCCTCATCCTACGTCACCCAATACGATTACTAATCCAGAATTGGTGCCGTCAAAAAGACACCTTAACTGAGCTCAGTCTGACTGTGCTTGCGCTAACCGCTGTACCAACGCTATATGTGGTGCATATTGTGGCTTGTTGGTGTGCTTTGAACTTCTACCCAATTAGGAAATGTGACTATCCCAGCACATCCACCCTCTCAACTCTAATCTGCTGGAGTTCGCTGGAAAAAACGTTTCACTCAGATTACGAACGGTTGAATCGTGATGCATGGGGCAAGATGCTGTGGCTGTATCAATTAAGATCGTCAAGACGAGGTTGTTCAACTAAAATAGTTCACTTTCCGACTCTCTAATGATCTCTGCTTTACGAAAACAGATGGTGTGGATTACATCTCACTCACTAGTTTCCACAACCATTCCCCCAGCACTTTTAGTGGTTTCCTTGCCTGCTCCCTGGGCAGCTGTTGGCTGTCCCAAGTTCGCTAATGCGTGAGTGCGTGCTGTGTTGCACGTCTCTGATGATGTGGGTACTGTGGGGATGTGCCGGTGACGGATCGATTGGCTGACAAATGGGGAACACCTCGACTCCCTGTACCCGCTTTCCCGCACCCACTCCCTGCACTCTCGAGTTCATGTCATGCCTGCTCCCCTGCGCCCCTCCCTGTCATGTCCTCTCCCCCTGTGCCCTCTCCCTCTCATGTCCTCCCTCCTGCGCCCTCTCCCTGTCATGTCTCCTTCCCCTGCGCCCTCTCCCTGTCGTGCCCGCTTCCTGTCATGCCTGCTCTGTTGCGCCCTCTTTCTGTCATGCCTGTTTCCCCTGCGCCCTCTCCCTGCCATACCTCCTTCCCCTGCGCCCCCTCCCTGTCATGCCCGCGACAGTGCCAGTCCGCTGTCCTGCCGTCGGAGCGTCCCACCCGGGCGAGGCGCGGCTGGGGCGAAACTCGCCAGGCGGCCAATAAGCGGCGCGCCGGCCGAAGCTTATCAATGCCGGTGTTTGGACAGCGGCGCAGGTGCTGCTGCGGCGCAGCTGGTAAGGTCGGCGCGAGATGGCGTGCCGTTTGTTCGCCGATCACGCCGACGCCCGATACTCAATTGCCGGCCGGCTGACGGGTGGGCGCCGTTGTGTCCAGATGCGCCGCACTCCGACCGTCTCCGCGTCCTGCTCGCCTCTTCTGCTGTGGCGTGCTCGACAGGCTGCGACGTCGTTTGCGCGACGCATCAATCGGCAATCCGGCAGGATTGCCGTCGCCGAGCGACGCCTGAATGACGTCATTTCAAGGATCTAGCAAGCTCTGTCGTCCGCTGTCGACGGTGGCTTCTACATGCGTTTTGCTGCTCGTAAACTTTCGCCGACGTGTTTAATTTATATATATATTTTTATTTTTTTTTTTTTTTTTTTAATAAATATATGTTTATATATATATATATATATATATATATATATATATATATATATATATATATATATATATATATATATATATATATATATTAGTTATGATGGACTGCAAAATTGTGGAGCATAATTTTCTTGGCAACGTTTCGACACACGCCTTTATCAAGTCAACGCCCAGTTGACGGACATGCTGCGGATATTTAACACTTGTCGTTTTATCCACGCAGATCACGAGACGGAAGTTTTACAGTGTTTGTCTGCTCTGACAATGAATACACTAAATAAACACGACAGTGGTGTCCCATCCTTTTTCATCATGCTCCACAACTAGTGCCGCTACAGCACTTACGCTAATAATTAATCTTAAAATTATTAGAAAGACCATTGGTATTCCTGCGTGCGGCAATATTCTCGGACTCCACCGTCTTCCTGAACCCGTTCCCATGTCCACCACTAACAACAGATGCTCCCTTCCAATTTTTGGGAGATGACCTTCATCATCGACATGTGCCACCATAGCATTAGAAAGTCTGTGATATATTAGATCTGAACGATGTTCCCAAATTCTAGCCTCTAGTCCCGCCCGGTTTCCGCATAGTAGCCTTTTCCAGATCCTCTTGCGCAAGGAATTTTGTAGACTACGCTTTTGTCGTTTGTATTACGGATCCCTTTCCTTACTATGTCTTGGATTTTGGTCCCTACTGAGAGACTGATGTTAGTTTTTGTCTTTTACGAACCGGGAGATGGCGACTGCTCCCTGTGATTCCGGTACTGATATGTACCTTTTTGTCAAAACTCGCTGCTTATCTATATGCATGCTGCATGCTTATCTGCATGCTGTACACACACACACAAACACACACACTCACACACACACACACACACACACACACATATATATATATATACGCCACTTTGAGCGATACTATGTGGAGTTATATTTAGGTATGTTTAGCTGCTATTCTTTGCCATATATTCTGTATTGCACGCCCATCGTGTCGCTCAGCTTGCGCGTGGCTCAGTTGTTCCCCAAACGGCGGCTGGCCGAGTGCCGGTGCGTGGCGTCCCTCCGAGTCCCGCGGGCGCGCGCACGTGTGTCCGACACAGAGCGGCAGCGTGTTGTCAGCGTGATGTAGTGCCCCACCAGTGTGGTGGCATATTCCGCACGTGGGCAGCTTGCGTCGGAGCTGTGCGATCCCCGGTGGCGATCGTCGTCGGCGGCGGCGGTGGCGGCTGATCGATGCGGCCGACAGCCCGTCTGGCCAGACGGACTCGAGTCGTGGCCGGCGTCTGGCCAGACGGACTCGAGTCGTGGCCGGCGTCTGGCCAGACGGACTCGAGTCGTGGGCTGGCCGGCGTCTGGTCAGACGGACTCGAGTCGTGGCCGGCGTCTGGCCAGACGGACTCGAGTCGTGGCCGGCGTCTGGCCAGACGGACTCGAGTCGTGGCCGGCGTCTGGCCAGACGGACTCGAGTCGTGCCCGGCGTCTGGAGAGACGGACTCGAGTCGTGGCCGGCGTCTGGCCAGACGGACTCGAGTCGTGGCCGGCGTCTGGCCAGACGGACTCGAGTCGTGGCCGGCGTCTGGCCAGACGGACTCGAGTCGTGGCCGGCGTCTGGCCAGACGGACTCGAGTCGTGGCCGGCGTCTGGCCAGACGGACTCGAGTCGTGGCCGGCGTCTGGCCAGACGGACTCGAGTCGTGCCCGGCGTCTGGAGAGACGGACTCGAGTCGTGGCCGGCGTCTGGCCAGACGGACTCGAGTCGTGGCCGGCGTCTGGCCAGACGGACTCGAGTCGTGGCCGGCGTCTGGCGGGTGTGGCCGGCGTCTGGCCAGACGGGACTCGAGTCGTGGCCGGCGTCTGGCCAGACGGACTCGAGTCGTGCCCGGCGTCTGGCCAGACGGACTCGAGTCGTGGCCGGCGTCTGGCCAGACGGACTCGAGTCGTGGCCGGCGTCTGGCCAGACGGACTCGAGTCGTGCCCGGCGTCTGGCCAGACGGACTCGAGTCGTGGCCGGCGTCTGGCCAGACGGACTCGAGTCGTGGCCCGGCGTCTGGCCAGACGGACTCGAGTCGTGGCCGGCGTCTGGCCAGACGGACTCGAGTCGTGCCCGGCGTCTGGAGAGACGGACTCGAGTCGTGGCCGGCGTCTGGCCAGACGGACTCGAGTCGTGGCCGGCGTCTGGCGAGACGGACTCGAGTCGTGGCCGGCGTCTGACCAGACGGACTCGGGTCGTGGCCGGCGTCTGGCCAGACGGACTCGAGTCGTGCCCGGCGTCTGGAGAGACGGACTCGAGTCGTGGCCGGCGTCTGGCCAGACGGACTCGAGTCGTGCCCGGCGTCTGGCCAGACGGACTCGAGTCGTGGCCGGCGTCTGGCCAGACGGACTCGAGTCGTGGCCGGCGTCTGGCCAGACGGACTCGGGTCGTGGCCGGCGTCTGGCGGGACGGACTCGAGTCGTGGCCGGCGTCTGGCCAGACGGACTCGAGTCGTGGCCGGCGTCTGGCCAGACGGACTCGAGTCGTGGCCGGCGTCTGGCCAGACGGACTCGAGTCGTGGCCGGCGTCTGGCCAGACGGACTCGAGTCGTGGCCGGCGTCTGGCCAGACGGACTCGGGTCGTGGCCGGCGTCTGGCGGGACGGACTCGAGTCGTGGCCGGCGTCTGACCAGACGGACTCGAGTCGTGGCGTGCACTGCCGCCACTGTTCGCCAAGCCCGTTTCGCCGACATGGCGCCGACATGGCGGTGTGATGCGTCGTGTGGCCTGATATTGCGATGGGTCCTGCAGCCCGTCAAGAGCAATGGAAGGAACGCCGAAAGCGGTGACAAATTTGTGCGCAGAAGTTGGCATTCGGAACCATGCTTGAGTTGTGCGCAGACAGTGAATGGCATGATTTGGTCTGAATTGGTATTTGATACTTTACCAAGTACTACTAATCGGTACTTCTGATTAAATGTTCCGCTTCCATTGATTTCCTTTCTGGCGGATATCCAGTCCAACAGTATAGGCAACTACACCCAAAAGTAAGTAGTTTTTTGGTTGGTTATCTTTGAACATGTATATGCATTTATCTTCCTTGTTTTACCCAAGTGATCTGGAAATCCTCTTCACCACTATGCTTACCAACAAAGGTGTCCATTCTCTAGATACACTTGATGCCCCGTTCGAACCAAATCACCAGCACTTGCTGAAGTCGAGGCGCGACCACACACAGCCGATGAGTGAAGTTCACTGACGTGCAAATATTGCCGTGTTTGTCAAGCAATCATTTTGTTACCATTTCATACACGTTCTTCTAAATATAACTTCAGTTCGAATTGTTGTTGGTGTGGCTTTACAGAATCAGAATCAAGGCAGGCTTATTGCATTGACTCTGAACCCACCTCCCGATCGGGAAATTCCAGTTGTATTGCACATTTTGACCGGGAGTGTAGCGTACCCACATGTTGGGCACGGCCGCGTGGTGCCTGCCCCCGACCTTGCCGGGCCCGGACGTCAATGGCGGCCGCGTGGTGCCTGCCCCCGACCTAGCCGGGCCCGGACGTCAATGGCGGCCGCGTGGTGCCTGCCCCCGACCTTGCCGGGCCCGGACGTCAATGGCGGCCGCGTGGTGCCTGCCCCCGACCTAGCCGGGCCCGGACGTCAATGGCGGCCGCGTGGTGCCTGCCCCCGACCTTGCCGGGCCCGGACGTCAATGGCGGCCGCGTGGTGCCTGCCCCCGACCTTGCCGGGCCCGGACGTCAATGGCGACCTCGTGATGCGACTCGAACATTTCCACCGGATAAAGTCGCATTTCCATAAACATAAAACATAGCATAAACATTTCCACCGGAGCTAGTCCGCGGTCGGATGAATGAGGAGGATACGTCGAGCTTGAGGTTCATTCTCTCAATGCAACGCTCGTGGGCGTAATGTTGAGCTTTGCCAGCTTTAACTAAATCCATCTAAGCCCATCCATGGATCCGTTCCCGGTGGTGGCTGAGTCCATGGTCCAGACATGTACTTGGTTTCTGTTCGAAAGACTGGCGGTGCAGCTGCGTTTGCTCGGCGCGTTTCCTGCCGGAACGTGTCTCATCTCGGCTGAGGACCGGCCACACTTCGCTGTGCATTTGATTCCAATCGCATGTAATATTTGGAAGGGCTGTGTTTCACGTCCAGGAATATTCGCCGTTTTCAAATTGATGTACTCTGTGAATATTTAGGAGCTGGACGGATTATACATCCAACATTTGTATAGTGGGAAGTTAGCTCATACCTGTATAAAATATCTGATCAGGAACGTTTTAGCACCTCAAACAGCAGGCTAGAGTTGACGAACTGGGAGGCCAGGGCAAGCAAGCAAAGAAACAAGCTGAAGCTGCTGAAAATTACACCCGGCAGGACTGCCTCATCCTCAGTGGGAAATTGTCAATCAGACCTGGACAAAATCTGCGTGAGGAAGTCATGCATATCATTTTCAATCACTCATGCACTCTCACCTACACCGACGGTTCGAAGACTGATGATGGCGTGGGGTGTGCCTTTGTGAGTGGTGCCACGATCCGATCGTTCACCCTGCCTCCTCACGCAACCGTTTACACGGCTGAGCTTCTGGCCTTCACGAAGGCCATGTGTTTCATCGAAATAGGGAAAGACGTCGATCACGTAATACTCTCGGACTCTCTGAGTAGCCTTCTAGCGCTGAAACAGTTGTATCCTCATAACCCTGCCGTGCAGGATGTGTTATTGCGTATAACCATGCTTAAGCGAGCCGGGAAAAATGTAACCCTCTGCTGGATACCAAGCCATATTGGAATACGGGGGAATGAGCTGGCAGACCAAGCAGCAAAACGTGCTGCGCGGAGACAGTACACCCATTCGCTTCCTCTTCCCGCGACACACTTCAGCCGGACAATAAATACATTCTTCCAGGACAAGTAGCAACAATTTTGGGACTCGACCGGCGGAAACAAATTAGGAACCATCAAGCCAACTCTTGGGTGTTGGGAATCATCATCTAGAGCTTCCCGGAAGGAGGAGGTGGTTCTCGCCAGGATGCGAATGGGCCACACATATGCTACCCACGGCTACCTGCTGCGAAGCGAGGACAGGCCGATGTGTACTCGCTGTGATAGCCCACTGACAGTGAAGCACGTTCTTCTGGTGTGCCCCCTATTCTCAGCGCAGCGACGACGATTCTTTGGACGAGAGGTTCCCGCGCTGACGATGGCGGGTCTTCTGGGTGATGGGTCACGCGTGATTCATACTGGACGGTTGTTCGAGTTTCTCTCGCAAGTGCGGCTTGATGTTGTTTACCCAGGGAGATCTTAGATACTTCGTATTTCACAATGCATTTCACCCCATGACGTGTCATTCTGACTGATTTCCGCTTGCTCTCACTGTTTGATGATGTGACTTCCATTTCACTGTTTGCCTGACGATGTTGCTTGCATTTCACTGTTTCACTGACGATGTTATGGGCGCTGCATGACCGACGCAGTCGATGCGCCCCTAAACTCCAATAACTAACTAACTAATCACACAGGCATCCAATTGCCTACTTGGTGCATAAATGCCGCCCACTGGCTAGGAAAGAAGATAGCATTATTGTTTGAGTTGACAACAAACAAGTAAGTGAGGAAATAAAACCCAGGTGAAACAGATGACAGCCATGAATGGTGTAGTCGAGTTGGCTGCTACAAACGAATCAATCAAGGACCAGAACATAGTGTCAGTCATGAGAGATAGAGTAGATGCTGATCAGGAAGCTGGAACAAAGGCACGAAGCAACTAGAAACAAGAAAAAAAGCAAAGGGCAGCAGAGATAAAAGCAAAGTAAAGTAGATGAGTTAGTTCACAAAATCATAACATGGTTTTATTCCAACAGCCTATCTACAAATGCTGAAGAGACTGGCTGTGAAATATTTCCAGGAAGCCATGTGATGACCTCCATATCAAAATACATGAGTTTCATTTAGCAGGACATAGCTGTGTAAGATATATCTAGGTGTATTTATCGATGAAGGTCTGACGTGGATAAGTCATGTCAATGCCATTTCTTTTTTATATATTCCCACAAGGAATTATAGGAAAATCTAAGTGCTTTCAATCCACTCGTGAATTGCTCGTTCCGTATAGTTATTTAATCCTGTCATATCTAATTTGTGTGGTGTTGTCTGGAGAAGCGATTATCGCACTAGGCTCGACAGAATTATTAAGTTGCAGAAGCGTGTTATCAGGATTGGTGATAAAAGTCCGTACCTATATCCTACAAAATAATTGTTTATTACGCATTGCATTCTCAAGTGCCTGGACATAATTAATGAGCAATGTATTTACATCATGCTAGGCTTTCTTAGCCAATCATTACCAGCGCCTCTTTCTGATATGGCTTCAACTACATCAACAAGGTGGCCTCAGGGTTAGACAACACCTTCAAACGCCTTTCTCCGCCATCAATTATAGGATGTTTTCATTGCCCTTTATTGCACAAAAGCCTCGAACTAAATAATCTGCTCGCACTTCCGTATACTTGAAGATGTACCTAGAAATATATTAATTTTGAGAAAAAAAAACATGTCAGGCAATACATTAATAGAAAATATGAACTTCTGCAATGAATGTCAGTGACAGTGATGTACTATGCATGATGATCTGCATGTCTAATTATGATGCTTTCTTGTCTTGTATCGTGTTTTTTCCTTCGTATTTTTTCTTTAGTGTAGTAATAGTTTAGGAGAATAAATGCAAGATTAGGGATTTCATAATATTAAGTTCTCCATTAACACCCAAGCACAGTCTTTCCTGGGGGTCCTCGACGACATTACTAGCTGTGCTATTTGTCTGACAGAGCTTCAGGAAAGTCTTTTCCTAATATCTGGTGGCGGGATCTGTCCAGCAAGAAGTACGAGCGGGAGTGGTGTGACCTGCCCTGACTTGCTTACCATGACCTACTTCTCATCCGTGGAATTTAACGTATTTGGGTCACTCTGGTATGGAAGAATAATCCTGCCGACCTATTAACGGGCAGGGGGAAAATATGCTGCAGAGCGACTTAAGGCGGCCGGTCCGGCACGTGTGACACGTCAGCTTTTCCGGCGACACATCGGGTTTGCGGCCGCGGACTGTGGCGGTGTCGGCGTGCACATGTTCGGGTGTCGGCGTGCACGTGGCAGTGTCGGCGTGCACATGGCGGTGTCGGCGAGCACATGGCGGTGTCGGCGTGCACGTGGCGGTGTCGGCGTGCACGTGGCGGTGTCGGCGTGCACATGGCGGTGTCGGCGAGCACGCAGCGGTGTCGGCGTGCACATGGCGGTGTCGGCGGGCACATGGCGGTGTCGGCGAGCACATGGCGGTGTCGGCGTGCACGTGGCGGTGTCGGCGAGCACGTGGCGGTGTCGGCGTGCACGTGGCGGTGTCGGCGTGCACGTGGCGGTGTCGGCGTGCACGTGGCGGTGTCGGCGTGCACGTGGCGGTGTCGGCGTGCACGCGGCGGTGTCGGCGAGCACGTGTGCGGGTGTCGGCGTGCACGTGGCGCCACGTGTGCGGGTGTGGGCGTGCCGTGACCGGCGGCGTCCTGTTGCAGGCGCTGCTGCAGACGCACGACGTGGTGGCGCAGGAGGTGTACGGCGAGGAGGCGGTGCGCGTGACGCCGCCGCCCGTGCTGCCCTACCTGAACGGCGGCGACGGCCTGCCGCCCGCCAACGGACACGTGGACGCCGAGACGGTGACGCGCGTCCGGCTGGTGCAGTTCCAGAAGAACACCGACGAGCCGATGGTAGGTGACCGGGCGGGCCGCTGCGCCGCCGCCGCCGCCGGTCGTCTTACCGCCCTGTCTCACTAGTGCCGACGGCCTGCGCTCACCTGGTCTGGCTTCTCGGATGCCCCCCCCATGGTGTCGTTGTTTGCGCGCTCGTCAACCGTCGCGCGGAAAATCTAGTTCGTCGTTGAGGTGAGAAGGCCGGCACGCAGACTGTGATGAGACCATTTTCTGTACTGTTGTCACTATTTGAAAGCGGTGTGCGAGGCGTTCGGGCGCACTCCGCCGAGAAAAAGAAAGAGGAACAGAGAACGTTTTCGATAACGAGAGGTGAATTGGCAAACACTGGCAAGATGTAGTGGGTCTCACAGATCTGCAGTTCCACCACTTCGCCTTTGTCTCGGCTAGGTTTTCCGCGGCGACAACAATATAGTGGCTGTTCTTTTTCTTCGTTCTCGGCTGCAGCGAATGGAATAACTCTTAGTTCTTGAAGTTGCAGCTTCTGTCTTGTAATTTGTTTCCGCGCTGTTTGTCGGGCTGGTTTTGAAGTAGTACCCTGCCGTCGTCTTTGTCTCTGTACTGTAATTAGAGAACTAAAATGGTGGAATATTGCAAGTTGAACCGCCAAACCGTACCACCATCTTCATCATCGTAAAGCATTTAAGCGCTACATAACTGTCTGCGTGGTTATTTAGTATCATGATAAAAATAGGCATTAAGCATGTGATGACCAGGGCCTTGACGTGTTCGGTTTTGGGACCCGCTTAGATTGCTGAATATATGCCCGATTTATATATGCTTATACTAGGCTCGCGTTATCAAGATAATAAATTCATTGAATGCTGGCGGAAGAGTTACCGCTGATCGGCTATTGACTATCAGTATTAGTAATATATATATATATATATATATATATATATATATATATATATATATATATATATATATATGTATGTATGTATGTATGTATGTATGTATGTATGTATGTATGTATGTATGTATGTATGTATGTATGTATGTATGTATGTATGTATGTATGTATGTATGTATGTATGTATGTATGTATGTATGTATGTATGTATGTATGTGTGTGTGTGTGTGTGTGTGTGTGTGTGTGTGTGTGTGTGTGTGTGTGTGTGTGTGTGTGTGTGTGTGTGTGTGTGTGTGTGTGTGTGTGTGTGCGCGTGCGCGTGCGCGTGCGCTGCGCGTGCGTGCGCGCGCGCGTGTGTATTGACTGTCAGCTATTTTCTATGAGTCAAATTCGTGGAAGACGAACTGCTGGCTGATTTGTGGGTGAAATAGACATCGATTGGAAACATGCCAATCCCGCAATATTTAGATATATTGTTAGGTATGGCAACCGATCGCACTGCACCTTTTATTAGTCTTGAGTAATCTGTATCGGAAGCATTGGAGAGCGAAATAAGTATGATAGCCCTTAACGAGATAAGAACCATTAGCCCTTAACGAGAGCGAGAACATGCTCTTGACTGGAGACCCGGCATTGCCAGTCGTGCTCTTGACTGGAGACACCGGCATTGCCAGTCGTGATTCCACCAAGAATATTGTCGAGCGAGTTGAGTGAATGTTAGCAATTGTCAACAATGGCTAGCGGAAATTTGCATTTTAAAACGATCTTGGGGTGTTTTAAGCGACAAGGCCAAAAACGCGGCGACCTGTGCCTGTGCATTGGCGACACGTTAAACTCTGAGTCAAAAGTCTGCCGTTGAACCATAGGACTCACGGTTCGAGTGGTGGCCGCCCGGATTTACGGCACCTCTACTTAGCACAGGACCCTGGTTCATAAACCATCCCAGCAAACATTCGGACTAAATTTGTTTTAATGAATATATCAGTAAATATATTCATTTTCGATCGTCGGTATCATTTGGTTGACTTCGCAGCTGGTGAAATGAAAACACAACATGCGAAAGCTTCGCCTTGGTCACCGGTTGCTTCCTTATTCAGCTGTATCCCCTGGTATTGTGCGGCCTCGTTCAGCTGATTGCCCAGTGGCCTGCTGACTGCACTGCAGCTTCCCGCGACATTTGGGATATTGCGCAGGCATCCGTTGCCGGGAGATGGGACACGTGCATAGTTGTTGAAGATTGCGTAGTGACCGTTCGGTGTTTGTCTTAAGTGGTACGGCGGTGAACTCTGCCTCTCCCCGCAAGGGATTTCTACTCGGAAGTATCTGCTTTTCTCCATGCACAGTGGCAAGAAAGTTGGAATTATCAGGCTTCCAATAAACTTCTATCTATAAAACAAGTTCTGGCGCCATGGCCGTCGTCACTGAAGGAGTGTAGGAGGGAAGAGGTAATTTTGGCACGACTTCGAATAGGACACATTTACGCTACACACAGACACCTTCTGATCAAGGAGGCGAAACAACGCTATTCTCGATACAACACACCTATGACAGTTCGCCACATGCTGTTTGCATGCCGCAACTTCCGGGAGGAACGAAGACGTTGCTTTGAACCAAACTTTCGTGCAACGTCGTACACTGATGTGTTAGGAGACAGCTCAGAGGTCGTTGCTACAGGGCAAATATACCGTTACTTGGCGGCTATTCAGTTTTACGTCATTTATCCATTTCAATAATAGGCACGACGAATCCCATATCATGTTTTGAAAACTAAAGCAGTTATGGGCGCTAGATAACCATTAGCAGTTAAGGCGTCCTCATGCCCAAATAAACAAACAAACTGCAACGGCGGTGGTGCGTAAAAGGGCACTGCGCAAGGCAAGTATTAGCCATATCTAAATGTAGAACGGCAGTCTTATCTGATTTCTGATAATCGTTCTTGACTCAAACATTGGTTATTCATCATTATTGGTTCGAAAATGTGTTTCGAATTTTAGCTTTTGACCTGATGATCTCGGAGATGTGCTGATGTCACGTAGACTAGCCAACTAAATAAACTGTTCATTTTCATTCCGGTGATCTGAGCTGCCTTTGGTAGTTAGTGGTGGCGATGTCCTGGATCCAGGCACACACCTCTGCGATGCTATTTTCGCTACGCACTCATCACGGGGTTTTGGCACAACATTCGTACGAACATTGGTAACGCTTATTGTAGCCTATCGTTATTGATGTGGGGTTTTTAATTTATCGTTGAGTTATCATTGAGTTATCGTTGATTTATAATTGGCTTATCATTGCTTGATCATTGATTGATCATTGATCGATCATTTATTTATATATCATTGAATTTACTGAGTTAAGGGAAGACGTTTTTAAGCATGTTTGTATGTGGGTTATTCGAACATTTTTATGTTCATCAAATCACACAGTTACTCATACGAAACGTGTCATTTATTTCTGCATTGTCTACGTCTACGTTTCCAACACAAACGTTTTCACCAGGTGACTTTCCCAAGGAATTTCAGAATTGCGTGACAATGCCAGGGTTATAAAGGCATGTCATTCAAGGTGTGCTGTGCGGCGTATGTTAGAGAAGAGTTTGTAAATGTTCGCGAACTGCATAGCGAATTCACCCGCAAAAGAGCACCAACCACCGCTATTCTTCCACACACGAAATGAACGCACCCTAATGCAACATAGTTCATGCCGGCAATTCAAATTGCATTTTAGGAGATAAAAAGCGGTGGAGAGTTGCATCATGCTGTCCTGCCGGCTCGGCTGGTTTTCTGTTCGTCTGCGACGATCTTCCGTCCTGGTAATGCCGAACTTAGGTCGCTGTAGACGCTCGCATTTAGCTCCCGTCTGGAAGGGTCAGTTGGCAACTGACTCGGAACTCTTGCAACACGTTTCCCTCCGGTCAAGGCATTGCCGATGAATCTCATCGATCGGATGGTTGGCCGACCTTCCGTACAGTCTGCTTAGCATTTGATGCCTGAAGCAATAATTCGGGTATCATTTTTTGGTAGGACAATTGTTTTTATCCAGTTCTGCTGGTTTCATCAACATGTGAATAACCAGGAGTCTGCCATTCAGTTGTGGATGTGGATTTCATTTCTGGATAGGGTCATGTCATTTATGAATGTCCGGCAGCTGTGTACCAATTTCCAGTTCAAACTAATGCCATTCGCCTTGAACTGCAGCTTTGTATTATGTTTGATGTTGTGACTGTTGAACTAACGTTTCCTGGTCAACACAAGTGGCCATAATTTACGAATAATGGCAATATTACGTCACATAGTCTGCGACAGCTGCTGTATAAAGTCATCGGGAGACCACATATGTTTGGTGGGAGTAATTGTCGGGGTCGACGTCAGCTGATATCTGATCTCACCAGCTAGCCAGTCGATCGCACTCAGGAAATGTATAATGTGTCCAGCAGGTTGGATACAGGGTCAACTAGTGCCCGCAGTGACTGAGATAACTTGCCATGAATTGTTTCCCAAGCATGAATAGAATATTGAAGACTGAAATTGCACGTTACATAACATTATTTTCCGTGATTTGGGAGCTCGTTTAATCGGCATGAATAAACAGTACCCTAATTTCCAACGTGTGTTTGTCTTAAAATAGTTTCGGAAATGAACCATCTGTGTTATCTGCATGTACGCGTCGGATTCTGCCTCGGGGCTGTCTGCGTCTTGGAGTGAACGAAGGATATATATATATATATATATATATATATATATATATATATATATATATATATATATATATATATATATATATATATATATATATATATATATATATATATATGAGCTACGAGTTAGTACTTCAGTATCGTGAAAAATCTGAATTACTCCAAATTAACGTATGTACCACAAATATGCTTCGGTATTTGATATGCTTTCACATGCGTTGCCTGAACAGAAAAATTGGGCTGATCCCAAACAGCTGTCTGCCTCTTATCTATATGCAAAGCACACGTACATCAGCATTCTGACTGTTGTCGATATATGTCCGCAACATGCAGAGCACATGTGCGGGACAAGATAGTTACCTATTGCACCTGCCTTGTGGTTTAGTACAGATCGTATGGATCACCAGATACTTTATTGTGGTCTCCATGTCAATAATCCCTACGCTCATCGCCTGGTGTAGCCAGCACATGTCGGAATACGTGGTAACCAGCTGGCCGATCAGGCTGCAAGGCGTGCAGCACAAGCGCCAAGTAGACGCGTGCTCCCACTTCCAGCCAGTGACCACTACCCAATCATCTCATCATTTATTCTTAGACAGTGGCAGGGCAGATGGGATCAAGTGGAATTCAACAAATTAAAGCAAATCAAACCACACTTAGCGCTGTGGTCCTCGTCCTTCAGCCAAACGAGAAGGGACGAGGTGGCCATATGTCGACTCAGAATTGGTCACACCCTAGCCACTCATACGTATTTATTGTGCGGGGAAGAAAGGCCGAAATGTGTGAGGTGTAATGCCGCGCTGACTGTGCACCATGTGCTGGTGGCGTGCGCAGCATATACGGAAGAACGTCGGCGTCACTTCGGATATGATGCTAATGCTCTGAAGTTGGACGACTTGTTGGGAAATGATTCCCGATTTATACAAAACAGAGCAGTTTTGTGCTTCCTTGCAGAAATAGGATTTGAAGTAATATACACACCTTCCTAGCTTATAATTTGCTTCCCCAGATATGTTCTATTAAGCGCTTTTATATGTGACAATATGATGTGTGATTAAGCAAGCTTGTTATGGGTGCAATATAACCCACTGGGGTTGACGCACCATAAAACCCAAATAATAATAATCATCATCATCGCCTGGTGTAGAGTTGCAGCGATGGGCGATCGGGAACAAAGAGAGATGTTCTAAATAAATTAACGTTAATGTAAAAGCCATGAACAGTGGCGAAAGCGGACGATCATGGGGCAGCCAGTTCGTGAGAGCTATATCATGAAAAGAGCTTCCTGTCTGTTGTGACAATTTATCTGTATAGGATGTGCCATTCACAGAATGAGTTTGCTTCCCCGACACCGAAAGGGCCTGGTTTTGGTTTATTTGAACTGAATGTCGGCCTCTATCTGGAAGAAAAATGGATGCGATTTGTGTTAGTCTTCGTCACTATCTTATGCATATGGTCCTTTGTGGTAGGTTGCGTGTTGCGTCATAAGGCCGACATATTCTAATTGAATCATGACAACTGTACTCGGTTGCTATTGCGCAAAATATGGCATCGCTTACTCTTAGAAGATAACGATGGTGCGTTCCTGTCCGAGAAGCCGGGACTAGTGCGCACCATTGACTTGCTGGAATATCGCACTATGCGATATTCCATCTGCGATATACCGGTGCCATTGTGTCAAGGATGCGTGAAGGGCCAGATGGCAGGTGCGAAAATCGGTACATGTTTAAATGAAGCTAAATTGCGAAGCTACCAACAATTCCAAGTTGCCAGCAAGTTCTAAATGCGATCAATTGAGACGTGGTTAGTGCCGGCAGTCCAGCGCGATTGCTGGTTGCATTGGATTGTAGCGTATGGCAATAAATGATATGCTTCTGAAGAAAGCGAACAATCCACGTGGCTGACAATTTTAGTATACAGCTTCTGTTCGCTATTGCTCCTCTAATAACCCATGAAGCACTGGACTTTTTCAGAAAGCGATGCCTGCAAGCATGTCACATTTATTGTGCGAAAATTCATTTCTGCACAATCGTTCAGCATATATGAAGCAGACATCTATATGATGCACGAGCTCTCACACGATATGACGGAGATGTCCACGCTTAATAAGCAAACCGGCGAGTGAGACGTGATGATAAACACTAATTACATATTAAATAAGCGCCCATTGCTATCAATGCTCAATGAAACGAGGAAGAAACGTCATGGTCGAAAAAAACAATTTTGATTTAAGCCTGGACTTCAGCATGATTTTCGTGGCATCCCAGCTGACTCCACACGATATTGGCTCCTTATTGAGCTGTACGTTTTGCCAGCCTTGTTTTCGCTGTCGGCGGTTTGGGTGCGCCGGGGCTTCGTTCGTGTTTTCCCGTCGGTCTCGTCAGGCCTGGGTTTGGACAGTGCCGCATGTGTGACAGACGCTGACGACGAGTGCCTACATGACGTGATGCACGAGCATTCATCTACAGCAAATGACGTCATTTACAATACTCCAGCCGGGCCGCTTTAGAATGGGAGTAAAATGGTTTCTGGATGATACCTTGGTCGCCACGCGTGCTGCACAGTTTACTTATTTGGCAACCTTGCTTTGTGGTTTGTTCCGAGGTCACCCCAGACTGGCGCGCAGTGACGCAGTGACTAATCCTGTGCTTATCTTGCAAGGGCATGTGTCGAAACCAGTTCACCGTGCTTTGCGAGACGGAATGCAATTTTGTTGCATTTCTTGACGATTGGCCGACGTGGTGGGATTAGATCAGATCTGCATCCATAGTAGCGCTTAATTTGGCAAAAGCTTTGTTGGTGTCACTTGAGTGTCACCGATTTTTTAGTGACGTCCGGTATATGACGTCTCGTTTGAGGTGTATGAAATGTCAAATTAGGTTTTGAAGGCATTGCATTGCAAGTGATTTACATTGTGCCATTATCGCAGCAGCTTCAATTTCTCTCCGGTCTCGATGTCATTACATTGGCATCACGCTGTTTGTTTGGGACGATAATCAGCATATCGTCAGCTTGGCCAATGAGTTTGCGCTCAAGGTGGAATACAATAACATTAGTATTGAATGAAAACAGAATGGGCCCTGTCCAGCTACCCTGTGGTACACCCGCGTCCATATTCAGAATTCATTTTCCACCGCCAACACGTGCCTCCTGTTCGTCAAATAGTCAGGAAACCAATGTGCATCGATCCCGCACGTTTGCTTTTTTGATTGCGCACCAATTGCTAAGCATGGTATCCGCCTATGTAGCGGGGTAGGCGAAGCGCGAACAAATGTCGCTCGGCTGCAACCGGTGTTCAAATCGTCCTCCTCGTGCTCCCGGCGCGCTCCCGCACCACGTCACTGAGTTCACGTCGCCGCCACCACGTCACTGAGGTCACGTCGCCGTCACCACGTCACTGAGGTCACGTCGCCGTCACCACGTCACTGAGGTCACGTCGCCGTCACCACGCCACTGAGTTCACGTCGCCGTCACCACGCCACTGAGTTCACGTCGCCGTCACCACGTCACTGAGTTCACGTCGCCGTCACCACGTCACTGAGTTCACGTCGCCGTCACCACGTCACTGAGGTCACGTCGCCGTCACCACGTCACTGATTCGCCGGCCGTGGGCGGCGGACGCAGCGCGGTCACTGCGCCGGCGATCCGTCACACCGGTCGGCGCGCCCCGCAGCAAGTCGGCGCAAGCACGGCGCCACGACCTGCCGGCGCGCGGCCGCGGAGCTGCAGGTGTCATCCGGCGGGCCGCCCGCACGAATGATGGCCCGCCGGGGAGGATTTATGTCGCGTGCGGTTGTCTCGGGATCAGGGTCGATGTCGGCGGCCGAGTGAGGACGGTAGCAGCTCACCCGGGTGTCGGCGTGTCTGGTCGGCAAAGGGGAAGACCCACCAGTTTCCCGGCCGTGGTGCGTTGCGCTAGATGATCGCCCCTTCTCCCACCTCTGAAAAGGGAAGGAAAGGTGCTGTCTTAGTTTCGCCAGATGTCACCCAGAAGTACTGGTGCGGGAGTGTTGAGACGGCTAGATGGGCGGCGGTATTCAGCGGGGTCCCGCGATGGCATCATATGCTTCCGCAATTGTTAGAGGCACTTCTCTTTCACCTGGGCGTTTTCGTGCGATGAGCAGGCTGGGTCTCTGCGACGGCTCTGATGCCCTGAGGCGGCCATTGCCGCCCTGTGTGGCCGGTGATGTAGAATGTGGCGGATAATTAGAGTGATTTCACTCTCAACCCGGCAGCATTAACACACCGCTGCAAGCATTTCCTTTTGCCTGAATTACACTTCGCTGAATGTTTGCTTTGGCATATTGTATCATGCGAGAGTTTTCAAGACTCGTTTGAAAGTTCCTTCAAACTAGCATATTCCCTGGAGTTTAGCTCAGCTTAAATGTCATCAATTTAAGAGAGAAAATGCTTCAGTTGCAATGGAGCACAACTTTCAGCATGTGAGAACAATGAGTTTAGACCGACCTGCAGAATGCTCTTTTGCCGACTCTCACGCATAATATGGCAATTATCGAGGAGTGTTTGTCGTGTAATTGATTAGCCTGTGACTAACTGGAGGTAGACAGATTCTGCCCCCCCCCACCATCACCCTATTCCCACTGGCGAATATTTGCAGTGCAGGAAAAAGAAATACTTCGTGCGGCGTTGCGCCAAAATTTGGAATGCCTGTTCTACATCAATTTTGCATGTGTAGGCATTTTGGTATCAGGTAATCATTGGCCACCGACCTAGGTCAAGTTAATTGAGGTGAATTTCAAATGGACCTTGAACTGTAACAGGCCGCTGTAGTTTCCCAAGTGAAGAGATCAACATGACATTTTCAACGCTTCCTCTGGTTGTTAAATTAACCGCAGCTGATATTTTGTGCATGCTATATTACACCAGCTGATATACAGCTAATATACAGCTAAAAATTACAAAAGCTTGATTTTTTCTGTAGGTGCAGCATAGCTGCTGTCTCGGATTTTGTGTTTTTCTGGCGTCTTTTTTGTGAAATTCCCGATTAGGATTATAATAGCATATTATGGCGAGCCACCTAGCTAATTTGAAAAATGTTTGCGCTAGATGAAGAATAAGAGCATCGCTGGAAAGCTCTCATGGAGCATAGCCAGAATCATTGGAAATACTTCTTTTAGATCCATATCCTTGATCCTATATCTACATATTAGGATTTGGGCCTCATATACAAATTGACTCTTTGGGTGTTATTTGGGGATGATTGCAACTTTGAAAACGTTTTTAGAGTCGCGAATCAAGTACATCATATATTCGGGATCTTGAGAGATGAAAAACTAAAATAAAAAGTTGAAACTTTGATGCTCCAAATTTTCGAACTTCCCGAATTTCCAGAATTATCAAAACCCTTGGGATGGATGGACCATATAGAGATGGTAATAGAGTCAACAGAAAGGGGAACAGATACATGCAAATAGGAACTACGACGTCCCGTGGCACCGCCCGGTGTCCAGCTGCTGACGATGAATTATGCGTGCTATTGGTACGCGTATTTCAAATTCCGTACCTCCGGTTTGCATCCAGCCAATGTTGAGGTACAGATGCGGTTAAACCTTTTCGGCGACAAACACTAATTCCAGTTTCCAACTTTATCATGAGGGATCACACCGAGTAGACGTCGTCAGCAGAAATAAACCCAGTGGATGGAGGGAAGTAAATGACTTGCGCATGTATACGATATACATTCCCGATGCAATACGTAGTTTAACGGCGTCGCACCACAAAGTAAGACGGCGGTTGCTCTGACGCAGTTTGTTTGTTGTTTGTTTGTTTGTCGCCGCTGGTTACCTCCGGTTTGGCGTGTGATTCGCCCGCGGGACGTCTTCTACTCAGCTCGGACGTCGTCTTCCGTTGTGCAGATCATACCCAGGAGATGAAAGCAGCTTGGTAGCCCGTGCGGTTTTGCGGAATTTCTTATGGACAGTGGCCGCTGCCGAGTGTGGCCGGGCTCGCGGCTGTGGTGTGCTTTCAACATTGCAATGTCGCGTGTGTGGCTGTTGTAACACGTTGCTGAGGTGTCCGGTTTCATATTTCGGACGAGGTGAAATTGCAGGTTTTCCACCGGTCGAACAGTTCTTTTTGCAAGCGGCATGGTTGGCTCGTCTTCGCATTGCCTTTCTACATCCGACGTGCTGGTTCGGGTGTTTTAGCAGAGACCTGACGAAAAGCATTGTTTGGGTATTCGAAATGGCGGTCACGGATTTAAGGTTTTTGATCACATGTATGGATTTCTGGGTCAGAAACTTCAAGGTCGGTAGCCGTCAAGAGTGAAATGACCAAGGTCTTTATATCTTAAAAGGTTAATGCATGTATTATATAGATAAACATTATGTTAGGGTATCAAGAAATACTTTTCCCTTTACTAGAGTTTCTTTACCTTTACGGCCGTAAGCGAATGAGACGCCTGAATATATATATCAGGAAGACTGTAAGGTGTCCTATTGTGCGTATGTTCATGCATGCATTGCGTTAACTTTAATGCACACTACGAATTATTTACTACCTTCCGTTTTAAGCCAGGTGTCAAATTTAGACTACGTTTTTCCAAATTATGAGGTCTATTTGCATTCATTTGCTGAAATCGTGCTTAAATGTCGTATGGAAAACTTTGATTCAAACGTCACTGACCTTTGCTGAGATCTATTGGAAACAAGAAGTTGCTTTGCCGCCGCAACCTTTCTTTATCTGTTGTACACCTATTTATGCCGAATGATTAAATGCAGCAAGTATCGTAAGGCTCAGAGGCGAAATGCTCCGCTCTGATTGCTACAGACCCCACCAGAGGCTCTTAGAGAGCCTGCTGGGTGTCAGAGTATGGCGTGCTTAATGGTGGTAAGGAGTGTACTGACTTGATGGTCAGTGTACCTGCAGGCTCATGTCGACCTCGCCTCAGGGTACAGGAATTATCCTTGATGTTTTCTTCGCCGTGAATGGGAGCAACTCTTTCAATCTTGGGGCCCATCTCATGGTTTCACTGGGGTACACCACCTCCTGACAATAATCTGTGCTTGGTCAAAGCTAATTGGTTCAGAGGTCAGCAAAGTTCATAACTTGACCAGCAGTAATTTTTTTGCTGTACTTTTAGACTTGGGTATAGCAGCACCTTCGAAATAAGAAGGGTGCAAATCCCATTTGGAATGTCTTTTCAACGATGTAACTATGAGAAGTGTGTATTTTCCCGGGTTTTTAGAGTGACAATATGTATCCATAGATTCCCCAGTTGTTGTACCCATGGTAGTAGGTGAATGAGCGTGCACACGATCAACTTGACTTTTCAATGTTTTAAAATCGATGGACCACCCACAACTTTTGAGATTTCCCGCCCCCTGTGTTCACTGGGCTTGTTTCCAAGCCTCGCTCTTCAGACTCATTAAAATCCGTCATCCCACTAAAAATGGACCCATACACCTAGGTGTGCCATTTGTTTATACCTCAGCTAACTGAAAGTGTGTGGCACCGCTCAGCATGCCTTTTACTTTGGATGCAATGTTTATAGGAGTACTGGTGGCGTTTCGAAACAGCCTGGAGGTCAACGGATCCGAACTTTCCATCCTGGCGTGGCTACCGACAGAGTCCATGTCAGGTATCTCGCAACTTGGCTAAACGTGCACAGAAGTCAGGGTTTCTACCCGGTTTAGAAGCTGGCAAACAGGCCTCAGTATCCTCTCGGGACAACATCACTGGATACGGTTTCCTAAATCTTACACGCAGTGACTTACCCGTGCTTTCAGTGGGAGAGCGCGAATATTTGTTCGACCACAGCAGCTTTGTGTTGCGCCTCAGTCACAGCAATTACGTTGGCATCATTAAATACCTGTCGTCAATTAATGATCCGTCAGAATGGGATGAAAACGGTAATAATCGTCCGGTCGCGGTGCATTTCACAATGCTATTTCTGCACCGATATGTTATCACGGCCCGTGTTACTACCGCCTGCTGCGCGACAGTATTCAGAACTCAGAACTCAGTGCCGGCTGTCACTGCTGAGCCCCTCTCCCCCTCCCAACTAGTCCCAGGCGCCGGAGACCGCGGGAGAAACCGGGTATATTCGGCCTGAGCTGGTATACTGTTGTCTGCCGGTGCGCAACCGGCGTGTGAAAGGATGACGTCACTGTCAGCCTGTTCAATCGCTTGCTACCGACCCTCGTGCAAGTTGCAGAGGGCTGAGCACTTTACAGGTAACTCGCAATGTACTCCTGATGTCCAAAATAGCATACCACCCAGGCGCAGTGTCTGGAACTGACGAGGGTGGGCTGAGGAAGGGCGGCATCAAACATACAGAAATACCTCGGGAGCTCAGTGTCGTGGTCGACAGCCTTGCAAGTGCTAACTCACAGCGGTCTGGTGGACTATTTTAGCCACCTCGAACTTTCGCCGATAGCTTTCAGACCGTGTGCTGGAGCCACACTGCGGTTTGAGTATCTGGAGAGTGATTAATCTTGGTAAAAAAGGTTCGGGTAATTTCCGTTCACGAAGTGATGACGTCACATGCGAAGGTCTGTCCCGCTGCTGGAACTGTGTTTCCGATAATCGATCGCTCCTCTTTCTCTTTTTCTAAATTCTTGTTCGCGTTTGCGAATGTGAGGGTGCAAAACCGCGGTGTAATGTCACTCCTAGGCGAATGTCACGGTGCGTTATCATCACTACGGCACCAGAAAGGTTATGTCAGGTCACCCTATTTACGTTGACCTAAAATGGGTTTCAAAACGGGACGTAATGTGTAAATAGGGTGTAGTGAGGATTTCCGCAGCATTGTAAAATCGTTTTGTTTTTCTTTATCGAAAATATCTGCAAATCAGGTCGTCCATCTGCATTCGTAGGTGCTTCTGCCTGGAGGTGCTGTGGCATCTGGTAAAAAAAAAGTGTGCATGCTCGGACAACTGCATAAGAATAACATGTAAACTGTGGGAGCCTTTTTCTATGTCGGATCTTACCTTGACAAATCATCGTTGAAGAAAATGTAATTCCACGTTTTCCATATAATTTTCCCTCCAGATTCAAACCATCCCCAAAATATTTGGTATTAAGTATCTGCTTTTGGATAATTTAAACTGTGAAGCTTGACAACAAAAGTTCCCATGGTGACTGGTCAATTGCTCGCCTGTTATCGTCATGGCATTGAAAGAAGTCTAGCACGTTAATGTCGGGCGGACAGTTTGGTTTTGACCCGGGCATAGGGTCTGAGTATTGTATCCAGAGATATAGGTAATTACGGGTGCAAATTAGCGTTAACGTTGGATGGGATTCGGTGATGATTTGCCTTGCAAATGGCGTGTGCTTTCAGGTGGACAGTTAGGCTCTCTACCTCAGCCTACTTAATATTGGTTTTTCCTGAAGGATTTTATGTCACACAGAATGAAAACCATGGGTATCGATTGCTAAACAATATTTGGTGGAGAACCCAATACATGGAGATAATGAGAAGATTAAGATCGATAGGGAACCCGACCAATATGGGCGCTGCATGACCAATGAAGTCCATGCGCCCTAAAGCCCCAATAACTAACTAACCCTACCAATAGGGCCTCATGTAAACAATTGGAATCGCGGGGTGCCAAGCCAGCATGGGGGGGGGCAAGCCCCTAATATGTACTAAGTCGGCACCCATGATGAAAAATTACCCAGACAAAAAAGATGCATATCAGTGTTTCTACCCAATTGGTATAGCTGTTTTTGGTGGCCTGAACAGAAATTTAAGATATTGACTATGTGAAAATTATCAGTGGTGGAAAATGGGGAAAACTGAGGTTGTGATGTAATAAGGTGAGCATATTGCGGAGTTGGTGAATTGACACCTAAAATATTTATCATTCCGTAGTTAATTCCACTTTTGGTTGTTATTCATTGAAGAAAATGATGGGCTGCTCTCAGACAGCTGTAGGCAACTGATGAAAATGGAACGGGGGAATGACCTTGGACCCCTCTATCGGTCCAGTGTTTAGGCCTCCCGCACAACCAGAAGGTTTGGCGCTAAATGATCAAACCTGGTCTATGCGCCCTAAAACTCAAATAACCAACCAACAACCAGGTTGCTGACGGGGGTAGGCGGAGAAGGCCTGTGAAGAGAGTGGTGAGGGCAAGCCTGGTTTCCAGGCCGATTATTTCCATGCAACGCCCTAGAGGTAATGTCGCATTCTGATGTCAAGTTCGGTGAAACAGTGCCATGTGCCCCTGCTACCAAGCCCACTGCCACTCGCCACTGCGAAACCAATCCGGCCAGATGCTAAATAATACAGCAACGGAGAATGTCTGGATGAGAGAACGAGTGCAATGTAGCCACAGGCGCACCCTAAAGCTGCCATGCACAGTGGGTGGGAGAACACTGTCGCCTGCCGGCGGCGTCGCGCCATGATGGTCACCTTTCACCATGATGGTCTTTTGAACGGCCGGGGGCCCATAACTTCTTCCGGGAGTAGAGTTAGGGCCTCCCTTAGCACGTCAGCTGGGGCCGTGATCCCAGTCATGGTCCAGTCCCAGTCATGTCCCAGTCAGTCCGTCAGTCAGTTAGTTGCTCGCGCGCCGCTACCCCGGTCGGACGCGGCGCCGGCGCTCCCGCCCGTCTCTCCCACCGATCGCGCCGGACTGAGTGTTTAATTCCGTATGTGTCTGCGAGTGAGTGTGGAGCGGCTTGAAACCTATCTGCAACCATCGCGATTGATCGCTCCGATTCGAACGCCTCGTCGGCCTCGGCGACGGCGGACCTGATTCTGGTGAGGGAGCGAGTCTGCTGCCACTACAGCCTAGTGTGGCTACTACCTTCTTCTGCACCATCACCATGCTGTTATCTCATCGTGACCTTCTGCGCTTGCTCGTCCTCCTAGCTGTTCTGCATGCCCTGGTGGTCATTGTCATGCCCGTGAGTCGTCCGCTGCGGTCGGCCGGCCGTCAGTGCAGGAGCTGTGGCGGTCCGGACGACCTTGAGGTCGGCCGTGGCCGGTCACCAGCTGACCAAGTGATGGCCTCGGGCGGGCCCGTCCGGGGCGTCCACCCTGCTGATCTGGGCGTCCGCCCACGCAGGACCAGGCGTGGCAGACGCGCGCCCGGAGCCCAGCGCCGCGGGAGCAGAGGGGCGCATCGGTGGGATTGTCGTGCGAGAGGCAAGTCTGTTCTACTGATTGGTCACATAAACATCCAGAGTCTGAAACTTAAATTGCTCCAATTGTCTCTCGAGCTCAGTCAACTCAGGTATGATATCATGACACTTAACGAGACCTGGCTTAAGCCTGCCACACCAAACCGTCTGCTGATTCTGCCGGGCTATCAACTCTGCCGAGCGGACCGGCCGGACAATCGAGGCTTCGGTGGTGTGGCCGTGGCCGTCAGGGACGGCATAAGCGTGACCCCGCTCAAAATGACTGTGCAACCACGACCCAACAGCAGGCTCGAGTCATTGTGGACCGTGGTGAAGCCGGATGGCAAGCGGAGGTTCATTCTCGGTACAGTCTACCGCCCTCACCGGCGCAATGTTGCAGGCTTATAGGCGGACTTCTCCGATCTAGAGTCTCAGTACGAACGGCTTTGCATTGATCACCCTTCGTGTAAAGTGATTATCTGCGGCGACCTAAATTGCGATCTTGCAAAGCCTGTGACTGCGAAAAATATGCTGAACAATTTTGTGACTGAATGATCGCTGTATCAATTTCTAACGACACCTACTTATTCAAGCGGTTCTCTGCTGGATGTTTTTATAGCGAATTGTCTTCTTGTCACACGCTGTGGTTCCCGATTTTGCCATTTTAGTCCGCACAAATTTGTTGGCGTTTTTGTATCGATGTTCCTCGCTGCTGCTCTGCGCGTCGCACCGGACAATCTCGTAGCGGGTTGACCAAACTGCTTTGCATCGACGTCCGTAAAGTTGGCACACGTATTCATATTCGTATTCAGCACACACCACCGAGTGTACCCAAATTATCGTCCATGGTCGAACCGACCTTGCTGTTTACGAATCTGAACTTCGTTTTGCTTTAACTGCAACCGTTTGATCTCAACAGAATAAAGTGTCAAGGTCAACCAGCGGGACAGCTCTAACTTCCGAATGAAGGCGATAACATACATGCAATCGCTATTTCCAAATAGCCCATTACAACGCGCAACTTTTAATCGTAAATTTACTTCGATCAGGGTCAATTATCAAGGTAAAAAATCACTTAAGATGACGTGGACAGTTCTAGCTCATGATCGATAGTATGCACACTACCAAATTGTTACTAGCAGAATAGGTGATCACAGTCTACAACTTTCAGTTGCATACTTCGTTAGGTCAAGGTCAATTACAAAAGTCAGAATGCATTCAAAACTACGGGAACGGTTGCGCCTCCTGACATATGGGACAGATGCGCACACAAAATGGTATTGACGGACAGCACCTGGCGGGGTGCATCTTTTCATCGCACATTGCGGCAGGTCAAGGTCAATCATGAAGGTAAAAAATGTCCTAGAATGATGGGGACAGTCATAGCTCCCGTCCGTCAATGGGGGGACAGTCATAGCTCCGTCAATAACTTTTTTGTGCGCATCTGTCCCATATGTCGGGAGGCGCAACCGTTCCCGTAGTTTTGAGTAGATTCTGACCTTTTTAATTGACCTTGACCTAATTAAGTATGCAACTGAAAGTTGTACACGGTGATTACCTATTCTGCAAGTAACAATTTGGTGGTGTGCATGCCATCGCTCATGAGCTGGAACTGTCCCGGTTGTTTCAAGTGCACTATGACCTTCACCTTGTCCTTGAGCGGTCTAAAAATATGACTAAAAGTTGCGCACAGTAGTCAGCTTCCTGACAATGACGACTACAAGGATTGATGTGTCTTAGTTAGGGAGCTATGACTGTCCCCATCATTCTAGGACATTTTTTACCTTCATTTTTTACCTTGACCTGCCGCAATGTGCGATGAAATGATGCACCCCGCCGGGTGCTGTCCGTCAGCACCATTTTTGTGCGCATCTGTCCCAGATGTCGGGAGGCGCAACTGTTTCCGTAGTTTTGAATGCATTCTGACCTTTGTAATGGACCTTGATCTAATGAAGTATGCAACGGAAAGTTGTGCACGGTGATCACCTATTCTTTAAGTAACAATTTGTTAGTGTGCATATCATCGCTCATGAGCTAGAACTGTCCCCGTCATTTTAAGTGATTTTTTACCTTGACAGTTGACTCTGAGAGAAGTAAATATACGATTAAAAGTTGCGCGATGTAATGGGCTGTCTGGAAATAGGGATTACATGTATGTTCGCGCGTTCATTCGGAAGTTACAACCTTGAGCTGGTTGACCTACAGCCTTGAGCTGGTCGGAAGTTACAGCTGGTTGACCTTGACATTTTATTCTGTCGAGGTCAAACGGATGCAGTTAACGCAAAACGAAGTTCAGATTCGTAAACAGCGAGGTCGGTTTGACCATGGACGATAATTTGGGTACAATCAGTGGTGTATGCTGAATACGAATATGAATGTGTGCCAACTTTACGGACGTTTTGTATCGTGACCTGATGTGTGTGGATTGGTGGAGAGTGTTTTTATTTACAGACAGTCACGTTGAAGTGGAACGCTTTCCTGTGTCGCTTTTTGCCGATTTTTTACCTACACGCTCCAGTTAGGACGTTGCGAATTCGAAACCCTGGCGCCCCAGCGTTGTCTGACAGAACCAGACGGGAGGCGCTGCGTTACTCAGGTCACGGCTCTGCTGTTTACAGCGAGCTCAACAGACAGGTGCGCTCTGCTATTCGACGCGACACCCTTGACGATGTGCAGAGGCGTATCCAGGAGAGCGGACGAGGGAGCATATGGCGGTGCATTCGGTGCACCGTGGGCAATGCTAAGTGCCATCGTAAGGCTCTTGATGCTACGCCTGACCAGCTAAACGATTATTTTGTTGACGTTGGACCACGCATTGCTGGCGAGGTTGCTGGTCAGGATGCCTCCCTGAGCCTGTCGTTTGCAGCGAGTGGGTGCCTGTGCATTCTGCCTAGAACCACTGTCCCTCTCCGAGCTGCGCGCCATCATGTTCGGCATGAACAGCTCATCCGCCTGCGGGGGGACGGCACCAGCGTGGGTATGATCTGGCTGAGTTTTGACGTCATTGGCAATGTGCTTCTGCATTTGGTCAACTCCAGCGTCACCACTGCCGACGTCCCCATCTCCTGGAAGCACTTCATAGTTTATCCCATCTTTAAATCCGGTGACCCTTCCAGCCCATCCAACTACCGACCCATCTCTATTGTCCCGATCATTGCGAAAATTATGGAGCGTGCAGTCCACCAGCAGCTCTACGCCTACCTATCCCACAACCACCTCCTCTCTCCTACCCAGCATGGTTTCTTCCCACGTCACTCGACGGAGACCGCGCTGATATCCATATCCGACCAGATGCTATCGGCCAATGATCGTGGTGAGATGTCCCTCCTTTTCCTCCTGGACTTGAGCAAATGCTTTGATGTTATAGACCATTCAAAACTTTTGACCAAATTAAGCCAGCACGGTATTGACACTTCATGGTTTTCGGCCTATCTGAAAGACCATACCCAGAATGTCGGCCTCACTGGACAGTCTGGGTCGCAGCTTAAAATCTGTTCCACTTCCAAACAACATCGGAGTTTTGCAGGGCTCATCTTCGGCCCTTTGCTCTACTGCGTCTTCGCCAACGACCTCAGTCTGTTCGCTGAAGGCGCAGTAGTCGTTTAGTAAGCAGATGACACACAAATTTTGGTCACCGGAAACAAAACTCGCATCCAAAGTGTCGCTACCGAGTTGGAACACGTCCTGGCCTCCCTCGACGTTTGGTTCCGCGGTAGCGGTCTAAAAGTAAATGCGGAGAAAACCCAGCTTATGGTCTTTGGCAGCCAACAAAATGCGCGCAATCTCCCCAACTTCACTGTAACGTTTCGCGATCAACAATTGGTCCCCTGTTCGGAAGTAAAAAGTATAGGGCTCACTTTTGATCGCACCCACAGCTGGGACTCGCGTGTTTCCACCATTACCAGACGATGTTTCGGAACTTTGGCCGGTCTATCTCATCTCAGAGGCCACCTGCCACCATCTGTCATCTCGGTGCTCGTCGATGCCTTGGTCCTCTCTCAGATCCGGTACTGCATTTCGGTGTACAGAAATAGTACCCAAAAGAACATGTCTCGGATTAAAAAAGTTATCAACTATGGTGCAAAAGTTATTTTCGGACGATCTAAATTTGACCATGTCACGGATCTGTTAGAGCGTCTTGGCTGGATGAGCGCTGAGAACTTGGCCTCATCCCACACGCTGTGTCTACTTCACAAGGTGCACCGACTGCAGGAGCCGGCTTCATTTGCCGGCACTATCTCAACAGTCGCCGAGCACCGTGACCGCCACACCCGTCAGGACCGGGACCTTTACGTACCCAGGTCGCGAACAGAGATGGGCAGGCGCCGTTTTTGTTCCAGAGGTCCTGCCCTGAACTGCCAGTCCCAACTGCAACTGCCAGTTAGTCCCACGTTTGGTCGCCGCCTTAGGTGGCATTTGTGCACGAGACCGGTCAGATTGACCTGATCTACTTCTTATCATACTCGCTGACCTCTTATCATACTTGCTGACTTATCATCATACCTGCTGACTTCTTATCATGCTTACCGTACTTACTGACTCTTTCCATGCCGCGGGTATGAGGAATTGTGATATGTTTATGTGTGCCTGTGACAGCCCTTTTTCATGTGACATCTGTTGTAAAACTGGACAACAGGCTATAATAGCCACGAGTTTATTTTGGATGGCCTGAATATACGTCTTTGTCTTTGTCTTTATCCGGTTGTCTAGGATGGTGGTCTTGCATTCGTCAATGGACGCGGCTTTCAGTCGGAGCGATTTGGAAAAGCCCGTAATGCCGTAATGAGGGGTCCGGAAAACTTAGTCCCCATTTGCCTCCCATCCGCCCTGAGCAGGGTTTTTTAGTTTCGCCGTAGGTGCCTGCACACCAATAGCAGCCGTTCCTACCATCTCCCCCAATTAAGCACGAGTGCCTACCTACCTGGATCTGAGCCTGCTTATCTCTCTGTGGGTGATAAGCACAAGACAGAATGTGGTCAGGAAGTGCGCCGAAATTTCAGCAATCCCCAACCTCCGCTTTATTTATGTGCACTTTTGTGTGCATTTGGCACAAGCTTCGTCTGCTACCGAAGGGTAGTTTTGTTGCCAAAGTATTTTAGGTGTATTTTGAAGAAAATATGTTCCTAGTAAGGTCATGTACTAATTCCAGAAAGTAACTACTTGAATTGTCTACGTGCCCATGTGATAAGTTTTTATACAAATTTTTTTTTTCGCCGCGAATTTGGGCCGCAAATAGAGCCTAAAAATATCCTATGTAGTTACCTTCTGTTGAAGTCCTGTGGAGTAAATGGAGTAATTTTCCGGTCGCCCGTTTTTGTTAGTCCGTCGCCACTTTCATTGGGTCATTTCCACCACGAAGTCGAGCTAGACCGACTGATCACATTTGTGAAAACCTCAGCCGCGAGTGCGTCACCTATGCTTGCCGTACTGTGATCTCAGCTGCTCGAATGATAGGAATCAAGCGCGTGACAAGCGTGCAAACGCAGCCATGTGCACCTATTGATGACTTTGTAGTTGCCGATCCGAAAGTAAGTACCGAGCACGGGGAAGGGCGTGTATTCGCAGTCGACGGACCGACACTACTGATTGTGAGTCGCGCGCGCTGCCGACCCAGCCGCCCTCAACAACCGACTCCGTTGCAAAACCGCTGACGGCGCCGGGTGCGACTTGACACCGGCGCCACCGGCGCCGGCGGCCATCCATACCAGCATGGCCGCTCACTACACCTCCACCTGATTATCAATAATCATCATCGTCGTCCGGTATACACAAATCACTTGGTACACCGCAACCATACAATTCGACTGGCGCCCGCCTCACACGCATACTTCGCCGGGGCGCGGCTCGCCCATCCCGCGCATCCTCCGTGACCACACATTCAGCGCTCGGGTGGTCATAAAACGCATCGTCCTCACAATCCTCCGCCCGGCCCGCGCCGTCTGCGAGGTCTGCACTCAATTCTGCCGTCGCCCACGCATCCGGCGGTGCCGGTGGCGGACGCTCCGCCTCCGGTTCTACCGCCCCCGGTTCTACCGCCCCATCCGCACTGGGCGACACCTTACGCGGTTGCTCCATCACTTCCTCTGGTGGGTCAAAGTCCTCCGACTCGCTCGCGCTCCCGTCTGGTCCGGCGTCCTCACTCCCGAATCGCCGCCGGACACACCGCACGTGCCACGGGGCACCGTCCACCTCCAACAGCGGTGTCGGGAGCAGCCGCGTCACCACACCTCGCCGCGACACCTCCGTGCACCGAGTCGGCTGACCTCGGCGTCGTATCCACACGGTGTCACCGACCTGGAACATCGCGCGCGCCTGGCACGACCAGCGCCGCGAGCATTACTCGCCTGCCCTAGTATTCCACCTTAACCGTGACCGACCCACTGCACCGTAACGTTCCCCCGTTCACGGTTCTCATTTCCACCGGCCGCGGCGTCCACCGCCGACAGCAACCTCGGTACACGAGCGTGTCAGTGCATCCGGAGTCCACCAACACGCGTCGCTCGCTGCCGTCCACTTGCATCCGGGCGACCGGAAGGGCGCGATCTACTGCTCCGGAGACGGCGCTCGCGCTGACGCGTACCCGGATGCGTTTGGGCAGGCCGCGGCGAGATGACCCTCCCTCCCGCATGTCCAGCAGCGTCGCAGTAGTCGTGGCCGCCGCGCTTCCTGACGAGACGGCGGGGGCGCGGGCCGCGACGCCGCTGCCGCAGCCAGCACCTCGTGATGTTCATCGCTAAGGATTTCCCGAGCCAAGCGGACGAGACTCGGCAGCTCCATCCGCTGTGCACGCGTACCTGCCTTTAGCTGGCTCCGTACCGATGCCGGCAGTCCCGATATGAATTTGGCGTCCAGGATGGACTCGGGGAGCTTCTCGTCCGAGACCAGCGCTATGAGGCGGCGCAGGTCCGCCAAGTAGGCGTCCACGGACTCCCCGGGTCGCAGTTCTCGGTCCTGGAAGGCGGCGTACGCGGCGTGCCGGTTTAACGCGAACGCGTTGTATAACGCGTCGCGGACGGCCGCTATGGAGTCCTGCGCCTTGTCGGGTAGCTGCCCCAGACGGCGAAAGCTGCCCCTGTCAGCCGCTCCGGGATGACGTCCACGAAGTTGACGCCGCGTCGTCGGCACAGTTTCTCTGCCCGCATAAACCACTCGGCCACATTCACCGTCCCGCTGAACTCGGGTATGTGGCGCGTGTCGAAATTACGCGGGCCTGCCACACCCAGGGTCCCCAACGCCTCCGCGACGTTCACTGCTTCACTCGCGACCGGCGTCGCCTCCCGCGGTTCTCCCTCTTCATCCCCGTGCCCCGGCATAGTATCCGCAATTTATGGCCGAAATAGCTTGTAGTTGCCGATCCAAAAGTAAGTACCGAGCACGGGGAAGGGCGTGTATTCGCAGTCGACGGACCGACACTACTGATCGTGAGTCGCGCGCGCTGCCGACCCAGCCGCCCTCAACAACCGACTCCGTTGCAAAACCGCTGACGGCGCCGGGTGCGACTTGACACCGGCGCCACCGGCGCCGGCGGCCATCCATACCATCATGGCCGCTCACTACAGACTTAGAGATCCAATCTCAGTGGTACATTGTCAGCGAATGGATATTGGATAGGTTCACTGTAATAGGTTGGATAGGTTCACTGCTTTTACTCGCTCAGATGCATCTTACTAAGCTAAGCTAAGCTAACTTTGAAGGCATATTTACACTGCATACTTTCGAAATGTGATGAACTACATGAATTCCAATCATTCATCCGGTGATATTCACTTTCCGTCGTCTGGTTTATTGTTTAGACTCGTCGACCGTACCAGCACTAATTATGAGCATTTAAGTGAGCCGCATGACTACGATACCATTTGAAGCCCCTCGGTATGGATACTTCCATATACCCATATGGACCCATTTGAACCCATTTGAACCCATATACAAGTATGGATACTTCCGGTGGTAAATGGTGGTGGTGAATCGCCCCTTACTGTCTGTTGGCTGGGCTGGCTGGGCTGTTCTCGGTCCCTTCCTGCTCTAAGTATTGCCGCATGTCGTGTGATGTCGTACGCCAGGTATTAAACCCCAAATTCAGTTGCTGACCAATCCCCGGGGTGATGTCGCCACCGACGGTACCGACGGGCGCCATTTCCGGCAGTCGCGCGCGCCGGCGCCCACGTGCCTGTCGCACCTGTTCGAGGTCGACCAGGCGGCGGCGGCGGCCACCGAGCCGCATAATGACGGCGGCTCAGCGGGCGACTCTCTGTGCTCCGTGCAGGGGATCACTCTGAAGATGAGCGACGACGGTCGGTGTCTGGTGGCGCGCATCATGCACGGCGGCATGATTCATCGGCAGGCGACGCTGCACGTGGGCGACGAGATCCGCGAGATCAACGGCGTGCCGGTCGCCAACCAGAACGTGGACGCGCTGCAGAAGATTCTGGTAAGGGCGGCGGCGGGATCGGGTGCTGGTGAGGTCGGGTACCGGGGGTCAGGTGATGGTGTGGTTAGGTGCTGGCGAGGTCAGGTCTCAGGGGTCGGGTGCTGGCGAGGTCAGGTGCCAGTGGTCGGGTGATGGTGAGGTCAGGTGAGTCAGATGCCGGACGTCAGGTCCCGAGGGCCAGGTGAGGCAGGTGCCGGCGGCGGCATCAGGTGCTGGGGGTGTCTGGTGTGCTCGGAAGACATCGGTCGGGTGTTGGATACGTTCTCGCGTGGTGTTGGCTAGGTTCCAGGGTTGTGGGTGAAACCTGGCTCGTCGGTGATGCTTCCGGTTTTCGGGTGAGTTTTTTTTCAGAGTCGTCTGTTGTATTTGAGGATGGTCGGATATGCTTCAAGACTGTCACCAGTCATGCGTCAGGGTTCTTGTGGTCGGGTGTCAGGGTCGTCCATCGGCCACGTCCCAGGGCCACGTCACGTCTATCGGCCACGTCCCACGTCAGGCCACTGGCACGGTGGTCACATGTTGGAGCTGGCGATCTCTGTCTGACAACAGGCTGCTGGCCGCGTGCATAGTTCTGTGCCAGGCGTGGTGTGGAATCAAGTGTATCGACTCGTATCGGCAACAAATGAAAGAAGACATCGACTGCAGGAAATGCGGGTGATTGCCGCTGCAGTGCCTCCATGTCTTACGAAACCACTCGGCAGCAGCAATATGTTAAAGCCCGGCTCAGGCTCTCGATGAGGTTTCAAATTCTCGACGATGTGAGCGTTCGAGCAGCGCTGACATTCGCAGAATACGGCTACAGCAACGCGATGCGGTGCCAATTTCCGCCTGCGATCCGTCTCCCCTTCTGCTTTTCCGTTTCCTCAAGCGAACTGGCAGCTGGCTTTCGCGCTGAGCCGGTGATCGAGCGTGCCGTCCGAACCGCGCGCGCGCCGGCGCCGCCGATTGTAAACCGATCCGTGTGGGTGTCGAGCCGTAGAGCCGCAGAGCCGCAGAGCCGCAGAGCCGTCGAGTCGGACGCCGGATCGGCTGTCAGTCGACGCCGGCCGTCGGACCGCCGCGCGCCGCCGCCGCCGTCGGCGCGTATCGACGCGCCGAGAGCGGCTCTCCAAGCTGGCAGATCGCGGAACGTGACCGGCATTCGGGCAGCGCGCGGCCACAGAGTGTCTGATGCATCGCACTGTGTGTGCGGCGGCGCCACGGCTGTTGTTCGTGGTGTGGGCCGAACGACAGTGTTCGGCGATGCCGTGCTGCTCCGAACAGCAGCCGCGTGAAGTTCTTCGATGTGTGCACACATCGGTGATCAATCGTGTTTGTTTTGTGGCGGGCGCTCTATTGTTGACACGGTTAGATTAGCTAAAGAAAATATGATATGATGTGGGAAATGTATACAATGTTCTAATTCGTGTGTTGGACCTGACATTGGCCGCTGATTAGGGTGCTCTGTCCTGTTCGCAGCATGCTGCTTCGTTGCATCGTAGTAAACGTATTTTCCCTGTAAGCTTGTCTAGCTCGCCCATATACCCCTAAATAACCGAAACAGTCGATGCGCCCTGAAGCCCTCGCCCAGATACCCTGCTGTGCATGTGATACTCGCATTACTTACTTGACCACATTTGTTGGACGCCTCTGAGTTATGTCAGGAGTGGCGATGTACATGTGCACCCAGCTACACCATTCTGTCCAACCGAGCGGTCTCTGCAGGTGGCGCCTGTGTGCTGGATCTTCTGAAATAACATGGTTCATCGAAACGTTCGGCGGCTATAACCGCTTTTAGAATGTGGTGTCATGGTCTTCCCCGACTGGCCGATGGCCACTGCACTTCATAGTCTTCAAAACACTTGGCAAGCTGATCCACTTCAATATCTTTATGTTGGCAGTTAAGCTGTTATGTGATTGATGTTGACGGTTAAGCTGTTATGTGCTTGGGATTTCCCCTAGTAAATCTGTTTAAATCATTGCATCCGGATACCAGATCAATTTTGCTGGATTTGGTCATACGTCCCCTTTAATATCTAAAGTTCTCGGTTATAAACATGACAGTTTCGCCCCCTGGACGTGACTCCAGAATACTATGAAGGGAGGCATTGAGCCTGGCTGCGTGTTCCGAAGACACACGAAATTCAGTCACTGCGGAAGGCGAGAAGCAAGGGGACGGGGACGAAACGGCAGTTGATGGTGGTAGAATTTCGATTTCAAGTGAAATATGAGGGTTGGTCGCGGGAGTTGAAGGTTCACAGGACGCAGATTGAACGGTGCAGGAGTAGCTGGTCCCTACTGCGTATCTTAGGCATCCAGGGTCAGGCGTATCGCCGGAGGGATTGTGGCCCAGGCGACGGGCGGCCGCCGTCCGCGGCCTGTCACACTTGTCCTCACAGCCGGTGTAAATGGTCCCACCGGTGGGGGCACAGTTAGCGTTGTGACGCGGAGAATTGGATTGAGAGACCATATTGGTTTCGGCAGTTCTTGAAATGGTGTGTGGAGCCATCTTGTGTCATGTTTGCCAAGTTCAATTGCATGAACAAAACTATCTAACGTCGTAAACACCCATCGCCATGGCTTGGCATGTCTATTCCGAACAGTTTCCTCTGGTTCTTAATTGATAATTGTAAGTGCGAATTTTGCCGAGATTTCAAAATAACGCTGTTATGCATGTCTTTGGAGTTCATTACTTAAAGAAAACAATGCTGCAGATCCACTTCCTGCACTGTCTGTCTGTTCCAACACTGACCTGTCACCGCCTAACGAAATCTCTGATTCCTGCAAGAGCTCCGGATATATTCTTGACCTACCTGTTCGGAATATCAAGTGCTAAGATGGCGGCATCCAGATGCGCAACCAGGATGTTTTATGACGGTCGCAATACTCGTCAGGTCGGATACCGCTACGAAGCGTATGCGACGCTCATTAGGCAAATTTAGTCAGTTATTCCCGACATATGTTGTATTCTGTTTTCAGTGCGTCAGAAAATTGACGTGACGCATTGCAGATGTTAAGAAAATATTTCCGTTCGAATATCGGGTCCAGTGGCGCTGGAGCCCCTCTACCCCTTTCCCCTAGCTGCGCTAGCTACAGCATCGCCGATATGGGTTGGAAGCGTCAGTGCCTCAGGCATCAATATCCATCTTAGCTGTCACTGTTCGTGCGATGGTGAGCGTGACTGGGACAGACCATGTTGACCTATGTTGACCGTGGCCTTGGCGCCGGTGAAGAGTGGTGCTTTGTTTCTCCATGGCCGGTCGAAGAATAGTCTTGTTTAGCACATAGGGATCAAAGCTGCTGAAAAAATATCCTGAGCCCAGTTGGTATGTGAGGAAACAAGCCGTTCACCCTTTCGAAACCTTAGAAACTAACCGCAATTAGTGATCTGGGTGACCTGGGCTGACCCTGATGTGCCACCACCGGCTTATGAAGGATGATCTACTCTGGTGACCCGTGACCGTGACATGGAGTTGTGGTGACCTCTGCCTTGCCCCTGACCGTGACTCAACGGGTGGCCTGTACCATGCCCCTGACCGTGACCGCTGCAGCACCTTGTGGTGACTGTGACTGTGACATTGAGCCGTGATGACCTCTGCCGTGCCCCTGACCGTGACCGCTGCAGCACCCTGCGGTAACCATTGCTGTGATCATGGAGTGACCCTGACCGTGATCACGGAAGTGGCCCTGACCGTGACTCTGACCAGGCTGTGTTGACCGTGACCGTGACCGTGACCGCGACGCCGCACTGTGGCAACCCTGACCGTGACCGCACCGCTGACCCGTGCCCGGCCGTTGCAGCGCGACTCCCGCGGCTCCGTCACCTTCAAGATCGTGCCGTCCTACCGCTCCGCGCCGCCGCCCTGCGAGGTAACTGACCCGTACGCTCTGTACCCGTGTCTGCGGCAGGCCCGGCTGGCACCCGCCCGCGACTAGCCCGCCCCGCCCCCGCCCGGCCCCGGCCCCGGCCCTGCCCCGCCCCGGCGCCGGCCCCTCGCGCATGTGACTTTGGTGGCTGGCCAGGTGGCGGCCGCGGCCCGCCTGCTGCCACCGACACCGGGTGCGTGCCCAGCCCGCCTCGCCCCCGCCCGGCCCCGGCCCCGGCCCTGCCCCGCCCCGGCGCCGGCCCCTCGCGCATGTGACTTTGGCCCAATGCGGCTAGCTGTGCCAGGTGGCGGCCGCGGCCCGCCTCCGCTGCCACCGACACCGGCTGCTGTGCTCAGCTGGCCTGTGCGTCGTGGCTAGCTTCGGACCTATGTTATCGGTGTCTGAGTTGTGTTTTGTTGCGAGCAAGTTTGCCTGATCATGCGTATGTGATTAGCTGTTTATGCAGTCGAAGCTTGTTAGTTGTATGCTCAGCGGAGTGGGGCGGGGCATGTTTTTCACTTGAAGCTATCTTGCTCTGCCAGTATCGCATGCCTATTTGTTTTCGATATTTTATTTTGAGCATGATGGAGGAATGTTAGGAGATGTAGACTTGTATTGCAGCGTAGCTTGTATTGCTGAAGGGAATGAATTTATTAACGTCAAGAGCATTGCAGTGTTACAACGGAATGTGAAATATATATTCTAAAGCTGAATGGCGCCAGATTTCCCATCTTTAAACCGGCGCTTTGGATTGCTAGAATTGTCGGTTCTCGGATTGTTATGCTTCTGGGTTGCACTCTGTGTCAAGGGGATGCTGCTGATGACAGAATGAAATGAAGATGAAGATGCCTAGCATCATCCAAACACAACGACCGATGTCATTTGTTTGTCTCCATAACAAGAACTAGCCTTGAAAAGGCGGTCATGGCCTCAGTGCTGTTCAGGTTATGGCGCCACCAAAATTAAGTGACTGATCGGGAATCGAGCTGAAATCCCCTCTCTCGAATCGGGGTTGGAGTCGGAGCCTCGTCACAATTCTCACAAAGCCCATAAAGTAAATATTTGGTTGAAAGTTGCTTGACACGCAGTTGTGCTTGAACGGGTCGCGTGGCGTCTGAGTTGTGCGGTGCCTGTTCAGCCACACGGCGCCTCGGTTGGCCCCCTGCCGTGCTTGAGCACACACGGTGGCGCCACGCTTTCTTAGAAGGGCAATAAGCATTGCGTTAGCGTGAGCGACCGCTCCCAGAAGATCCAGACGGGGCGGACTGGCGGCAGTTGACCTTTAGCTTCTTGATGGAGATCCGTGTGGCCGGGGTGCGCCGTGTACACCGGCTAATGCGGCCCCGCCGGCCTACACCGCGTGGCGTGTGCTGCGCTCTGGTGATTGATGCGGCGCGCCCGGCGCCGACCGCCTCCGTCGGGCGCGGCGCCGAGCAGCAAGCGCCGGCAATTGGCCGCACGAGTCTGCGTGTGGCTGCTGTCGCGCTGCCGTACGAAGCGTACACTCGGCCCAAGTCACGCCGTCACTTCAGGCAGCCGAGTCGTGCGGCGTGTGGCGTCTGGCGCACTGGTCGCGCATTCAATCACGCTCGCCGTCCAGATTGGCGCGCCGCCGCGGCCGTTCGGAGGCCGCCGGCAGACGCGCGGGCCGCGGCTCAGGCAGCGCCGCGCGTGGCTTCTCGGGCGCGGCCGGCCGAGCCGATTTGGCGGAGCGCACGCGTGGCAGGCTTTCGGCGGCTTCGATACGATATCCTGAGCTGATTGGATATGCTTGCGCGTGCTGCGCAATGCATAACAACGGGAGTGGAGCGGCGGCGCCGCGTTATCCCGTCGCGGAGCGCTCGGCCGTCTCGGCTCGGCGCGAGAGCGTGGCCGAGGAGCGTTCCCGTCTGGACAGCCGTTGCGGCGTCGGCGTCGGCTGCGTAGCGTTCCGAGTCGGCGGTAGTGAGCGGTGACTGCTGTTCATCGTGTGCATCCTGTCCACCCTGTCCACCCTGTCCACCCTGTCCGCAGGACGCGGACGGGGTGGGTGTTGTGATTCCGCCGCTCGACGTGCGAATGCGGTGCAGGCGTGGCCGCCCGACGCCACTCCCGACAGCCGCGCACGCCTCGGTCGAACGCTGACGTGCGATGGCGCTCCCATCATCCGGTTTCAATTTCCGGCCGGCCGTCGCGTTTGGCCTCTTGCCATGCCCGGTTACCGGCCAATTTGGCCGGGCCGCTCAAACTAGCCGGGTCCGATCTTTTTAGTGCCGGATTTTGTCGGAAATTGAAAGTGCTCAGAGACAGAATTGACAATAAGTCGACGTCCAGCCTGCAGCGGGCCCTGTTGCACCGGCTCAAACCTCGCCAACGGGCCAGCGCGCGATTGCTTTCATCCGTCAATTCGCGCGAATGCTTTGGAGGCTGCCCAGCAAAACAGCCAACCAATAACTCTGTCACCAATAGTTGATTGCCTGCCTGCCGGTTAAACCCTGATGTTTGGTTCTGAAAGAGCGACTGCAAATTAGCGGGCGCACTTGGTGTTTAAGTCGTAGCCTTCGTCCAGCACGGGGCTGTGGCCGGTGGTGCTCTGATCTGTGTTATTTCCCCGGCGCAGCCGCTCCCGGTCCAGCAACGCCGCCAGCGCTTCATGTGTGACATCTTCAGTGTCTCGTTCCGTAAGGTGGTCCGGTGCAACATGCTCTCCATCCATTCAGTGCCCTCTGTTCAGTGTTCAGCTATCTTTGGTCATTGGCAACGCTGACACTCTTGATATCCACTGCAGCCGATGTGGGTGTTTCGTCTGCTTTTAAGCGGAAGCTACTCGAGACGCAAGGTAGTATTTCTGTTCTGAAACAGGTTACTGATGCTTTCAAGGACTTTATCAAAATATATTTACAATATTTTAATTTGACTTTACAATATTTTCAAGTTAACACGCGCACTGGGGGGGAAATCCCCCCACCCCTCTTTTTTTTAAAAATTATGGTGATTTACCGGTGAAACGCTTTTGTACCCTAGAAATGAACGGCACGTCGTTTAAAGCAAGAAAAATTGAAATCGGCCGACAAATTTTTCAGTTAGGGCCGCTAAAGTCAAAAAAGTTTTAGCGCCAGACCACCAAAATCGGGTAATGCGCTTCAACTATATGCAAAGGAAATAAGTCTTGTTCAAACAGGTTAATGGAACCAAACTCGGTCAAATGAGGTGCCTACGGTTGTATTTGTACTGTTTGTCATTGCGTTTCCATACATTCATGTACTTCCTTGCCGTTTTTTCAACCGCTATGAAGTGGTGCTATTTAGGTGACCTGAGGTCAAGTGGGTAGATCTGCATTGCATCATTAGTAATGTAACCCTTTTGAGCTTTAAACACCATCACAGCGTTCAAAGAAGATTTTAGATCCTTGCCCTCTGATGCTTGTCCGACATATCATGCCCGTAACTGTTCGCGTTATGCGATGAAATAACTATATGAAAAATAAGTCTTGTTCAATTAATGGTAAATGGGTCGGATGGGTCTTCATACCGTTTTTCAACATGAAGTTGCATTTTCTGAGGTGTCAGCATTTTGTCCCTTTCCCATGTTCATATAGATCCTCCCTCTGATGCTTGTCCGATATATCATGCCCGAACTGTTCGCGTTTGAGCTATTGAAATTATTGGCTTCTCCAAACTATCCTTTCTGTCTATGCCTTTTGTCAAAATCGCTGTTTTCTGATACGACTGCAGGAATCTGGTTCTATTCGATCGGAAGTTGGAGGGAAAAGCGAGCAAAGTTGAAATTCTGCGCCACTTTAGCGTGCACAGCGTAGGCCAATTCTTCACAATTCCAGGCGCTTATTCTGATTGAAAAAAACGAGTGCTTGAATGGCTCTGTGATGGGCTGATTTCTGAGGTGCGACGGAAATTGTGGTATGGTCTGAAATGTCCATGTTATGAACAAAGATGAAGTCCAGCAATATGAGTTATCATGTTCTCTCCGTGGCCGTAGTTAGATAAATGTCACGCCGAACGGAAAGGGTGTGCGCCGCGCCGGATATGACGGTCTGTCTATGTCCATGTTATGAATGAATGTCCATGTTATGACCAAAGATGAAGTCCAGCAATATGAGTTATCATGTTCTCTCCGTGGCCGTAAGTAGATAAATGTCACGCCGAACGGAAAGGGTGTACGCCGCGCCGGATATGACGGTCTCGGCTCTTGGGCTCGCTGTCGCCAGAATCCGGATGGCGAACTGACAAAATGTGCGTGCCATCCTGTTCTGATACGGGCCAGCGACTGTCGTTTTTCAACATTAACGGCCGGCGGCTACGAAGGCCCTCCGCCACCGCCATCGCCGGCCGCTGCGGTGGCGAGCGAGGCGACGCCGCCGGCGCGTGCGCTCTGTAACACACGTGTCCTCCTCTGTCGCCAGATGTTTAGGAAAAACCCGGCCCCGGTGATAGTAAGTAGAGTGACTGTTGTGCTGCATGTGTGTACGGCCCTGTCCGAAGGGGGGGGGGGCGACTCCGCCTGCGAACTCCCGCACCAGAGACGCTCAGTTTGCCGAGCGAGCGGTTCTGCGTCGCCAGCAGCACTCGTCCGAGCCGGAGCCGGCGGAGGCGCGAGCGGTGTACGCGGAACACGCGGCACCGATGGGAGTATGACCTGCACACCATCGCGCCAGCCCCGGTGGCGCCCTCGTCTGTTTTTTTTTCGCCCGTCCGTTTGGAGTTCTACCGTAGCCGTCTGGTGCCGGTGTTGTTGTCCTGCCGAGCATTGTCTAGCCCGTAGCGCTTCTGCCTGCATGGTAGAGAGATGGCGGTTGGTGCGCCGGCCGCGGTACGCTGCGTTGTGGTGCGTGTTGTCCTGTCGACGGCCGACGCGCGCACTCGGACGGAAGGTGTCACACCCGTCACGCGATGTGACGGTTGTCGGCGGTCGGTAGCTTGGTTCGGGTCGCCGCGAGAGGTGCTCGAGAGGACGCTCTCGACACGCAGAGCCGCCGGTGTGTTCCGCAGTGTAACAGGTGGGATAGGATAGAAAGCGATATAGAAGACTGGGCAACGGACAGGGTAATGCGAGTTGGTATAGGGGACAGGGCATGAGGCGATGCCGGGGGCCGAGTGGTGAGCGGCGTAGCACGCGCGATAGCCGTGCTACGTGTTGGTTTAGTAGAGTTGGTGAGGTAGCAGATGGCGTAGCGGGCTGGACCTGTGCGACACGGTGCCGCTGGCACGGTGTCACCGTCGTATCGGCACGATGCCGCGGTGCCAGTCCCAGCAGCTCCGGCCGAGCGTGTTATGAGACCGGTCGCGCCGCAGTCAGCTGACATTGAAGGCCGCCGTCGGCCGGCTCGTGCTCGATATTCAGAACTGCGCGCCGTCGGCGACGCCTCGTCTGTCGGCCCGGCGCCGTCGACACGGACGCGCCGTGGAGATGTGTAGATGAGAAAACCGGCAATATTTTGCCAGTCCCAGATTGATAGTTGTGCGGAAGGCGGCCGATGTTTCGCCAGTCCCTGGTTCATAGTTTGGGGAATGCCAGTGTTATTTCGCCACTCACAGGTTTATAGTTGTGCGGAACGCCGGCGATATGTCGCCAGTCCCGGGTTCATAGTTTGGGGAATACCAGTAATATGTCTCCAGTCCCTGGTTTATGGTTGTGTAGAATGCCGGTGATATTTCGCTAGTTCCGGGTTTATAGTTGTGCAGAATACCGGCAATATTTCGCCTGTCTTGTGTTCATGGTGTGCGGGACGCCGGCGATATTTCATCAGTCCTGGGCTCATAGTTTGGAGAATGCCGGTGATATTTCGCCAGTCCCGAGTTCATAGTGGTGCGGAATGCCGGCGTTACTTCGCCAGTATCGGGTTTATAGATGCACGGAATGCCGGCGTTACCTCCCCAGTCCCGGGTTTATAGTTGTGCGGAATACCGGCGTTACTTCGCCAGTCCCGGGTTTATAGTTGCACGGAATGCCGGCGTTACCTCCCCAGTCCCGGGTTTATAGTTGTGCGAAATACCGGCGCTACTTCGCCAGCCCCAAGTTTATAGTTGTGCGGAATGCCGACGTTACTTCGCCTGTCTCGGGTTTATAGTTGTGCGGAATATCGGCGTTACTTCGCCAGTCCCGGGTTTATAGTTGTGCGGAATACCAGCGGGCTGCACAGGACTTGAGCATGTACGCTTTTGCTCGCCTGGCAGGTGATCGCTGGACCAGCTTCTAGCATCAGTATTTTCACTGATAAATTCGCGTTCGCGCTAAATGGTCGCGCTAAATATCAGCGCGCTCTAAGGCCCAAATAACCAACAAATCACAGAGTAGCTAGCCTGAAAACGTATTTCGCTAATGACGCCATGGTAGCTTCATGGGAGATGTATCTTGTAACCTGATGACTTTTCCTCCGATGTGTAACTTTGGAATCAGTCCGGAAGTACAATTTAAATGTATGTAATTTTCAAAAATTGTAATAAAAAGGGTGTGGGAAATTACGGGCCAGTCAGCTTAACCTGACCAGTTTTTAAGGTGTTAAAAACTAGTGAAGAAGACTCGTCGAGAAGAATGTTCAGGCTTATCTTGATAAGCATAACCTTCTATGGGTCTCAATATAGATTTCATGTTTGGATCATGGATCACTCAACTCAACATGGATTTCGATCTGGAAGATATTGCTAGACTAACCTGGAGTTCATGGAGTATGTAGCTATGGAAGTTGACAATAGAAACAGGATAGACGTAGCGTACTTAGACTTCAGCAAAGCTTTTGATAAATTGTCACACAAGCATCTAATGCAGCAGCTGGAGCACCACCGAATTGATGGAATAGTTATACTTTGCATTGAAGCATGGTCAAGGTGAATGGGAAGGATAGTATTACATGGATGTAAATCTGAATGGATGGATTTTTTTTACTGGAGTGCCGCAAGACTGCGTTCTAGGTCCACTTCTCTTTATCATCTTTGTGAACAGCATTGAGGTACAACTTAGGAATAGGGTGTTTAATTGTGCTCATGACATCAAGTTGGTCGGATGTCTAACAATAGTGATGAATTTAGCAATATTCGGTTAGACTTGGATGACATTAAATGGCCTGATCAATGGCAGATGCCTTTCAACTATGATAAGTTTAATGTTATGCACCTGGGGTCTCGATGTGTGGTATTTAAATTTGCAATAGGAGGTAGTAAATGTTACGCCATTAAAAGGGAGAAGGTTTAGCGGTCTTATTTTCAAGTGACCTTAAAAAGCAGGAATACAGTGTAACCCAGTTGGGGACAGGACAATCGGAATGCTAAAAGTAATTAATAGGAGTGTAAAATATAAAAGCAATGAAGTTATGAAACATGGAATTAGTCTGTGCGAATATTGTGTACAGGTATGGGGTCCTTGCTTAGAAAGAGATACATATATGCTAGAAGAAGTGCAGCGCAAAGGTACTAGACTTATCATTGGACCAGCAAATTTAGAATACGGAGACAGGCTTATGACATTAGATATGTACCTACTCAGGTATAGAAGATTAAGAGGCAATATGGGGGGACGAGTGGTCTAGGGGTAAGATGCTCGTCTCACAATCGAAAGATTGTGGGTTCGAATCTCACCCGTCGCTACTCTTCGCCCGCGACCAATCGGCGTGAGAGATTGGCGACGCTATATGACTCAACGGTCGACGTGTCGTAAAACCAATAACCAACCAACAAAGAGGCAATATGATTGAGATGTTTAAGTCGTAAAATGGTTAGATAAAGTTAATATGAATGATTATGTTCTATTTAGGGTATCACATTGGGGGCATCATTTCACGTCAGACAGTATGGTGTATGGTGTAGGACAGTTAAATCCCACAAGTTTTCAATCAAAGGGTGGTTCATCAATGTAATGGACTGCTTGGTGATGTGGTGGGGAGTCGCCCTTTGAATGTGTTTAGGTGCATACATTATTTAGGTCCAATATTCATTTTTTAAACTTATATGTGAAGCGGGAAGATTGGGATTGGGTGGTTGTGGGATTGATATCGGTGACTCGCGCTTGTGTTACGCGTGACTCACGCTTGTGTTACGCGAGATCAAGTTGAACGGGGTGGAAAATGGTTGGGTAGATGGCTTGTTTACGACTCAGGATATAGTATTTATTGGGGTATTTCTGGTCTTCTGGTATCTTCACTTTATAGGTTTACCCTAGATGGGCCCTTGTGACCCTTATTGAGCCTGAACACTATGATTTGGTGACTTTATGAAACGCGTAAAGGTTCACGGGTTATTTAAGGACACTGATCCGGAGTCACGAACGAGAGACTCCTGAATGAGAATGGATACCGGCCTCCTTCAGTCGATTGGTGGTTGGTTCAGCCGTCCCTGACTACTAATGCCTACACGGGGGATTCCCATGTTGCCAATGGATACCGGCCTCCTTCAGTCGATTGGTGGTTGGTTCAGCCGTCCCTGACTACTAATGCCTACATGGGGGATTCCCATGTTGCCAATGGATACCGGCCTCCTTCAGTCGATTGGTGGTTGGTTCAGCCGTCCCTGACTACTAATGCCTACACGGGGGATTCCCATGTTGCCAATTCGAAGTACTGTCATGTCATAATTCAGAGATTTCTGGATTGATTCCCTTAACACCCCTTGCGGTCGATTAAATGAGTTTCGTTCTGCACTCATCTGAAATGTATTGTCCATCAGACGACGTGCAAAAACTGCTTCCTTAAAAAAATAATTTGAAATCCAAACCAGTTCCTAGAATTACTTAATCGCAAAGATGGCTCAACACGTTGCCGTACACATTTCGCCAGTCGATTCGGCGAGGCCGACTTCTTCTTTGTTCTGAGGTCCCTGATCGTAACTTGGGCAGAATGTCTTCGAATACATAATCACTAAATGCGTCCATTTTTCCCAACTGATGACGGCAGTTTTCATTTAGAAGATTTATGTGCCGACTCGCTGCATTTTCCGCCTTGCCGCCGCGCCGTCGTCGGGGCGAAGCCAGCTTGCAGACTCATCCGTGAGCGAGCACCCTGGTGCTGGTGACGTGCAGGCAGATAGAGTGGTAGCGAGCGTGATGTGTCACGTGTCACCAGTCCGACTGCGGCGGGCTGCGCGGTGCTGGCTCAGGGCGCCACTGGCAGAAACAAAGCAGCTGTCAAGTTATACACTGACGATTATCGTCGTGGTGCAGTTCTGATTCGCCAGAATGTATTAGCGGTTCTGCTGCTCATGTCTCTGTATGAATGCGCTTATCAAGCTTGAAGTCTGCAAAGTGTAGTTCAGTTATCCTAAGGCATATCTGAAACGTGTTCTAAAATCTACTATTACGATAAACTAACTGTACTCGAGTGGTAAAAGGGAGATTGTGCCCTTAAGTCAGTCGAATTGCTACCAAGTTCATCCAAAATATATTAAGGAACTAAGAAAACTGCTAAAAGCGTCACGAAGACATGTTTTTACTGCCAATACAAAGTATGTAGCTTTATCAGGTTTCGAGTTTGATATTGATTGTTCAATTGCATTATCGTCGCACGCATGTGTCGGCGAATCTAAATAGATTTTGCATCTAAGGACATCAATATCGCAGTTAGCGGATAAATTGTTGAGATATTGAGTGTGCATTTATTATTATTCAGATGTAGCCTGATAGATAACGCTTGAATGGCATTGATATTGATAGCTCGCGGAGCCATCCAACTGATTCAATCGATGCGCCCCAGTCCGAATGCAGTTCAGACATCTGCCGTACATGGGGTAGCCGGGGTACCGGACGCCCAGTTCCAGATGAGGTGGATTTGGACAGTGGCGCAGTGATAACCGGGGCTGGGACGTTGTTTCGTCATCCATGCCGACCGGCCTCGCCGTTTTGATATTGGATCGTGGCTTTACGACGCACTCAGCAGCGGAGGCCATACGGCGTCGGCTGCCTCTCACCGTGGCCGGAAGGGCGGCCATCGCGGGGAATCGAACTTGTACCTCCGGCGTGCCAGACGCTCAGCTAAACCACTGAGCTATTGACGCCCCCGTTCCGATGACTCCGACTCGGCGGCCGGCCGTGGTGTCCGCAGCAGTGCGACGCGAACGGCCTTCCGTTCACTTATTCACGCGCCGTCTGGTGTCTCGCGGGAAATAACGCCAGTTAGTGTCCGGTGTGGTGTAACGGCCGCGCCGCTGGCCTGGCGGAGTGACAGTTGTCCGTGGCGCCTGCATAATGGACACGGCGAGAGCCGGGCACACCTCCCGGAGAACGGGGAGATGCAGGCGAGAGGCACAGTGTCCGTACCCTGCACATAATGAACACGGCGAAGAGGCAGGGAGACCTCCCGGAGAACGGGGAGATGCAGGCGAGAGGCACAGTGTCCGTACCCTGCACATAATGAACACGGCGAAGAGTCAGGGAGACCTCCCGGAGAACGGGGAGATGCAGGCGAGAGGCACAGTGTCCGTACCCTGCACATAATGGACGCGGCGAAGAGGCAGGGAGACCTCCCGGAGAACGGGGAGATGCAGGCGAGAGGGACAGTGTCCGTACCCTGCACATAATGGACACGGCGGGGAAGGGGGAGACCTCCCGGAGAACGGGGAGATGCAGGCGAGAGGGACAGTGTCCGTACCCTGCACATAATGAACACGGCGAAGAGGCAGGGAGACCTCCCGGAGAACGGGGAGATGCAGGCGAGAGGGACAGTGTCCGTACCCTGCACATAATGAACACGGCGAAGAGGCAGGGAGACCTCCCGGAGAACGGAGGGACAGAGAAGAGGGACACGGTTGCCCTTATTCCGTACATGATGAACACGGAGAGGGGCGGGCAGACCTCACGGAGAACGGAGAAACACAGGGGAGAGGGACGCAGTTTTCCGTACACCGTGCATGATGAACACGGCGAGGGGCGGGGATGCCTGACGGAGAACGGAAAGACACAGAGGAGAGGGGCACACAAACACAGCGACAACAAACGAGCAAAAACAAACGCGGTAAGGGGAGACCTCACGGGAAACGGAGAGACACAGGTTAGATGAGCATAGTTGCCTGTACCCCGTACATAATGAACACGGCGAGGGGGAGACCTCTCGGATAACGGAGAGACACCAAGGAGATGGACTTCATTACATTACATCTTCATTACACCCGTAATCCGTGTGTAATGAAGACGGCGATTGGACGGGGGAGATCTTACGGAGAACGGGGACATAAAGGAAGGCGATTCCACGGGCAGATATACAAACGAAGGGAAGGGGAAACTGACGAAGATTACAGTAGGTGCCAGAAGATTCAGTTTGAAGCACAACAGGTGTTGCGTGTGCCTCTGTAATCCTCGGAAGCGACAGCCAAACAGTCAAGATGGTGATCTAGTGGTGAGAACGCCGTAGAGCAACACATTGGACTGTCTTGATCCGTGTCTCGCTGCTTTCTTCGCCCCTGGTTGATTCATGGCCTGCTGCAGTGCAGTGATGAAGTGGTGATCGCCATAACCGCTATTTGTCTGCCTGTTGAAATTAATGGCGTCGTATAACCGAACACTAATGTCCTGCGGCCTTGCTGACAGAACGCTTTGTCCTCCGATACATAAGAGCATCCGGCAACCAACCCCCTCACAACACGCTCTGTATTCCAGTACATGGGGTTATTTACGAGGAAGTCGCGGTGGCAAAATTTAATAAGCCCTGGTAACATTTCATATTTCTGCAAGCGTTGCCTGTAATATATGGCCTCAATTCGGAAAACTGCGCGATGCATCTAGCATACGGTCAGTGACAAGATTCCCTCACTCTAAAATGAACCGAAGGACGATTCGTACTTATCTATTGCAGGGTTAGCGTATTTTTCCTTCGTGTTTGTATCCCAATCTTTCGACCTCGCAATCTAAACTTGGTTCTGAAAGCGAAGCCTCTCGAACACAGCACGCTAGCGCTCTGTAGTGTCGTATCTTCACGTCCGGGTGGTATTTAGTGCTGCTAATCTGCCAAGCCATCGGTGCCGTCTGGCCAGTCGCTGACGTAGCCTTTCCAAACGGAAACAACTGAGTGGCGCCAGTGGTGCAGCCTGGACTTTCTTAAGGTGGCCGACCCACCCCCCCAAAAAAAGCCACATAACAGAGAACGCTTTGGGCGCGCATCGCCGCGCCGCGATGGGCGCGCCGCGAAATTTTGGTATTGTGTGGTGAAAATCTCAAAATTCTTGTTTGATCTAGGGTATTTTTGGTTGCTAAGGGGGCGCCCCCACCCCACTCCACCCCACCCTTTGTCTGCGCCTCTGATTCGCGCCTATCCTTGTAGTCGAGTTTATTTTACCGGGCGGAGGGGGGGTGAGCAAACATTGGCCATGACTGCCAATGACTACGGGCAAAGCCTGCACCCGAGTACTGACCTCCACGAGGAACAGCGAGCTTTAGGCTGTGTTTTAGTATGGATAATCTTCATGCATATCATCAAGTAGCCGATTACATGGACGCCATGGCCATGGCTACCGCCACATTTTTGGCTTCTCCGCACGGTATCGTCGCCATCGTGTCTGAGGTGTATTTCGTGAGGTTGTAGCATCACCTCGAAACGACAGTCAAGTCCAGGCACTCGTCTGAACGTCCTCTGGAAACTCAGAATCTCAGCGCGAAAGACGCTGGACTCGTTCGTCGGACACACGGAACAATACAGCAGCAGCAAGGCTGATGTTTTATTCAGGTCGCATTGTTGCTGGGAATGCTGTACAGAATCACAGCCACTGCTAAGCTCAACCATGTCGCATTGACCCTGAGCTACCTTCCGATCGGAAATGTACAGTTATATAGCATAATTTTGATCGATGGTTTAAGAGTTGAACGTATTCACATAGTCAAGCACCCGACCTTTGCTTGGTTGGTTGGTTACCGGTTACCAACTGGCCATTCCAACTGGAGGCGTTAACAGCGAGCGCGTGAAGCGACTCGACCCGTTGTGCCAAGACTAGGAGACCTTGTCAGGCCAGTGTGGTGTCCACTGAGCTGACCAGGCGACTCGCTGAACATGGGATTGCTATTGCGGTGAATGGCATCGAAGTTGTCACTAATAATCGGCAAACGGTACTCACTGTTCTTGTTTTTCTCATTCACTGTTCATGTTAGCCTCTGTTATCACTGCGCAGCTAGTTTTGCCTTACGTAGAACAGGTAAAAAGGCAAAAACAGTAGGCAGAACCAGTAGTACTCGGTGCCGATCATAACACGAGAGTTCAGATGATGGGTTTTGTCAGTTTTGGCCTGGCGCTGGGGCTTTGCCATCACTTCCCAGCCAGAGCTCTGTTGCATTGCTCTCCAAGTGACATATTTATATAGTGCTGTTGAAATTTTGCGGGATCGTTTTTATTCCCCCAATACACGACGAAATGTTCGCTCCGTTTTGTATTCGGCGTCGGTAAGTGGATTTATGGGGATGTTTGCTTTGGGTGGGCAGCTTCGTGAAGGTGCTGTAAACAACGAACTACGAAATGGACTGGTTTGGGATTTCAGTTATGGCCATCGCGAACGGGTCACAACACCATTTCTGTCGTGTATTACACACCATATACAACTGGTCGGGCGGTCTCCGACCGGGTGGCGCCTGTTTACACTGGGAGCTCTGGCCACCCACGACAGTCGGCTGGCGGACGACCGGGGGCGCCCGTGTCCGACCGGGGGCGCCCGTGTCCGACTGGGGGCGCTCGTGTCCGACTGGGGGCGCTCGTGTCCGACTGGGGGCGCCCGTGTCCGACCGGGGGCGCTCGTGTCCGATTGAGCGCCCCCGGACGACTGGGGGCGCTCGTGTCCGATTGAGCGCCCCCGGACGACTGGGGGCGCCCGTGTCCGATTGAGCGCCCCCGGACGACTGGGGGCGCCCGTGTCCGACTGGGGGCGCTCGTGTCCGACTGGGGGCGCCCGTGTCCGACTGGGGGCGCCCGTGTCCGATTGAGCGCCCCGGACGACTGGGGGCGCCCGTGTCCGACTGGGGACGCCGTGCCGATTGAGCGCCCCGGACGACTGGGGGCGCCCGTGTCCGATTGAGCGCCCCCGGACGACCGGGGGCGCCCGTGTCCGATTGAGCGCCCCCGGACGACCGGGGTCGCCCGTGTCCGACTGGGAGCGCCCCGTGTCCGATTGAGCGCCCTCGGACGACTGGGGGCGCTCGTGTCCGACTGGGGGCGCCCGTGTCCGACTGGGGGCGCTCGTGTCCGATTGAGCGCCCCGGACGACTGGGGGCGCTCGTGTCCGATTGAGCGCCCCCGGACGACTGGGGGCGCTCGTGTCCGATTGAGCGCCCCCGGACGACTGGGGGCGCCCGTGTCCGATTGAGCGCCCCCGGACGACTGGGGGCGCTCGTGTCCGACTGGGGGCGCTCGTGTCCGACTGGGGGCTCCGACTGGGGGCCCCGTGTCCGACTGGGGGCGCTCGTGTCCGATTGAGCGCCCCGGACGACTGGGGTCGCTCGTGTCCGATTGAGCGCCCCCGGACGACTGGGGGCGCTCGTGTCCGATTGAACGCCCCGGACGACTGGGGGCGCCCGTGTCCGATTGAGCGCCCCGGACGACTGGGGGCGCACGTGTCCGATTGAGAGCCCCCGGACGACTGGGGGCGCTCGTGTCCGATTGTGCGCGCCGGCCGTGACGAGCCGCGGGAGCCCGTGACGAGAACCACGTGAGCTGTGCCGCGGATGAGAGAGCGCATGTCGGGCGCCACACGTCCGGGCCCCAGTGTCGGTTTGTTTGTTTGTTTATTAGGTGGTTCACGTCGAATGGCGCCGCCCGCACTGTTTCGCCAGCGGGCCGCGGGATTGGGAAATGTCCAGAGTGGTGCGGGCGTTGAACCCGGGACCTTTGGTACCCAGAGCTCAACACTTTAACCACTCGGCCATTCCCGCCCCGGGCCCGAGTGTGATCAACACGCGCCACGCCGTGTGGCGGCGACTGTGGCGCGCCGTCTCCGCCGGTGACACAGCGCCGCATCTGCCGCGTAGCCGTCTGGTCGTCTGGTGGCCCGCGGCTACTGTTCTGCCGCGACCTGCAGCCAGCCCCCGACAGGTGGCACTGTGTCCCATGCACGCGAGGAGGGCCTCAGGCGACTTGGCGCGGCGTACAGTGGCCAAAGATGACTGTCGCTTTGTGTGAATGTAATGCATATATGCTTGCTGTTATGGTAAAGCTAGTGTGTTCCAATCCATTCCATTTGTGTAGCATGCAGTTTATTCGTACGTCCAGTTTGTTTTCTGTGAAATGACTTAGAACGTAATGCACACCTCGGGGAGGTCCGATAATACATGAACCTGAACTTGAAAGATAGTCTCGTCACACTACTCGGTGAATATATGGTCCTCAAGCCCCCTACCCAGGCGTGTCCGGATTCCTGGACACCCTCCCTGACGCTTTCTGACTCCCAGACACCCTCCTCGACGCTTCCGGACTCCCGGACACCCTCCCTGTCGCTTCCGGACTCCCAGACACCCTCCCCGACGCTTCCGGACTCGTATTCATCTGTTGCGGGCCATCCGTACCTCCAGTCACCAAAAGACGTCCAAGGGTGTCCGGATTATGAGCCACCCACCCAGGGTGTTGGGCTCCAGACCACCCACCCAGGGTGTCGGGCTCCAGACCACCTACCCAGGGTGTCGGGCTCCAGACCACCTACCCAGGGTGTCGGGCTCCAGACCACCCACCTAGGGTGTCGGGCTCCAGACCACCCACCCAGGGCGTCGGGCTCCAGACCACCCACCTAGGGTGTCGGGCTCCAGACCACCTACCCAGGGTGCCGGGCTCCAGACCACCCACCCAGGGTGTCGGGCTCCAGACCACCTACCCAGGGTGTGGGGCTCCAGACCACCCACCCAGGGTGTCGGGCTCCAGACCACCCACCCAGGGTGCCGGGCTCCAGACCATCCACCCATGGTGTGGGCTCCAGACCACCCACCCAGGGTGCCGGGCTCCAGACCATCCACCCATGGTGTCGGGCTCCAGACCACCCACCCAGGGTGCCGGGCTCCAGACCACCCACCCAGGGTGTGGGGCTCCAGACCACCCACCCAGGGTGTCGGGCTCCAGACCACCCACCCAGGGTGTCGGGCTCCAGACCACCCACCCAGGGTGTGGGGCTCCAGACCACCCACCCATGGTGTCGGGCTCCAGACCACCTACCCAGGGTGTCGGGCTCCAGACCACCTACCCAGGGTGTCGGGCTCCAGACCACCTACCCAGGGTGCCGTGCTCCAGACCACCTACCCAGGGTGCCGGAGCTCCGAGCCGTGCGGTCGGTGGTTGTCCGTGTATGAACCACCCACCCATTCGTGGTCGGCGTGCCGAACGGGAGCCGGGTGAGCCAGTGTTTCTGTAAGTGCCGGAGGGCGACGATAACGCGTCCAAACACCGAGCGTGAAGTGAGGTCGCGTCACGCGTAAGGCAAAAGTGTAAGCTTTTACTGCTAATAGGGCCGAGGCAAAATGCTCCCAACGGCTTTATTGCGAATGATAAAATTCGCGGAATTGCATTTTCCACACAGAAGTGCTATAAAAGCGCTGAGTACCCTCCCCATCCCCTCTACCCCACCCTAATTGAGGTCGGTACACGTATATGGAGCAGGCCGACCAACGCTAATCTCTTCCGAAAGCGGGTGCTGTCAGCAATGCAAGCACTCCTTCCGTAAAATTGGCGAGGCCCCGACGTATCGATGTGGTTCCGACGTTTTTGTCAGCATACTAGCTCTACATTGACACTTTTCATTGAATTTTCATTCATACATTGAATAAACGTTGCTAAACACTGCTTGCGTGTTGAAAACATAAGAAGTGGCCTCTTCAGGTATGGGCTTGATTTAGCTGTGTCATTAAACGGAGGCACGATGAAGCAGGAGATGCGAACTTCCGACTAGTTTGTTTTAGACTGACTTTGTCTGGAAAGGTAGCGCAAGTCATTATCTGTATTAAATAACACATCCCAAGTATAACTCGCCCAAGACTATATTCATTCGATTGATGGGAGCAGTAGCGCATGCATTGCCACGCAATTCCCGAACATCGGGCTCCTTACGATCCCATGTATAGTTGACCCAATACTGGCCAAATCCACCTCACCATTCGATATACACAGCAGGGTTGTTGGTTATGCTAGCCTGTCTATAACACATCATCGAATACCACATCAGCACACCCACCATTATATGCACTGACTGGCGCTCCTCCGTAGACGCCCTCGCTGACATCCACGCACGCTACACTGCACGCAGTCTGACACAGGTGTCCGAGATAGAGGTACCACACACACCACGCCTACTGCCGACTCGCATTGCTCTGAATAGGCCCCATGGGCATACTGGGGAACGAGCGAGATGACGACCTCGCCAAGAAATACATCGTGCTTCCCGCTCCCAGATGATATGATTATCGCACACTCCTTTAAAATATATATATCCAGGACATTAGTGTGCCTGAATGGTGCCGTATCGTGACGGTGATAGTTCCTCAGGAGAAGAGAGGATATGGCTGGGCTCCGGTAGTATAGGTGTAGTTGTAGAGCAGCGTCTGTGTCGGTAGCTGCACAGTTGTGTCTGATGATGTTTTACAAGATCCTCTCGTCAGTTTTGTAATATGGGGACAGCTGGTGTTTGTAATCGAGTTTGATGTGTGTGGTGTTGCTGTGGTTTGTTGGTGGTTGCATATGCTTGGTCAGTATCTCGTTGACGGGCTTGTCGATTGTCTGAATTGGATGGCTGTTATTAACCAATATCCGTGGTACACGACGTAGCTCATAGTTGAGGCGAGCTCACGTGGAACAGTGTTCGATTGCGCGGTGTGCATATGCTTGAATTACTGATGTATCTGTATCTGTCTGGATCTGAGGTATCTGTCTGGACAGTGGCTATGTCCATTTAAGCACCGGCTCTGGTCTGTCTCTTCTGGTGTACGTCAGTGTGAAAACGGTCTGTGTCCGCTTCAATGTGGACAGCCAGAAAGTCAATGTTATGTCAATACCACCCCTAGTCACCCCAACACCATCCCATAGTCAATAGTGAAGGATATGCTAGATACATCCTCTAGATTAGCTTCGAGGCATGTGATGGCGTCAGCATTTTCACAATCTACAAATTTGTCGTCTACGTAGCGACAGTATATGTGGGACCTATTGTCGACGTTTGTAACGCTAGCACTTCTTCAACCTTGGTCATAAATGCCTGAGCAAAGACGGGTTCGAGAGGCGGCTCCATAGCAACCCCATCGGTTTGACAATACATCCTTCCCTGTGGGCATCGGAAGTGGGCTTGAATGGTGCATAACCGGAGCATTGCTACCATGATACATTCGGGGATCTCTGGGCTGGGGGGGGGGGGGGGGTTAGTGTGCCATTTCTGTAGGCATAGTCCATAAGTATCTGCACAAACAGAGTTTGATGTATGTGGTGTTGTTGCAGTTTGTTGGTGGTTGCGTGTGCTTGGTCAGTATCTCGTTGACGGGGTTGTCGATTGTCTGAATTGGATGGTTGCTCTTGACCAATATCTGTTGTATGCGACGTAGCTGAGAGTCCGGGCGAGCCCAGCCATGTCCTCTCTTCTCCTGGGGGACAGCATCGCTTGTGACAGCACCACTCAGGCACGCTAATGTTGTATGTCACTACAAATGCAACATAGGAAACTGTGCGTTCCCACACAATTGTGCATATATCGTAGTTATATATATATATATATATATATATATATATATATATATATATATATATGTATGTAGTTGACGTAACCAAGTTTGCTTACGCGGCTGAGAGATGGACACCCCGAGCTCCTCGAGCTACGTCACAAATTTCTACGGACGACAAAACTTGAGCACGCAATATGAAGTCCAAAGCCAATCACTCCTCTGTTCTCGTATCAGAAAAACATGCAAGTTATTTCTGCCGATAGGTAGACTGTGGCCGCCCTATTTTGGCAGAGACGGATGGTTACCAATGAAGTTTTGCTTAGTTTATTTACCTCGGGACTTTTCAAGCAACTTGGGTTTTCCCTGCGTGTGTTTCCAAGCTTTTAACTTCCACATCGCATGCACAGTTCAGGTTGTGCCCGGACGTCCACGGCACACCCCAGGCGTCAGGGCCTCCGCTTCGCCTCCGGGTGACGGGCGGTCAGCTGGGTCCGTCATCTCCCATCTCCCACTGATGGTCCAGCTGCGATTGAACTGGGCAGATGGACGGAGTTGGAGATGCTGGCCTACCTCCGGGTGACGGCCGGTCAGCTGGGTCCGTCATCTCCCACTGATGGTCCAGCTGCGGTGGGACTGGGCATATGGCGGAGTTGGAGATGCTGGCCTACCTCCGGGTGACGGGCGGTCAGCTGGGTCCGTCATCTCCGACTGATGGTCCAGTGGTCCCACTGATGGTCCAGCTGCGGTGGAACTGGGGAGATGGACGGAGTTGGAGATGCTGGCCTACCTCCAAGTGTACTGTTTAATAATGTAATTTGTGTGTTTGTGTGCCATACGTGTAGCTATCAGTTATTCCAGTGTTTTCGATTGAAGTGCTGCGTTTCCCACCTTTTGCATAGTGTGTAATTTGCTTCTGATTTTGCTTAATCACTGGATGCCACGTAAGCCGGCTTAACGTAACTGTTCAAGCTTAACGTCGATTCGTTAGCAGATGGCACTTTGCATCAGCTAAGAGGAAAGCAATTTCATGTGTAGTTAATCTGGGAAACCAACAGTATAATCTGCGGGTAGAAGTATTACTATAGAAGTAAGCAGTGTGTCGTGAGGATGACTAATGACACCCTTAAATGTACGTATCACAACACCCAGTTCCGCGTCCCTGGTCTCATTCCAGCTCAGCCCAGCTGCCCGTGCGTAGCTCGGCTCCCCGTGCCCTGGCACGGGACACGTATCGCCGCCACAGTGCCCGGCAGTGCGCCGTTCTGTGTTCTGAGGCGGCCGACGAGCCGTCACCAAGACGTGACTGCGTTGCATTCTGACCTGTGTCTGTCTCCGCTGGTCTCGGCCCAGATCTACGTGCGGGCGCAGTTCGACTACGATCCTATGCAGGACGAGCTGATTCCGTGCGCCCAGGCGGGCGTGCCGTTCCACACCGGAGATATACTGCAGGTAGCGTACCGCTCTCCCGCAGCGAGGCACCGCAGACCTGCCGCAGGTGATGTGCCCGCCACCCGACCACACCGGAGATATACTGCAGGTAGCGTACCGCTCTCCCGCAGCGAGGCACCGCAGACCTGCCGCAGGTAATGTGCCCGCCACCCGACCACACCGGAGATATACTGCAGGTAGCGTACCGCTCTCCCGGAGCGAGGCACCGCAGACCTGCCGCAGGTAATGTACCCGCCACCCGACGTCAGAGGCATGCCTCGGGCAGCACGCCACCTACCCAGGACAAGGTGTCGGAGGTGTACTGCAGGTATTGTACCACCTACCTGGGACCAGGTGTCGGAGGTGTACTGCAGGTAGTGTACCACCTGCCCAGTGCCGGGAACCGGAGCTGTCCTACAGGTAGTGTACCACCTACCCATGACCAGGTATTGGAGACATTCTTCAGTGATGCACTACCCACCAACGGCAAGGTGATGGAGATGTACTGCAGATAGTGTACGACCTATCCAGGGCCAGGTACCGGCGATGTACTGCAGGTAGTGTATATACCACCTACCCAGATGTACCGCAGGTAATGTGATCTGCAGTTGGGATAGGTAACTCGTCCTCCGCCGGTGGTATATGACAGATACGGCAGCTGAGAGCCTGGGTGGAAGTACCCTCTTCGTTGGTGGTACGCCGCCGACGAGTGTTCCCCCGTCGTTAATGGCAGGTAGTTATGTTTCGTGACTGCCGGCGGCAGTACTTGCCCGCCGGCGAGTGTTCCCCCGTCGTTAATGGCAGGTAGTGATGTTTCGTGACTGCCGGCGGCAGTACTTGCCCGCCGGCGAGTGTTCTCGCCGTCGTTGATGGCAGGTAGTGATGTTTCGTGACTGCCGGACGCAGCATTTCGTTAATGTGGGTTGGACGCTTGTCACTCACATGGGTACTGTCTCGTGGCCACCGTCATGCGCGTCATGTGAAGCAGCACGCATGTAATGCTAGGTTAGCAGTGGACGGAGGGTAGTCGCTGGTGTTTCCAAAACGCTGTGTTAGTGCGTTCTTCACGGTGATCAAACGCTTCATTTCCGCATGATTTGGCTGATATGTCTGCCGGACGACTGAGTAATTTTAGCTGAAATGGTGGGGAAAAAGTTAGCATTCCGGCTGATATGCATTTATATTAAGTGTCCAGCAATGCGCCTGTCCCGTGCGCCCATGAAGCACGTGATTAGATGCACGGCCTTGTGGGGCGGTGAGAAAGGCAGTCAGAGAGAGAAAGAGAGAGAGAGAGACAAACAAACAGACAGACAGAGAAGGAGGGGGAGGGAGAGAGAGAGAAGCAGAGGGACAGAGATATGTGTAGACAGACTGAGCTGACAGACGGTGGGGGCGGGACGGTGGGATGGCTGTGACGGCCTGTGCCGCTGTGCCGGACAGACAGACAGACAGACAGACAGTGGGGAGGGACGGTGGGACGGCTGTGTGACGGCCTGTGCCGCTGTGCCGGACAGACAGTGAGGGGCGGGACGGTGTAACGGTCTGTGCGCGCTGTGCCGGACAGACAGACACACAGGCAGACAGTGGGGGCGGGACGGTGGGATAGCTGTGACGGCCTGTGCCGCTGTGCCGGACAGACAGACACACAGGCAGACAGTGGGGGCGGGACGGTGGGATAGCTGTGACGGCCTGTGCCGCTGTGCCGGACAGACAGACACACGGGCAGACAGTGGGGGCGGGAAAGTGGGACGGTTGTGTGACGACCTGTGTCCGCTGTGCCGGACAGACAGTGAGGGGCGGGACGGTGTGACGGTCTGTGCGCGCTGTGCCGGACAGACAGACACACAGGCAGACAGTGGGGGCGGGACGGTGGGATGGCTGTGACGGCCTGTGCCGCTGTGCCGGACAGACAGACACACGGGCAGACAGTGGGGGCGGGAAAGTGGGACGGCTGTGTGACGACCTGTGTCCGCTGTGCCGGACAGACAGTGAGGGGCGGGACGGTGTGACGGTCTGTGCGCGCTGTGCCGGACAGACAGACACACAGGCAGACAGTGAGGGTGGGACAGTGGGATGGCTGTGACGGCCTGTGCCGCTGTGCCGGACAGACAGACACACGGGCAGACAGTGGGGGCGGGAAGGTGGGACGGCTGTGTGACGACCTGTGTCCGCTGTGCCGGACAGACAGTGAGGGGCGGGACGGTGTGACGGTCTGTGCGCGCTGTGCCGGACAGACAGACACACAGGCAGACAGTGGGGGCGGGACGGTGGGATGGCTGTGTGACGACCTGTGTCCGCTGTGCCGGACAGACAGACAGACAGTGGGGAGGGACGGTGGGACGGCTGCGTGACAACCTGTGCCTGACAGGCAGACAGTGGGGCGGGATGATGGGACGGCTGCGTGACGGCCTGTGCCCACTGTGCCGGACAGACAGACAGACAGACTGGGGGCGGGACGGTGGGACGGATGTGTGACGGCCTGTGCCCACTATGCCGGACAGATCATCAGCAAGGACGACCACCAGTGGTGGCAGGCTCGCAAGGAGGGCTCCGCCTCGCCGGCCGGCCTGATCCCGTCGCCGGAGCTGCAGGAGTACCGCACCGCCTGCTCCGCCATGGACAAGTCGAAACGCGAACAAGGTAGCCCACTGGGCGGCCGCCGGCCGATCGCAGCATGCCTCATGACGTCATTGGTGTGGTCCGGTGGGCGAACTGAACAACACGACCCGCAGTCGGTCATGCACTCGCCCTGGCCACGTTCAAGGGGTTTGTTTCTCTATGTATTTATTTGTTCATTCGTTCATTTATTTATTTATTTACTTATTGATGCATTTATATTATTGATCCATATATATGTTATTTATATCTTAGCTGAGTCGTTATCACCGGCAGTTGCAATGTCCAATAGCCCAATAGCCCAATAGCCCTATGCCCAATGCCCAATGCCCAATGCCCAATGCCCAATGCCCAATGCCCAATAGCTAAGTTGAGGACAAAAGCAGCATAATTGCCAGAATAATGCGTAATTGCAGCGGAAATGTCGCTGTCCAGCTGCATGAACCGGTGAGCATGGTTCAGTAGGTGCGGAACATTTCGTGGTGTTGTTGGGAGACGCGGTAGTTCAGTCGGTAGCTCAGTCGGTAGGGAGTCGGACTCTTGGTCGAATGATCGTGTGTTCAAATCCCACAACTGGCCGGATTACTGAGTCCGCCCGCGAGCAACTGGCGTGAAAGGTTGGCGACGCTATGTGAATCAACAGTCGGATGCGTCGTAATGGAACCCAGGTACGTTCGCGGTGTTGTCGGCACGTGCCCCGCCTCCGTGGGCCCCGTCTCCGTCAGGGAGTGACACACCAGTCCGGTGATAGCCGGCGGGCATGTCACGTGCTGTTGGTTCGAGTCGGCGAACCGCCGGCGCTGGCTCCCCCGTCCGAATCGGCCGCCGCTCGGCCGCAAAAAAACGAACTGAATTGTGAGTCGGCCGCCGCTCGGCCGCGAAAACCCCGAACTGAATTGTGAGTCGGCCGCCGTTGCCGGGCTGGCGCGGAGGAGACGGACGTCGGCTCGCCCGCGTCGCTGCAGATATAATGCGCCGCTGCCGAGGCTGGGGAGGCTGCCGAGAAAGAATTGGCCGGGATCCGCCGCTTTCGCGGGTCGGCGTTCACCGCTGCCGTTGTTGGTTTTCACGCTCGGACGGTAACTGCGTGCGTCAACAATGGCTGCAGCCAGCGCTGGTCGCAGGATGAACGCATGGTGCCCGAAAGGTGATGGCAGGCGAGACCAGGGGAAAGGCGGAGGCCGTAGCGCGTCCGATAGATCGATCGCTGCAGGTGTGAGATTTGTGGAGATATGTTAGGACTGTGTTCTACGTTTAATTGATCGGAGGCGGTTGTTTTACCCCAAGTGCATGCTTGTCGAAAAGGTAGACACTGTCCGGACGCGATGTTTGTTATAAATGCTGGCGTTGTCGTTCAGCTTCAAGATCTATCACGCTATTTTGATATTGCAAAGATCGTCTGCTTGAAGTGAATGTCGTTGAAGTGTTGTGAGATGTGTATACTCTCCGATAGGTGATGGTAGCCCAAGTTTGAATAAAACTGTACATGTAGCTTGTTTTAAGGTGTTCCTGAAGTGTTTGCGAAGAGTGGAATATCCCAGTTAATTTAGTCATGCCTTGGTCGTCACCACTGGTTACTCCCAGTTGCATGCCGATTTTAGCCGGTCTGTGTCAGCAGGTGGCCAAAAATAATATCGGGCGGTTGAAGTGCCAACATGGTGGGAGCCCAGGTTTCCTTTGTGTGAATGATGTGTTGTTGCTCTAGAGCGTGCCGGTGCACTGCGGCAGGCCTGCTGTTGACATGACAACGCGTGTCACATTGCAGACAACAGTGTCTGTAATGTAATGACAGCAGTAATGTGACACGCGTCTCTGTGCCGACAATCGCAGCCACAGTCGTGACTGGGCTAACGCGCCGGCCGGCCCCTGTGTTTCAGTCAACTGCTCAATATTTGGAAAGAAGAAGAAGCAATTCAAAGACAAGTACCTGGCGAAGCACAACGCCATTTTTGACCAGCTCGACCTGGTCACTTACGAGGAGGTGGTTCGGCTCAGCTGTAAGTGGCTGCTGCCGGCTGGCGCGGTCTGTGATGTGGAGGTGCTGGTGCAGTGTTGACCATCGGTCCGTACCGCGAGGAGATTGGTGTGTCGCCACATGGCGATTTCGCTCAACTGCTGCGGTCTCTGGTGTGGAGGAGCCGGTGCGTAACGACCGGCACCTCGTCACGCCCGTGCTGCATTGTGGGCGGGTCGGCGCAGTGCGACGCCTCGGTCTGTGCTGGGAGACGGCGATGCGGTGTCGCGCCTTCACCCGCGGCGCTGTACCCACACGTCACCAGTGTCGCGGCGGATGGCACTGCACTGGCACGGTGCCGGTGCATGCGGCGTTCGGGTGTCTGTTCACCGAGTGTTTCGTTGTGCAGCATTTCGGCGGAAAACGTTGGTCCTGTTGGGCGCCCACGGGGTTGGCCGTCGGCATATAAAGAACACTCTCATCTCATCACACCCGGACATGTATGCCTACCCCATACCGCGTGAGTATCCGCGGACATGTGTGCCCGCCCCATGTCGCATGAGTACCCGAAGGTACACCTGCATTCACCTGTTGCGGGTAAATGTAGCCAATGAATGTACAACAGGTGAATGCAGAGGCGTTCAACTGTTGTAGGTGAATGAAGCACTCTGCATTCACCTGTTGTAGGTGAGTGTAGCAACGTGTGCATTCACCTGCTATATGTAAATGTAGCGACGTATGCATTTGTTGCAGTGATTTCCAGGTGAGTGTACGACGTCTGCGGGTTACGGGGCCAGATATAGCGTTCGTACGCCGTTTCGGGGAATGCCGAGGCGGTGGCCTGTTGCCAGTGTGGGCGTTACCGCTGAACGTAGCCGATTGAATGGAAAATCGTTATCACGGTGCGGTTCCCCGTACCAGAAGCAATCACAGTTGATTTTCAGAATCGCAGTTGATTGTGTTTACTTTCCGTATTGATCTTTGGTTCGTTGCTGTAGGAATTGCCCAGCTCCTTCGTGTAGTGCATCCGGAGCAGATGACGTCCTCTGTCATGATATTTTCACGCCGTTTTTTTATCTGCTCCCACCTCGTTGAATGTCTAGTAACGTGGTTTTGATAATATTTGCAGCAGCGGAGTTTTGCGTTTCTCCGACTGCTGATTCAGAGCTGACGTTTCGATTCGCACACCTTGTCAAATTTTGACACTACTTTTCACCTGTCGGATGATGATGACGATTTGATTGGGTTAGTTTAGTATGGTATATCTGGTGTGTCTCCTTATACTCTTTGTAGCAGTTTTACCTGTCACTTGCCTCGGAATCATTTGATTACTCGTTGACAGTGGCATCGTGATTGTCCCATCTACTCGTAGTTTCCTGATAATTGTTTGCCGCTTCATATCCATCATCCAATCATCAGCTCTGTTACGGTCGTCTCAGAACCATTCACTGTCCCGCTGACAACTATTATCGGACCACTTGTTTTTCCGCCCGGAGTTTCCCCGAGACCTCTGGATTTCCCCGCCGGCCGGCCGGCCGGCCGCGGTGCTGAAGCCAGCCGAGAGCGGCCCACTGACGCGTGCCCCGCCCGTGCCGCCCGCAGACACGACCCGGGCGCCGCGCAAGGACGAGGAGAACGGCAAGCACTACTTCTTCGTGTCGCACGACGAGATGATGGCCGACATAGCCGCCAACGAGTACCTGGAGTACGGTGAGGGCGCGGCGGTGACGCGCCACCGCCAGGGGGCGGAGCGGCCATGAGCTGTCATACACCGGGTGTTCCGGTGGACGGTGGGAAATACACTGGTCAGTTTTCTTGATCGGGTGCGAAGCCTCACGTGACTAAAGCAGATGGGACCGTGCAGTCAGTCAGTCAGATGAAGCTGTCTGATGGTGTTGGTCTGCATGCTCCTGGTGGCTGTTGACAATGCGCGTTTAAGCCGAATGACGTGGTCTGTTGCCGAATAATTCCAGTTAAAAATGATGGCACCAGTGTGATTTCGGCACGAGGAAGTCAATTCGGTTTGGGTGCGCCTAGCTGGGGAAGTGACTAAGGTAGTCAGGTGAAAAAGAAAGTCAGAAACACACTGAAAAGCGCTTTTCAAAGAGCCGGCGAATGGAATTTACGTTTTGAAATGCTTAATCTCGGTTTTATGCATCGTGGCCCTCTATCTACCAATGCACCCTCTTATGAACAGAAATGTTATCACATCGAACACCAAGATCATTGCAAAACAACTAGCCAGGAGAAGATTGGAAGTACTGGAAGCAATCCTAATTAGAGAGAAGGACCCCTCATTAACCGTCAGGTAAATGCACTGGCCCTTCTCTTGTGTGATTGACCTACTATGGTACCACGGTTAAAACCAAACTAGGTCGCCTCGACACAGTAATTGTACTGATTGTGTTGTAGCTCCGTAATGTTAGATGTATTTCACGTATGTACATTCCTGTACACTTTCCAAACGACTGCTTTATGACCTGTCCATGATCGTAATTAAAAGCAGAACCTTGAACTGAAATAGCGATAGCTGAACGACCGATGCTGTGACATTTACTAACATGGCATATATATAGATATATATATATATATATATATATATATATGTGTGTGTGTGTGTATATATATATATATATATATATATATATATATATATATATATATATATATATGTACATAGACCGAATTCCAAGCACTACTCACTTCCGTTGAATGAAGCAATTATTACATGATCCTTGATCACATTGCGTGTCTCAGAAACTGACCCATACTCTGACCAACCGTCATGTCAAGTACAATATTATAATCGGTACTGGAACATCTTAATATGCTGAGGTTCAGTCGTTCTGCATTATTGGTTCAACCTGCACCACCGACGGAACACATTCAGGTACCATTAACCGAACAGGTATGATTCTGACAAAGTGAATCTGCTTGACTCGATCATCTGCGCACATGTGCAACTGCTTGCCGTGTCGAGCCAAAGTCAAACCAAGCCAGGACCGTGCGGGCTGACACGGCAGCCGCTGCCCGAACCAGCGCCCCGCCGTGTCGGGCGCGTCACGTGTTGCGGCCGTGACGGCGTGACGGCGTGACGCCACTGCCGGCCGCAGGCACGCACGAGGACGCCATGTACGGCACCAAGCTGGCCACCATCCGGCGCATCCACATGGACGGCAAGATGGCCATCCTGGACGTGGAGCCGCAGGCGCTGAAGGTGCTGCGCACCGCCGAGTACGCGCCCTACGTGGTCTTCATCGCCGCGCCCAGTCTGCATATCATGACGGACGTGAGTGCGCCCGCCGGCGGCGGTGCCAGGCTCGGGGAATTTGGCGAACTGTGGCGGTCCGGTGGTGTCGCGAGTCGTGACGGCTCATGATGGCCCGTGGTGATCCGTGACCATGGTAGACTGTGGTGGTCCGTGACAGACCGTGATAGACTGTTGTGGTCCGTGACAGACCGTGATAGACTGAGGTGGTCCGTGACAGACCGTGATAGACTGTGGTGGTCCGTGGCAGACCGTGATAGACTGTGGTGGTCCGTGACAGACCGTGATAGACTGAGGTGGTCCGTGACAGACCGTGATAGACTGTGGTGGTCCGTGGCAGACCGTGATAGACTGTGGTGGTCCGTGACAGACCATGATAGACTGTTGTGGTCCGTGACAAACCATGGTAGCCTGTGGTGCTCCGTGGCAGACCGTGATAGACTATGGTGATCCGCAGCAGACCATGATAGACTGTTGTGGTCCATGACAGACCGTGATAGACTATGGTGATCCGTGGCAGACTATGATAGACAGTGGTGGTCCGTGACAGACCGTGGTAGACTGTTGTGGTCCGTGACAGACCGTGATAGACTGTGGTGGTCCGTGGCAAACCGTGATAGGCTGGGATAATCCGTAGCAGATTATGATGAGCTATAATGATATATAACAGACCATGAGGAGGTGTGGCGTTTCGTGACAGATCATGATAGATTATGATAGGCTGTGATAATCCGTAGCAGGTCATGATAAGCTTTAATGATATATGACGGACCATGATGAGGTGTGGCGTTTTGTGACAGATCATGATAGACTATGATGATCCATGACAGGCCATGACAGATTGTAATTATCCGCGACATATATGCCAGATCGTGGCGGCTCTTGGCACACGTGACAAGCGGTGTATTGGCTTCGACTTGTGCTCATGTGTGTACGTCAATTATTAAGGCACTTTTTGTAGTCCCGCATAACCTTTTCTCGTCGGGACAGGCCGGCAAATCCGCCGCCGAACCGGGACTTTTGAAAGCCCCCCCCCACACACATACACGGCAAGTAGACCTGTCATGCGTGGGATGGACGCAGAATGACCAGCGGAGTAACTGTGCCGTGAAGCGCCCAAAAGTCGTCAGTCAGTCAAGCGTGACGAATGCATCTCTATGGGAAGGGAGCAGGTACAATAAGCGAGGCAGAAGGGGGCCGGTGTACGTGAGGTGGCGGTATCGGCCAGTGACCTGGTCGGCGTCCCCGTCCACTCTGACCAAGGAGTCTAATAAACTCGGTGCCCAGTCCAGCTGCGTGCTGGTCGGACCTGGACAAACCGGATGGCGTGTGCTGGTCAGACGAGGTACACCGCTCCGTACCCTGTCTGACCCGCTATACCCTGTCGTGTCCCTCTGTACCCCGCCGTACCCCCCCCCCCCCCCCGTACCCCGCCGTACCCCGCCGTACCCACCGTATCGCCTTACCCCGCCGTACTCACCGTAGCTCGCCTTACCCCGCCGTACCCACCGTATCTCCCGCGTACCCCACCGTATCCGTCGTACCCCACCGTATCTCGCCGTACCCCGCCGTACCCCACCGTATCTCGCCGTACCCCGCCGTACCCCACCGTATCTCGCCGTACCCCGCCGTACCCCACCGTATCACGTCGTACCCCACCGTATCCCGTCGTACCCCGCCGTACCCCACCGTATCACGTCGTACCCCACCGTATCACGTCGTACCCCACCGTATCCCCTCGTACCCTGCCGTACTCCACCGTACCCCGTCGTGCGCCCACCTGACCCTCCGTGCGTGCCGCAGTTCGATGGCAGCCTGGAGCGTCTGACGAAGGAGTCCGACTTGCTGAAGAACGCCTACGGCCACTTCTTCGACCTGACCATCGTCAACAACGACATAGAGGAGACGATACAAATGCTGGAGGACGACATCAACAATTTGGGCTCTAAGCCCCAGTGGGTACGTGCGGTACTAGGCCCGTGGGTGATGATGCCAACTGCAGGCCAACTGATTATGGCTGAACCTCCAAAGACCTGTCGATAATAACCAGTTGCCAATTATCCCGTGAGCTTCGTATTCCATTGAAAATGGAACGTTCGCCCAGTTTGGTGTTGTTTATTGAATCCCCTTGGTTTATTTGGGTGGTGTATTGCATTTGATGCATCAGGTGAGTCTCAATAGCCGACTAAGTGGCTTCCATGTGTCTGATCGTGCGGTATAGAACCACATATCCAGGCTCTAAGCTTCTATGCAGCAACTCCATTGCCCTCACGATGAGGAGCGACGCAAAGTTTGCATGTCTAGGTGATGGAACTTCGTGTTTTACTTTGGAGTTGCCCATTGTTAGCCTGATTATGAGAATGCATAATGGAAAATGTTGCCGTTGAAGCTTTCAAAACAACAGGTTTTCATAATTGCTCTGGGAATTTCACCGTACCTATGTTCATCAGGCATCAAAATGGTGTTCCACAGAATTAACTACATCATAGGCAGCGCGAGAGCGTGAATATATCTCGTAAACATTGTTTGCTAGGTGTTTGGCATTTCCGATAATAGTGTGGGTGGGTGGCTTTGGTGTTGTGCAGATTGACCTTTGTGTGTCGGCTATCGCTCAAACATTGGCGAACCTTGGCATTCCTTCGGCGTTTGTGATTTCCCTCCATGCCTATGTTCAAGCGGGGAACCCCAGAGTTGGAAGCCCAGAGTGACCAATTGCTGGTCGTGAGCCGAGCAGTCACTCGATTTTTGTTTCCTGAATTAAGGTGCTCTTCACTCCATTGTCCATACAGTCCCCAGACAAGTGTTGATCAAGCCATCGACGACGGTCGGCTTTATAAACGATGACAACTAGCTAGTTGGGCTGAATAGAAGCTTACGTGAGATTTAACTTTTCTTAAATCTATACTTAATTTAAATGAACGTTGTTTTGTCGGAATGCAAACGCTCCATATTTTTCCGTAAACACTATTTTTTATCTCCCCTTGGAGCCGTCCCTGAATTATTTGGAAGTACAAGGTTATACATGATTGCGCCATAAGGATGGCTATGGAAATGAAGGAGCCACGACGTGCTAGGATTGCAGCTGAAGCACTTCAGAAGGACCAGGCGACAACCGGACGGGCCTGCATAAAGACAATCAGGAAGGAAGATTTTGGCCATTATAGTCAGGTTCACTAAGTTTGGATTTTAACCTGCGATTGATTTTTGTGGAGAGTATGAAAACTATGCATTTTTGGAAACCTTATAGTATAAGCAATCAGAAAAACAATGTTTCCATTTTCCCCGAGTCCTATATGGCCGCCATCTTGGATTTTACAAAATGGCTGCCGTGAAAAATGTTTTCGTCAATATTGCACCTTCTAAATAACCTAATTATAAAATTATAATTATAAATAACCTAGTAAGCTTTTATTTTGACAGCTAAACTACCATTTTCAGGGCCAATGAATCCAATACTCCTAGTTGCAGATGTGCTGAGACATTTGTTACAGCAGTTCTTTCAGATACTTACAAATTTCATAAGACAAATTCGTCATTAGGCCATGCTAAGCACCAACCACAAGGACATGCTTATCTAGTAGTCTGATTATTGTAGTAGGCCTATGTTATGTATGTTGAACAGTCTACTGTGCCCGACATGTAAGTTGGTGGTTGTTGTATTATAGTGGTGTTTTTTTTATTTGTGAAATCTGACCTGGAGCTTCATCTCCAAGCCGGAGAGCAGCCGAGCAAGCCCTTCTTCGCCTTTGACCGGTTCAAATACAAGCGACTCTGGCCCAGATACATCACAGACATGCATGATCTGAGGACCAATCACCCTGAAACCTGGGAAGAGCTGCAAGCAGGCAACATTGCAGTCACGAAGAATGACATTCCCTTTGTATCCATCGGGGCGGACCATGCATGCGAGCATCTGAACAAGCCGATGAAAATTCATTCTGGACTCGTCGGCATCTGGAACAATGCCAATGCTAGACAGAGGTTCTTCATGGTGACACCAGAACTCTCTCGTGTTGCAAAAGAGTTCAAGAGTCAGTTTGACTTGGAACCTGACAAAACCAGAGAGCATCATGACCTTGGGCCAAGTGCTGTCAAGAAGGAGCATGATTTTATCGACAAGATCAAGGCAGCCATACTGAAACATGGAAACCCATTTGCTGCTGAAGGTGACAAGCTGCACAATGTGATCACTCATGCCTACATCCCTGATGAGTATGTACAAACGATCTTGAATGCAGATGTGACTGGTCAAAAGCTGTATGAAGACTACGTGTCAGAGCGAATCAATGGAGATGTCAGCCTATGGGCACCAGTAAAGAAGGAGAACAACATGATGTTGACGTTGCAAACAAGAAAACCACAGTAAAACTCCGAGACAAGACTGTTGATCTAAAGGAGACCAAGGACTTGTATGGCAGACTGATGGTCCTGGCCAGGTCCAGCAGAGACATCGACCAGAAAGAGGCCATTGGGAACCACGAATTCACTCCGACTCCAAGAGCCCTTTTTGCTCCAGATGGTATAATCCTGCCATGCCTGGACAAATCGAAGTTGATCCACCTCCTCAACAAGTTGGCAACAGCAGAAACTGCACAGGAAGATCAGCAGCCAGATGATGGGATGGACACCACACCAGATGCTCCAAGTCGCAAGATAGCCCTGGTAGATGGAATGGTTCTTCTGCAGAAGATGGCCAAGAAACCAGCAACCATAGTGACAGTCAAAGATCTCAGTGAATGCTTCAACGACAGGCTGATGTCCCTCACACGAGATTATGATGAAATCATCCTTGTGTTTGACACATACAGGGATGATTCTCTGAAGAGTGCTACCGGGGATAAAAGAAGGCAAGGAAGAGCACCAATCCAGTATCAGGTCAGAGATGACACAAACAAAACACATCCCAATGAGCAGGTTCCTTTCACATGACAAGACGAAGGCTGACCTGACCAACTATCTTGCTGCAAAGACTCTAGAGTACAACAGTACATCACACAAACTGGTCATCACCTCTTCTTCAGGGCATACCAGGAGCAACGAAGACTTGCTTTTCCAGGACAACAATCATGAAGAAGCAGACACACTGTTGATCTACCAGGCTGTCCTGGCATCACAGCGAAACCCACCGGATGCACAGATGGTTTTCTTCTCCCCAGACACAGATGTCCTAGCGTTAGTCATAGCAAACTATGACCTCATGCTGAAGAACACGTCCATTTCCATGGCCTCTGGGGTTATGGGGATAGAGCCAATATGGAGAGCCATAGGGGCAGAAAGAGCAAAGGCTTTGCCAGCCTTCCATGCGTTCACTGGCGCTGACAACACTGTCCATATCCAGTCCATATCCATAGTCCATATCCAAGCCAGAGTGTGGGGACAGGCCAGCATTGCTCTGCAGGATCCTCAGTTGGATCCCCTGCAGAATGGCTACGACAAGGAGTCCGATGGCCAGCTGAAACCAACCATGACAGATGCCATTCCAGCTCCAAAGGCCATCATTGAGATGGTTAGCTGTCAATGCAAAACAGACTGTTCTTCTGCCAGATGTTCTTGCAGAACAAAGAACTTATCCTGCATCGATCTTTGCCAGTGCGGCAGTGAGTGTCAGAATGATGAGGACACACAGAACAAGTATGAAACTGATGATGACGATGATGGTGACGATATGTAAAGACTCCTTGGTTGCCTAAAAGATTAAACCCATTTCTGTCATGAGGAGCATGTTAGTCACCTAACCTTTCCAAACATGGTTAGTCACCTGGGGTGTTTACACACCCCAATACAAAAATGTTTATAGTATTATTATTATGTAACATATACTCATTCTGTTGGTTCAGGATATATCTGCACACCCTGCTGAACAGTTTGAATCCCTTGTAGCTGGTTGTTATTAATATAAAACAATACAATAAACAGCAACAGCAACAACAACGACGGCAACGGCTACGGCAACAACGGCAACAATGGCAACAACAACAACAATGGCAACTTTAGAAGCTGAGATATTGACGAAAACTTTTTTACGGCAGCCATTTTGTAAAATCCAAGATGGCGGCCATATAGGTATCAGGGCAAATGGAAACATTGTTTTTCTGATTGCTTATACAATAAAGTTTCAAAAAATGTATAGCTTTGATACTCTCCACAAAAATCTGGCGAAATTACATAGTGAACCTGACTATTATATTAACTGTTGCAAACCCGCTGGTATTGGCATGATATTGATATGGCATGACCTATTTATGTAGGCTTATTAACGTGCGATTTTGCGTTTAGGAATATACTTCAAGCTGTGATGAAGATATCTTCCGTGCTGAAGCTAGCCTATCTTAACCATCTTTCTAATTCTAACTAAGACTCCGGCGATTTTTGAGGTATGAACCTCGCTAATGAACTCCTACCGAAAGCCCCTAAAATTTTGTTTTGCTTTTTAACGCTGAAAGGGCTTATTTCAATGGCACTGGCAGGCATGCCATTTGAATTTGTATTTGTAAAATGATAACAAAAAAAATTCATTAGTGAAGTTAGGATGGAAATTTGTAGGTTTCTAATACGTGTACGATCCCCCCCCCACACACACACACAAAAACGGAAATATATATAATGTATGTCGTATCGATGTTTGCTCCTGACACTGTAAGCCCGACTGTGCTGCTGCCTGTGTGTTCTCGGCCCGCGCCAGCCAATCTCTGTCTGACAGCACGCACCGGCGACATGTTTACACCCTCGGTGTCCACGGCAACAAACGCCGCCGGCCGCATCGTGCCCGCACTTTCCCAACGTTGGAGTCAACTCTGGCCTTGTTAAGCGGCAAATGCGAGCATTGAAAGCTCACCTTTGGCCGGCGTCCAGCTGGAAAACACTGTAAATGCCAGGAAACGACGCATCTCCCCGAGACTGGCCAGCGGGCGGTCGTCAGTCTGTCACAGGCGGGCGGTGGTCAGTCAGTCACAGGCGGGCGGTAGTCAGTCAGTCACAGGCGGGCGGTGGTCAGTCAGTCACAGGCGGGCGGTGGTCAGTCAGTCACAGGCGGGCGGTGGTCAGTCAGTCACAGGCGGGCGGCAGGCAGTCAGTCACAGGCTGGCGGTGGTCAGTCAGTCACAGGCGTGCGGTCGTCAGTCAGTCACAGGCTGGCGGTGGTCATCCGTCACAGGGAGGGGGGGCTGTCGTCAGTCAGTCACAGGCGGGCGGTCCTCAGTCAGTCACATGCGGGCGGTGGTCAGTCAGTCACAGGCGTGCGGTCGTCAGTCAGTCACAGGCTGGTGGTCCTCAGTCACAGGGGGGGGGGGCTGTCGTCAGTCAGTCACAGGCGGGTGGTGGTCAGTCGGTCGCAGGCGGGCGGTCGTCAGTCAGTCATAGTCAGTCACTGGTGTAGCCACTGGTGCAGTCACTGGTGTGTGTGTGTGTGCCAGTCTTGGTAAACAGACTCCGTGTAGCGGCGCGTTTCCGGACCGCCACGTACCTTCCCACGTGTTGCGCCCCTCGCGTCTGCGCTTACTCCCAGCTGCCGTGTATTTCGCCGCGCCGTGTTGCGCGCCACGCAGGCCTGTCCGGAGCGCGACGAACGCCGGCGCGGCCGGTGCCGTGTTTCGGGCGCGTGTCCGACCACCGCGTGTTGTGGCGCGTGTTTCAGGTGCCTGTCTCGTGGGTTTACTGACAATCACCGACGCTGGAGCCGAGTCGGCCGGCGTCCGGCCACAAGGGTGGCTCTCTGCGCCATCTGCTGCCCGGCGTATGTCCTGACTGTTGCTGACCCTTCTCGCTTCCTGCCCGCGGGCTGTCTTTCTCTCGCGCGCGCTCGTTCTCTGTTCGTCCACAGTTCTGTTCTCGCGTTTTACTTTTGTCAATTCGGGCATTTTGTGTATGGATATCTGTTTGCCTCACTGTCACTCTCTGATCCTCATTCGTGTGTCACTCTCCACTCCCCCACTCTCATCATCCGGCGCTGTGTACCTTGCGTCTGTGAGTTTCGTGACGCCTGCTCTCTCTCTCTCTCTCTCTCTCTCTCTCTCTCTCTCTCTCTCTCTCTCTCTCTCTCTCTCTCTCTCTCTCTCTCTCTCTCTCTCTCTCTCTCTCTCTCTCTCTCTCTCTCTCTCTCTCTCTCTCTCTCTCTCTCTCTCTCTCTCTATCTCTATCTCTATCTCTATCTCTATCTCTATCTCTATCTCTATCTCTATCTCTATCTCTATCTCTATCTCTATCTCTATCTCTATCTCTATCTCTATCTCTATCTCTATCTCTATCTCTATCTCTATCTCTATCTCTATCTCTATCTCTATCTCTATCTCTATCTCTATCTCTATCTCCCGTCGCTCTCGCTGTGTGATCGCGAATGAGTTGCAGCACCGTGTCGGCCGCATGACTGCTCGCCGACAGACAAACAGGCAGCTGCTCGGCGCGCGTAGTTGCATGCGGCCTGCCATCTGTCGGGCCGGCCGGTAACCAGCGTACCTCCCGTCTCACCGCCTGGCGGCGCGCTCTTCTCACCTGGTCTTGGCTGGTCGGCTTGCCTGTGTCGGTGTCGCGCGCGCCGCCTGGCCCGCATCGCGCTCGGCTCGCTCGGCTCGCTCGGCTAAGCGGCAGTACACGTTTTCGCCACTCGCTGCGCGGTTGTTTTGTGTATGTGTGCTGCGTAAGTATTGTCTGTGCGCCGTCTGAGCGTATAGAGTCTGAACGCAGTGTTTTCGACGAGCTTTTAACTGACTTAGCGTGGTTGCTCTAAGCTGCCTTTTTGCCCACCCTGTTGTGTATCAAGCTGCTCGTGACTGACGAGATTTCACTGGAGCGCTCGTGTGTTCAGGCGACCGGGTGTTCGATGCTCCACGTGCTGTCCAGTGTGACCTGACCAGTCACGGACGCGCGCCTTATGCTTGTCGTGCGGTTCCAGAGCAAAAGCGCGCGAAAGCTTCAGCATCAGAATTCAAAAACGAAAATGTAATAGACACGCGCCCGCATATCTGAGAGGAGATCGGACGGTGAGACTCAACTACAGTGCCAATGGTTAGACGAGTGCCATTCCGTGAATAAGACTGCCGCCGCGGCGCCGGAGTGTCGCCGCCGCCGCCGACAGTTGGTCTCCGGCCGTGCGTGTCAGCGCGTGAGGCGGACACGGCGCGTCTGCACTGGAGAAGATGTGATATTGTTAAGACGGAGCGCGCGCCGGCTCGCTCGCGCCGCGGCGTGGCGCGCGATTCGTTCACATCGGTGTGTTTTAGACATGGAAGCTAGCGCGTCACGTTCGACGACGTCTTTGAGTAGGAGGGCTAGAATTTTTTTAATTCCTTTTATCTTAAGCTGTCTGTGCAAATAACCTGACGTTGGGGCCGAGTGTGTGTGCGTGTGCGTGTCCGGTGCGGGTTCGGCCGCTGGGTGGCGTCCCGGTCGGCGGAAGCCTCGGCACGGTCGCCGCCGATGTCACCGAGCGCCCGTTCACTGATTCGATGTACGTGTTTCGGCGTTGTTAAGCGCGGGAGCTGATTCTCCGAGCGCCGCGCACTCCCGACGGCTCCCGACGGCCCCCGGGACTCCCGACGGCTCCCGACGGCGGGTGGCGCGGGCAAATCGCCCGTTTTTGGCTCAGCGAAGCGTTCATGTTGCAGTTTTTACCTCCCCAACTTTGGTAACTGATTTGTATGCGAGGCTGCGAGCGTCTGTTGTATCGCGTACCTAATAGACTTCTGCTCGGCTCCGTTGGTAGGATGTGAATATCTTTGCGTGTCGCGCTCTAGATAACTTTGTACAAATGGCTTCGGTGGTCCTCGGCGCCAGTCAGGCGCCGCGCTCGCCGAGCGACTCGGTCTCCTGTAGTGGTCAATAATCGACACAGCTTTATCGTGATCGGAACGAGGTATTGTTTGCGTTATTGCGCCTGGTTGTGATTGCCGGGTAGGCGGCGGTAGGACGCGCGGCGCCCGCGTCCGCGGGCATGCAATGGCGCACTAGTCTGCAATATGGCGCGCGGCGCGGCCGGCGCGTGCGCCAGTGGTGCGCCAGTTTGAGCGGGACCGCATAGGCGGCGCGCGCATGGCCCGGCCCGCTCACCTTGTCTCACTTGTGTCTCAGGTTCAGCCGCCACTTTTCTCAAAGACCGCCGCTACCATCCCCTCTGACCGATGCACGCGCAGTCGTCGACGCTGTGCGGCCCCTCGCCCTGCGTCCGAGCCGTGTGCCCGTGCCCAGTGCCCCGTGCCCCGTGCCCCGATCCAGCGCTACTGTAGTCACCATGTGGACAAGCCATCGCTTCCGTTGCGTTCCGCCGATGCCACGCTGAAGTGGTGGTACCCGCACCGCTGAATCCCTGCCCCGTGGCGTGCCGTACCCCGGGATGCCCTCGGCTGGCGCCCCAGGATAGACTCCGGGCAGCTCTGAGTACTGCTGGATCCACCCTGGTGTTAAATCGGCTCACCCCCTGAATAACCCGATGATGCACCGTGTCCGCATCCTGAGTGCGCCTGAGAACACCCCGGGTTAGGTCATGGGTGCACCAGAGGTGTACCCGGGTTATGCCTTGGATGTCCAGGTACACCCCGAATTCATTTTGAATTCGCCCTTGGTACGCCCTTGGCTCATCCTGCACTTACTTTTGGTCTACCTCCGTGAGCGACTGTGGAGTATTCTGCATTTACCCCTGGTCCACACTTCACCCCGGGCTCCATCCTGAAATCCATCCCGGGGTCCACCCCGCGATCCATCCTCTCCTCCAGTCCCTGGCTGATGAGCGCACGAGTCGGCGTTTTTCTTGCGATCGAACTTTTGATAGGTCGATTGTGGCGGTGTTTGGCCGTGTCATTTGCCGGGAGCTGTGTGGACGTGTTGCTTCGTGCGATTGGTCCTGAATACATGGCTAGTTGGATCTGGATGGTGACTTATTTCATTTGCCCATGATTTTTTATGTGAAGCTTCGGAGATTGCGCAGAGGAAGAGTGTGATTGTTGCATATCACACGTCGGCTTGAATAGCAACATGTTGATGTGTACTTCATCACAAGCCCAGGTGGGTATGTAAGTCCGAACAATGATCTGTTAATGTATTCAATATGTATATATATATATATATATATATATATATATTTACATATGTGCAAGAAGGTAGGACAAAGAAGTTTTCCTCACCGTATCGCCAAGACTGGTATCTCAAATAGCATGAGATGTGCTACCTTTTGAAATGTGTGCCGCCTCTTACACGGAGATGGTGTTTTGACACCATCTTCAACGAGGAGGCAAAATCAGCCAAAGATACACTTATTGACCTGTTGAAACAGATAGTTTTCACTGGCAGGGATCACGAAAGCATTGTTTCCACCATGATGACATCCAAGCGGTAGCAGCGTTAAAATGTTGGCATGGAAGTTATATACACAAGTGAGGCATAACATATATTGACATATATTTGATATACTGATCTGGCGTTGCATTGACTGTTTAATAGACAGTCGTCATTCTGTACCACGCGAATGGAGTTACCTTGTTGTGTACGCGGCTAATGCGCCCGAGGCTAACCTATGTATGTGCATATTATATATATATATATATATATATATATATATATATATATATATATATATATATATATCAGAAGTAATGATCAGCGCACGACCAAGTCCTGTAGACCGTACTCCCTGATGAGTGTCATGCTCTCAGCGTCCACACCACTGAACCTGATCCAGCCGGTTCGCGCCAGCCGCAGCACCAGAGCCCCCAGCAGCTCCAGCAGCGGCTCCAGCGCTTCGAGGTGCAGCATCCTGCGCAGCAGAGCCGACAACGCCGGCCGCTGCGGCGGCGGCACCAGCGGCGTCCAGGGCTTCTCAGTGAGGGCGGCGGCTCCCGCGTCAGCTGTAGTGTCGGCCTCACTGTGGGGGTGACCCGCGGAGGTGTTGTAGCGCTCGGTGTCCAACCGCTGCCGTGTGGAGTCAGCGCTCTTCGGCTTCTGGTCTGCCGAGTTGACACGCTTTGTCTTATGTTCTGCCGGGTTCGCGCTTTTCAGCTTCTTCCACTTTGCGTTGGCGCTGTTCGCCTCGTGTCCCCCCGAATTGACGTTCTTCGCACTTCGCTCCGACGTCTGCCGCGGTGTGGGTTGCTCGAAGCCATGTCGAGAAGAGAAGAGTCGAGGTCGCGCGGCGAGCGTCACCGATCTGACCGTCCCGGCTGTGGGTGCATCTCGTGGTGCGGTGGCGAACGTCTGCCGTGCTCTTGCCGTGTTTATCGTGCGGGCCGCGAACGCACCGGCCCGCCTGCGGCCATGGGACCGCCGACGCTGGCGCCACCTGCGCCGCTCTCCGCCGTCGGCGGCGGCGGCCGCTCCGTGGCGCTGCCGCCGCTGCCGCCGCCGCGGCGACCTCGGTCGGGAGCGGTGCGGCGCGCCGGCGTGCAGCGGCGACGCGACCAGGTCGACGGTGGCGTCGACCGGCGCCGGAGGCGCGCCGAGTGCGAGGCCGGCCTGCGTCCGTCGCGGGTGGTCGACGTCGGACTCGCGAGTCGAGTCCACCCGCCGACGACGCCCCGCCTCGTCGGCAGCGCGTGACCGGCTATCTGTGCCGAGGCCGGCCGTCGCCGACGGGCGGAGCGGCCGAACCGCAGTGATCGGCTGTGCGGCAGTAGGAGTGCCACCAGGTGGACCGCCCCAGCCAGGCGACCCAGTCTCGCCGTACAGCAGGCTGTTCAGGTCGGAGCCGGCGGCTCGCGCCGGCTGCCCGTCCCAGCCGGCTCCCCGTACGCTCTGCTCACCGTCTGGCAGCGTGCGGCCAGATGGCGCCTGCTGGTCTGCTGGCCCGCTGCCCGGCCGTCCGCCCGACTCGTGTCGTGCCCTCGATGACCGAGCTCCCGCTGCCTCTCCACTGGAGTGTTGGGCTGTCCTGAAGGTGCTGAAGGTGGTTCGTGCGGTCGCGGCCGTCCACGACCTGTCGCCGGCCTGGGGTGACGCCCGCCTCTCCTTGTCGTCGGGTACGACATCTGGTCGCCTGGCCTGACCGGGTGGACGGAAGTGGAATACCGCCGACGCGAAGAGCGGTCCACTGGAGTATCCGTGCTGCTGTGGCACCTGTGAACATCAAGTCACGCTTTATGCTGCGGTAAGCATTGTCTCAACGATTGTGGTCAGCTTTCCAAATGTGGTGATGAAATCGCCACCGTACTTTGTAATCGCAGACTGAACGGAATATACTTAAGACGTTTGAGCATTAAAACAATTGCACCCCTGGTTGGTGCGAAAAGCAACCATACTATTTACGATTATTATCATGCCATACTATATACTAGTTACGAAACAAAACATAAGCTTATCTATTCAAAAATGTAATAGAGTCTCAGGTGCCCGGCAAAATTGAAGAAGTTTCAACTAAATATATCGATGAGTGAATAAGTCAGCTTGTAAGCAAAATGGTGAAGGGCGCTGCTGTGTTATACCAATGTATATGGCTCCCAATGACACGAGCTGAAATAGAACTGTTTCCCAAGCACATGAAACAATGGAATCTGATGAGCAGCCGCTACTGCCGTCAGGAACGTTGGTGCAGCACAAGCGCGTGCCGTGCTGCGTACGCCACACGAGTATGACATCAACAAGTCGAGAAGTTTCTCTCCAAAGACCCCAAAGGCCGCGTCAAATCTGCATCACTGGGCTACTTCGCTTCATGTCCTCCTTTTGTTTCTTCAACTTGAAATGGCGAAATCGTTTTCACCTGTGATTTCACTCGTACGGCACTCCACTGGTCCAAATTTGGTCACGGCCGGCGGGCACACTGTCAGGGTGGCGCGTTTTTTCGGCGAGGTTTTGCCACGACTGCGTGACGTCCGGTGTGCCTGTGGCTTCGGTAAAAACCCGCTACGCGCTGGGTAAATCACCCACACTGAAACGTTAAGCAGCACGGTGTGCTATCTCCGCGCGATGTGATGAGTTCAGCGCTTACCAGCCTGCTCGTATCGCTGCGATGAAATCAAATACAGTCCGGCTGTGACGTGTGAGCGGTGGTCATCGTTTTTGTGCTGTTTTGTTAATTGCAGAGCACTAATGTTTGTTGGTTTGATTTAAAGTAGTGCGATGTGTTCTGCTCTTACCAGCGTGTTAGTATCCGTGGGATGAAGTTCGTCTATATGTGAGGTGTGAGGGTGCGGTATGCTGGACAGTAGTAGATTACAAAAAAGTGCAGAAAGCCAATATCTGTTGATTGGATTTAAAGTAGTGCGAGATTTTGTCTTGCCCTATAGACAGGTGCACAAGGAATTCCTTAGGATGTTTTACGCCCTGTCCTAGTAGCAAATAAATAAACCGATAAGTATTTATAGTCCTTGATTAGGTATTGATCTGTGGCGTGTCCACGGCTTTCCAGAAAGATCACTCTTTTCTGAATTGTTTATCTCGTGCAAGCTTTTTAATGTAATACCTTAAATTTTCCATTATTCGTACAGGCTTAAGCTAAACTTGTGGTTTAGGTATGTCTCTAGACTTGAATTACCGCCGACTAGTTTTCCTGATTGTTATCACGCTGTATTCTCGTGAATTTACCTGTTGTAATTGCAGAATCTGATGGATTTGGTGACCACTGTTGTCTACTTACCTACATGTATCCCCCGCCCCTCCCGTCTCCAGATGGTAGCATGCTTTCAAACGGCAACCATGCGCATCTGCTATACGTGCGTGGTGGCATGTTAACATCCGGCGAACGTAATATGCTCGTATATACTCCGAATGTCTATTACTTTCACGTCTAGGGAGGAGTGATCCTGAAATGCTTGACGAGGATGCAAAGTTTTCTTCCAACATCATTTCTGCTAATTGTTCGCCCTTTTCGGATTCCGGGAATCGCTTCCGCCCAGGTGCCATCAAGCCTGCAGGCAGAGGCGTAGCCATGCCCCCTCTCCTTGGCATCCAAAATGCACTAGATGAAACGAGAAATATTGAGATTTTCATCATGCAAAACCATGAATTTTCGGCGCGCGAGGCGCGCCGAAGCCATTATTTCATAACGTATTTCGTCGTCCCTCCCCTCCCCCCTTATGAAAATCCTGGCTGCGCCACTGCCTGCAGGGGAGGTGTTGATCTGCCCCTTCCTCTGGTTTTATGGACATGCGAATTCTGCAAAGCCGTGTCGGCTCAGCCATAGCCAATGTGGGGCATCATGCCTGCACTGTTTGGTGGGAAAAATGCCCACGGCATGTTTCGGGGCTGCAGCGCTAGTAGAGGGAATGTTCCCGTATTTTGTTTACCGTATTCGCCGATTTTCCTAGCTTGTCATCGCACAGTGACTCAAAATGTGGTGCACTTGTTGTTTTGGCGTGATTTTCTAGCGTGGCTCGTAACCAGACGCTTCGTTCAGTCTATCCTCTGTAGTACCACTAGAGTTGTCAACAACTTATCCGTTGATCACATTTCGGATCTTACAGTAATCTGTAGGTAATTTGTGCAACCATATATTTAAGCTCAACATCAATGTTTACCTAAAACTGATTGCAAATGGTGGTATTTGGTGAAACCCCATAACTTGCATCAGTGGCGGCATCAGTTGGAACTTACTTGGACCGGAGTTCATGCATTGATATTGGCAACAAATCATAGCAAGCAACCAGAGCCAGAGCGAAGCATATAAGTTCAACCGGAAACCAGAATCCAGAAATACACAGGCAACAAGTTCAATTTTGCACAACATTTAAGTGCAACGTTTAAGTATATACAGTGCAGGTGCAGCTTACGCTTCAATTTGAGTGCTCACCATTTGTTTGTGATGATCGGATCCTTCGCCCGACCTCGATGTTCGATCTACAGCCCAAAGTATATAGCCTATGGTGGCATTCGCGAAATTTAGCTACAACCAATGCGTTTCGTTTCGTCACCACTCTCCTTTTGCAGCTTGGGAAAACGCTGGGGCGGAACAATCCTGCCCCTGGGACAGTTGCCTCATCTCCGGAAGAAAAGCGGGGAAATGTCCCGGAACACTGATGGTCAAGATGGTCGCACGATGCATATCACATTCCTATGTCAGTCGGTTCAGCTTTGATACTTCTCATTGTGTTGACATTGTGCTGGCGTTGTGGCGTTCTTTTCCACAGCCTCTACTCGTGTGACGCACGTCTTCAAGCGTGAACACTGCGCTGTCTCGCTGCCAGTGCGGCCCCTCTCTGCTGCCGCTACGATCCACTCCTAGTCCCGTTACGGTCCCTCTCTGCTGCCGCTGCGATCCACTCCTGGTCCCGTTACGGCCCCGACCAGCTGCCGTTACAGTCCTGCTCTAATCCCGTTATGATCCCGTCATGCTGCCGTTAGTCCTGCTCTAATCCCGATATGATCCCGTCATGCTGCCATCACAGTCCTGCTCTAATCCCGTTACGGTCCCGTCATGCTACCGTTACTGTCCGCTCTAATCCCGTTACGGTCCCGTCATGCTACCGTTACTGTCCGCTCTAATCCCGTTATGATCCCGTCATGCTGCCGTTACTGTCCACTCTAATCCCGTTATGATCCCGTCATGCTGCCGTTACTGTCCACTCTAATCCCGTTATGATCCCATCATGCTACCGTTACTGTCCGCTCTAATCCCGTTATGATCCCGTCATGCTGCCGTTACTGTCCGCTCTAATCCCGTCATGCTGCCGTTACTGTCCACTCTAATCCCGTTATGATCCCATCATGCTACCGTTACTGTCCGCTCTAATCCCGTTATGATCCCGTCATGCTGCCGTTACTGTCCGCTCTAATCCCGTTATGATCCCGTCATGCTGCCGTTACTGTCCACTCTAATCCCGTTATGATCACGTCATGATACCGTTACTGTCCGCTCTAATCCCGTTATGATCCCGTCATGCTGCCGTTACTGTCCACTCTAATCCCGTCATGCTACCGTTACTGTCCGCTCTAATCCCGTTATGATCCCGTCATGCTGCCGTTACTGTCCACTCTAATCCCGTTATGATCCCGTCATGCTGCCGTTACTGTCCACTCTAATCCCGTTATGATCCCGTCATGCTACCGTTACTGTCCGCTCTAATCCCGTTATGATCCCGTCATGCTGCCGTTACTGTCCACTCTAATCCCGTTATGATCCCGTCATGCTACCGTTACTGTCCGCTCTAATCCCGATATGATCCCGTCATGCTGCCATCAAAGTCCTGCTCCAATCCCGTTACGGTCCCGTCATGCTACCGTTACTGTCCACTCTAATCCCGTTACGGTCCCGTCCCGCTGCCGTTACTGTCCTGCTCTAATCCCGTTATGATCCCGTCATGCTGCCGTTACTGTCCGCTCTAATCCCGATATGATCCCGTCATGCTGCCATCACAGTCCTGCTCCAATCCCGTTACGGTCCCGTCATGCTACCGTTACTGTCCACTCTAATCCCGTTACGGTCCCGTCCCGCTGCCGTTACTGTCCTGCTCTAATCCCGTTATGATCCCGTCATGCTGCCGTTACTGTCCGCTCTAATCCCGATATGATCCCGTCATGCTGCCATCACAGTCCTGCTCCAATCCCGTTACGGTCCCGTCATGCTACCGTTACTGTCCGCTCTAATCCCGTTACGGTCCCGTCCTGCTACCGTTACTGTCCTGCTCTAATCCCGTTACGGTCCCGTCATGCTACCGTTACTGTCCACTCTAATCCCGTTACGGTCCCGTCTCGCTGCCGTTACAGTCCTGTGATAATCGCGTTGCGGCCTCGTCTTGCCGCCGTTGCAGTCCTGCCATCGGATCCCGTTCCTGAAGACTGAACTGCTCTATTCGGTACAAACTCGGCGACATTCCAGCTGTGATCCAGCCTCGGCTAGTACTGCGTGAGCGTACGCCAAAAGGCATTCCTGTCATTTGAACCGCCCCGATCTGAGGACAAGTACACCACTCAGCATGGTATACCTACAGCAGTGGTGAAGTTGCAATAATAATGGCTAGGCTAGGTTAGGTAAGTATAGATTAGCCAAATTTCGGTGAACTCAGTTCAAACCCGATTAGGAGCGTAATGGCCTGGATCGATTTTGAACACACTAACATGGTAGTGTTGTTGGTGTGCATCTAGTTTATACGTTGAGGTATATTTTTACTGTTATACTATTTATGAATGTTTGTATTTACATGAGTAGGTGTGATTTTCTGCAGCAAGAAGGGCGGTGAGGTGTGCGTGAGGATTGTGAGATGTGTACATATAGACCGTAAAATATATGAGTGTTTTTGTGATGAGTATGTCATGCGCGACATTCTTAGCAAATGCCTTCTCCCCCAAAGAAAAGAAATATTGCGGCGGGCTATCAAAGAATATCAGTATCAGGGAATAACCATTATAGAACCAGAGGAAATAGCAATGCTACATTGATGCTACGGAAACAGATTCGCTATGAGGTCTACAGCATGTGAGTGATAGTTCATGTCGCATTGATACATAGCAATGCAAAGTCCTAGATATTCTCCACGTCATGCTTTTGATGCAGGGTAATTTGTATGAGGACGAAATGTCCTACGCTGGTTTTCTCCATTGCCTCAATTGCAGGCGAAAAACAGTCGCTGTTGCCAATAAATCATCACCAACGCCATTGGACATATTTCTTCGGATGGCAGAGAGACTGGCGACACCCCTGCGCTGACCTGACCTCTGTCCTGGTGACGTACCTGTGCTCGGGTGGCGAAGAGACTGGTGGCACCCCTGCGCTGACCTGACCTGGTGACGTACCTGTGCTCGGTTGGCAGAGACTAGTGACGCTCTTGTGCTGACCTAACCTGTCCTGGTGGCGTACCTGTGCTTGGGTGGCGGAGAGACTGGTGACACCCCTGCGCTGACCTGACCTCTGTACTGACCTGGTGACGCACCTGTACTCGGGTGGCAGATGTTGGTGACGCTTCCACGCTGACGTGACCTCTGTCCTGACCTGGTGACGTACATGTGCTCGGGTGGCAGAGGCTGGCGGCGCCCCTGTGCTGACCTGACCTTTGCAATGACTTGACCTCTGTCCTGACCTGGTGACGTACCTGTGCTCGGGTGACAGAGACACTGGTGACACCCCTGCACTGACCTGACCTCCGTCCTGATCTGGTGACGTACCTGTGCTCGGGTGGCAGAGATACTGGTGACACCCCTGCACTGACCTGACCTCTGTCCTGACCTGGTGACGTACCTGTGCTAGGATGGTAGAGGCTGGCGGCGCCCCTGCGCTGACCTGATGACCGGTTGCGATGACCCAGAGCGCCGGCAGCAGCACGGGCAGCACGGACGGCGGAGTGGCCATGTCACCCAGCGGCCGGGCCGGCTCTGACCCGCCGATGTCGCCGCAGCTGCCCGCCTGCCGGGCCCGCGGCGTGCGCGCACGTCGCAAGCACGGCCAGCACGCATGCGCCACGCTTCCCACGACCTGGATGCGGCGCCGGCTGTGCTGTGCGGCCGCCACGTGACGGTGTCAGTGTGGCGCCGGGCACGCGGTAGCTCAGCCGGTAAGGAGTCGCACTTTTGGTCGTAAGGTTGTGGGTTCGAATCCCACAACCGGCGGCATTACTGATTCCGCCCGCGACCAGCCGGCGTGAGAGGTTGGCGACGATATATGATCCAGTAGTCGGATGCGTCGCAAAAGATCCAAATACGTACCTAGTGCGGTGTCATGCGGCACAGCATCGGCTCCAGTTGCTCCCGGATGAGCGTCGTGCCTGTTCGGTTGGGGCGGCTGGGCGAACATTGGATGCGATCGTTCTCAGCTGCCGCGCAGTTTTCCTATCGGTGCCCGGTTATGGACAAAAAACGATCTCTTTCTACCACACAGTGCGAATTGGAAACTGTGTCATGGCGGAATTGAGAGGCAATTCTGTCTGCGTCCTTGTGTTTTCCTTTCCTTCCATTCAATGGCGAGAACTTCCTGGAACCTTTAATCGGGTAGAGCCATTTCATCGACATTCAATTGATAATTGAAATAGCCCTAGTATTTCCCTTGAGTGATAGCGTGTACGGCCGCTTAAGCACCTAGTTTTCCAGAAATAAAATTGTGATGGGCACTATTTAGTATATTCCGTCTCCGAACCGTTATAGTTCATACGTGCATTTCCTCTGCGATCGTAATCTGGCAATATAGCCTTCATTCATTAGTGCTTAAGCACTCCTATTCAATTGCACTTTTAAGGGGAAGGAGAGTGAGGTTAGAGGCGTACCGAACCATAGAGGTCATTTGCCCCGCCATTAAGCGAGTAGGTTTTGCAAGCAAGTCTAAGGCAGGCATATATTTACGTTAAGGGAGACTGGCGTTATAGTGCATGTGATTTTAAGGTGCTGAAGGCGGGGGCTGGACGGGGGACATTTTTTTAAAGGCATTAAGGTTACTTTTTGCATTGCAGCTTGAGAGGCTGAAGCGAATCATGGGTGCTCATTGGCAGTTTTCCACGTTACCCCTTGGGGTGCTGTACAAATATCGGCCAGCGGTACCATCTCATCTCCGTGGTACATGTTGTAGGTAATGCATGTATGCCGTTGTACACAAATATTAGCCCATGGAGGTAGGTACAGATACAATGGATCAGAGATACCTAGATTGGAAACTTCGCGTCGGCGCCTTTCATCTGTGCGTATCAGCGGCACAAACCTGCCACCTAGCGGACGGTAAGTAAAAACCCAAACGCGGTTGGTTTTAGGCCGTGCGCCTATAAGAGTTGGAGGTACGCGTTTCATACTTGCCTTTTTCCAATTGATTCAGCCATCGCAGGAGATTTGCATCACCCTTGCACGATACAGAATTGATCAAGGAACCTTACTGTTCTTTCCTTATTGGTTTATGAGGCTGCGTTCAGAAATTGTCGTGGTGCCAAGTGAAGGCATCTGTGGGAGGGAGCCCACTTCCCCAAAGGGTCGGCCTACTGACAAGTGGAAGCATTGCGTAGCAAGTCAGTCAGAGCTAGTGGCGTTGCAAGATATGGTATGTTGCAAGGGCCGATCGAAGGGGGAGGAAGCGAAGGTGGCGCTCCTCAGGACCCGACAAGCGCCTCTCTTGGACGTTCCAGTATACCCCCCCCCTAGAATTTGTCAGCGGAACGTGTTCCTCTGTCTGGGAACGGCGGCCCTACGAGTGGTTCGAACGCATCCCTCAAATTTGTCAGCAATAGGAACCCCCTCCCCCCCCCCCGACAAAAAAGTACCCCACTGGGATATCTGAGTGTACCCCGTCAAAATGCCGCCCCCCCCAAACAAAAAAGGGAAAAAAGCGTGCTTATACACCACATGACTGAACTGCCAACAAATACCTCTTTCGAGATGTAAAGGATGCAGAGCACATGCGGAATGTGACCATGGAAACATACCTATAGCAAATATACTCGATGGCTGTTGTGAATGATCATTCGCCACGCAGCAGTTATCATACGTTTTCGAAACACCATGTCATACGTCACATCATCAGACGGAGTGTTGTGGAATTGCGTGAGCTGGTGTTGGTCTGATGCAGCTGTTCGTTTGCGGTGTTCCGAACAGGTCGACCAGAACCACGGAGTTATCAGCGTGCCAGACTCGGAGACGCACGCCGCACAGGGAGGAGCTGCACGTCTTAGCTTGAACCAGGCGTGGATCCTGAGAAAATGTTTCCAGACGATATCGTGTTGCTGGACGTGTTGGGTATGGTTGTGATATGGTTGTGTATGGGTATGTTATCTTGGGAATGGTTGTTGCGTGATATTCTTCTCTCATCGGCGTCAATGGGCATGGCGCCGCGAAAAGGATGCGACAAGCAAACATGGCGCCGCGAACGGGATGCGACAAGCAAACATGGCGCCGCGAACGGGATGCGACAAGCAAACATGGCGCCGCGAAAGGGATGCGACAAGCAAACATGGCGCCGCGAAAGGGATGTCACAAGCAAACACGGTATGGCGCTACAGAATGGATGGCAGGTACACACGGTATGGCGCCGCAGAAGGGATGCACACGGCATGGCGCTACAGAAGGGATGGCAGGCACACACGGCATGGCGCCGCAGTAGGGATGCCACAAGCACACACGGCATGCACCTGGCTACCGCTGGACTAGACATACCTAACGTGGCCGGTATCCCTGGATCAGGTAAATATACATAATTTGACCGAGATCCTCGGAGCTGGCATATATATATATATATATATATATATATATATATATATATATATATATATATATATATATATATATACACATACATATATATTTAGGGTGGTCCTTAAAATTGAAAGTCGGAAAGTCTAAGCTCCAACCCCCGGAATTCATTGGAATAGTCGAGAAAACTCTCCTGGCGAACTTTTTTTTTCAATCGGACAACATTCACCCCTCCCTCACCGACCTTGAAGTTTCACCCTGAGGATCCCCGAGAGAAGCTTTTTATCTGGGAATAAATAGAGCGTATAAGGAAAATGAATAAAAACAACAATCCTTGGAAACAAATTTAGGTGGCATTTATTCCCAAAATGTTAGCTTATAACACACAACACTTATATAACACTTATAAAATGGAGTATTTTATAAATGGTTACCTCATTACACAGTTAAATCTTACAATTTTAAGCAAAATGTCTTTCTACCTCAAATACATAGTTTGTAGCGGTTGTAGCCCAACGTAAATCAAGTGTAACTGCACTATATTTTAAAACAACATGGAAGTATCATTTTGGTTAGCCACGGTCTTCTTTCTGGAGTCCCGGAACTCCGCGCGATGACGAGAGACAACTTGGAGGAGAAATTGCAGTTGCTCATCATCCTGAGTTAGCCTTCGTTTGTATTCTTGGATGAGGGCAACTCCTCGTTCCGCGTGGTCGTTGATGACCGCTATCCCCTGCACGAAGGCCGCCGCTGTCCGGAAGTCTTCCCGCTCCAGCCAGGTCGCAGGATCGGCGTCGAGGAAGCCGTCTTCCAGGCGCAGCTTCTGGAAGAACCATCGCGTGTTGATTGATGCCATGTCTTGCAGTTGGAGTCCTGAGACGTCTTGGCTGGGCAGCTTTGGGCGCTTCGCTGGAGATTCATCTCCCACCGTGGTGTCAAGTGAGGTGAGTATTTGCCTCTTCTCCTCTACCGTGACCAGGGGGTCAAAGAGCGCCAGAGCGACAAGCTTCTCCAAGAGGTACCACAGGTGCCCTTGCAGTTTGGCATAGCTGCCTTGCCTTGCCCACGTCCCGGTTGACGTTCATGTAGGTCGTCAAATCCTTCAGCAGTTGCAGGTCGTGTCGAGGGGCAGCTGCGGCCTCCGGAGCCAGTGTCCAGGCTTTCGCGTACAGGTGACTGACGAAGACGGCGATTTCTCGCAGGCCCTTCTCCTCCCTCGCTGTGAGCTTGAATTGGCCCCGGAACATCCACACCTTCAGTGCGTAGATGGCTTTGGACATCCACCTTGCGTGGTGCATGGGTCCGGGGGCTAGGAACCTTACTCCTCGTGGGGGGACCTGGCCGAGGAAGATCACAGTCAATTCCAGCAGCTCCCGGTAGTCGTCCCGAAGGCCCTTGTGGTTGATGAGGGTGCTCTAGAACCAGTCCTTGTCCACATGGTCCAGCAGAGGACGCACATGGGGGTGGGAATCACCGGACTCGAACTGACTCCGGTTGATGAACTTCCAGTGGTCTTGGAAGCGCTTGAACATGATCACTATCGGACCTGACGTGGGGCCGATGACCGTCGTGAAAGCCGCAGCGAGTAGCAGCTCAAGGACATGATGGCGGCACGCGAAGTACAGGAGATCTTTCTTGAGCTGCTGTTCGATCAAGACACAAACCCCATTGTTCATGCCTGTGTTGGAGGATGTCGTGTCAAACGACATCCCACCGATGCGCTCAGTAAAGTCCCAGTCTTCGAGTGCCCCGACAACTGCTTTGGCCATCTCAGAGCCCGTTCCGTTCGGACAGCCTGGGGACGTTGAGGAGCTGCACCGTTCCATTGCCTGAGACCAGAATGGGAAGTCGATCGACGGTCTCCTTGGTCGTGTCGTCTTGCATCAATTTCCCATCCCAATGAACAATGAACGTGCAGCCCCCCCCGTAGCTTCTCCTTGAGTGCCACAAGAGCATCCGTCCGGTGTTTCCGCCAATGCCGCCGGATTGAGCTGCGGTTCATGTTCATCTCGGAGACGTCATGGCCGAGCGAGTGGGCTGCCGCCGACAGGACATAAACCACTCCCCGGTCGCTAAGCTTGGCCCTGTCCAGAGACGTTGCCACACTAGGCGTGATCACGTTTGTCATAGCCCTCCTGGAGCGCTTTGGAGGTTTCGCTTCTCCGTCTCCGTTCCCCTCCTCAGTGGTCTCATCTGCAGAGGTGGACGACGATTCCAATTCCACTTGGGACGTGCTGGCTTCATCCTCCGCGCGCTGCCTCTGTCGCTCCTGCTGCTCACGGCGTTGAGCGGCGCGGACCTCCACGGCAGCTAACCGTGTGTCGACAGATCCCAGCTTTCCACGGCGAACGGGTTCGCGCTGAGCTAGCAGAAATGCCTTATCCTCCTCATTCGCGAAGACGTCCAGGGCATTGGCGGCGGCAACATCGAAGAGATTCTTCGTCCGCTTCTTGAAAGCTTTCTCACACACCGCTTGAGAGCCAGCTCGCCCCTTGTTCCGCTTGACGTTTCCAAACCCCTTATGGAGTTTTTCAATATTTGCCAGGATGGTGTCCTTTCGCTGTAATGGGATCCTGGCCTTCAACCAGAGCTCAATGACAATTTTCATGACATCGTTGGCCGCCTCCCGCACAGACTTCCTGTCGACCTCGATTCGGTATATCAACAGTCCCAGCACTTCTTCTTCCCAGGGAATTTGAGACCCGGCAATGTTTTCCAACGGAGCAATCAAATAGCGACGGTTCGCTGCTGCCATGCTTGATAGATTGATGACTCAACCAGGTTCAAATTTACCCCCTAACGAAGGACCACCCTACTCAACCGGAAAAAAATTGTTAGGAGGGCGGTGAGAAGAACGAGTAATACACATTACACATTACACAAACACACAGATCGACGTATCATCAAAAGAGACGATTGGACATTACAGGAGCGTTTCAAAGTTCAGCACAGGTCGATACGTCGTCGTTCTAATGTCAGCCGCCCCGAGAAACTGAGGCTGAACTTCAAGGTCGATGAGGGAGGGGTAAATGTTGTTGGAATTTGAGGAAAAAAATTCACCAGGAGAGTTTTCTCGACTATTGCAACGAATTCCGGTGGTTGTAGCTTAAAATAAATGAATTCGAAAATTTACCCCTTAACAAAGGACCGCCCTATATATATATATATATATATATATATTTCATATATATATATATATATATATCTTATATATATATATATATATATATATATATATATATATATATATATATATATATATTTATATATATATATATATATATATATATATTATATATATATATATATATATATATATATATATATATATATCGACTGTTCAACGTTAACTAATGTTTAATTTCATTGGTTCGCTTAATTCTTGAGGTGCACCTAGATTACCATCTGATCTTGGTATGCTGTACCTTTTTGGAGAGCGTAATGTCTCAGCTACAACATATTAAACTTCCAACTTTCCACGTCTGTTTTGAAGGGTTTTAGAGCCCAAATATATATATATATATATATATATATATATATATATATATATATATATATATATGGATATATATATATCCCTGTGTGACCGATATCCCTAAATCAGGTATAACATGACCGAAGTCCCTGGACCAGGTATAAGGTCACCGAAATCTATGGACCAAGTGTAATGTGACCAAGATCACCGAACCAGGCATACCGTGGTGCCGAGATTCCTGCATCAGGTATAATGTGACAGATAGCTGTGAACTAGGCACAATGCGGCCGACTACCTCCACACGAGCTAGTAACGGCGCTTCTCAGCTTCGGAGAGAACTGGGCTGGACGATGTTCAGAACCGTGAAGTTGCATCCTTCAAGCTGGCATAACACGCTAATGATCGTGGGAAGTGCTCGCAGCCCAGCACGAAGCATTCGGCTTACTTGGCGGTTTCTGGAGCAAGCTGTGACTGAACACCATCGGATGGAGGTGACCGGAAAACAGACTTGCGATGCGCTAACAGTGCCAGGCTTGCGACGTGGCACGTGCCCCTGACATTTGATAAACTGTGCATTTGGTTCACGAGGAAAACTGGGATTTGATGCCGTGGTCGGAAGCAAAGTGAAACATTTACGATGCAAATATAGATGTTCTTTCATGCAACATCCTGGGAATTGCTGTGTGTGTCAACAACCCATTCGGTCGGAGCTCCTTTCCCAGCAAGGATTCCAATACATAAAATATCGGAGACGGACAATATTTAGCGCTGTTGGGCCTGTTTTTCTGTGCAACTCTCATCCCGAGGCGCAGCAGACCTTCCACCTGACAATATTGTAACCCACTCTCCTATTGCGCCAGTCAGAGCCTGCCCCCGTCCACACCGAACACTTCCACTCAGGTGACTATACGTCAACGTCGGTTTCAATTTTCTGCAACTGCAAAAACTAAGGCAATACCAAGGTAGCTAAGGCTGACAATAAGGGAACTATGGCTAAAATTAAGGCTTGGACTAACTTAACTTGCACTGGGTACCATGGGTGTAGCCATGGTTTCGAAATTGGGGGGGGGGGGACAAACCAGGGACGCGGGAAATTTTGGCAGGATAGAGGCCCGCCCCCCACCCCCCGACAAAAAAGAAATTCCTTCTATTTCAGCCTCTTTATTTTCAATGTCTGGTTTTCAGATTTACCATTGTTAAAAAATGATATTTTGGGGACCAAAAGTTCCGCCAAAATTAGCAAGTTGCACTCCTTATCACTGCCTATGAACATCTAGCTTTATGTCGTATGTGCTGGTCCCGATTTCACAATCACTACGGACCAATGCTGTAAGTACGTTAAACGTTGCCCCATTGTAGCAGGGAAAACAAGAACATATTGGACGATAATTTTATTGTAGTAAACATAGACATACAATTACCTTTCCCATTATTTCCTGTTTTACGGGGAGAATTATCGATGCAATGACAACCAGGGCGGATAAATGGTGTGGCACTAAGAGCATTTCCCCCCCCACATGGACGGTGGCGTCCATCCGGCCGGGAAAAGGTGCCCATCTGAAAATGTTCCAGTGTACCCGTAATATTTTTTTTCATCCAGAGGCACCCCAATGAAAGAAAAAGGCACCCGTTTGGAAGGAACAGCACCCCTTCTGGAATGACCGAGTGCAACCCGCCCCTCTAATTTTTCAGCCAGAGGCGCCCCTCCAGGTGCTTTCGCAGTGGCGCCGCTCCGAAGAAGTGGCGCCCCTCCAGACAAGTGCCCCCCATGACAATTCCTGGATCCACCACTGATTATAACATTGCTCTCTCGCGGTTATGAACTCCGGCTGGTTATAAAATCGTGTGCATTCACGTGTGGCTTCTCTTGCAAACTTAGCGACTTCCATTGAACCATTAAGAGAAAAGCAGACAATTTGAAAAAGCTCTATATTTGATATGTCCGGAACAGCAATGTGGCAGTGTAAATTAAAAACCAGCGATGAGAGCGCCGTCCGAGCAGGTTATGACGGATTTCTTGGGGGAGCTTCTAATCATATAGTATATGAGTGCCTGCTATCGCAACGGCCGCAAACAAAATACGTTAATCCTCCTATTCCTATTACACTCAATCATTGTACACACACCGGACCTTCGATACCTTCGAAATTATTTCAATATCTCAACATTCTGTTAACGTACCGCAAGCCACGTCATGGGTATCTATTGATACCAAAAATGTGTAGCTTTGTGAGAAAACGAAAAAACGCGAGGCGACCGAAGAAATCAGTTCTACCTTTGACATTAAGAGTTAATGTGATTTCTGAACAGTTTGGCACGTCGAATGACACCGACTTGATGAAAATTGAAGACATAGCGAAGAGGCGCGAGGACTTCGAGCAATTTAAGGTAACCTTGGATCTTGTGGTTTGACATTGACATGTCCCGGTTTGAAATGTTACTCGAGGTTCACCACGGGCTATTGCTTGATACCAGATGTGGGGAGGTTAGGGCGAAGGAAGGAAATGGGAGGCGACTGAAGAAATCGGTTGACCTTTGACCTTTGAAATTAGTTCGATTTCGTAACATTATAATCTGGCATAAGCCATGTCGAATGGCACCCACTTGGTGCAAATTGAACCCATAGCGACGAGTCACGAGGACTTCGAAAAATTCCAACTAGCCGTTGACCTTGAGGTTTGACCTTGACATTTCCTGGTTTCAGAATGTTGCTCGAGGGTTCAGCATGGGCTAGTGGATTGCTAGTGGATCTGGGTAGGCCTGTGCGAAAACCCCCCACAAATGCGAGGCGACCGAAGAAATCAGCTTGAATTTTGACCCGTCGAGATTATTTTGAATCATCAACTTTTTGATACCGCACAACAAGCCACGTCGAATGACATCCATTTTCTGCAAATTGAAGCCATAGCGACGAAACGCGATGTCATCGAAGAACTCAATCAAACCTTTGACCTTGACATGTCCCGGTTTAAAATGTTACTCGAGTGTTTACCACTGGCTATTGCTTGATGCCAGATTTTGATAGGTTTGAGCGGAAACGAAAAAAAATTGAGGCGACCGAAGAATCCCCTAGTTAAAAAATCCCATGGGATTGACCCATCAAATTGCATGGGATTGTCCTTGTCAGGATATGAAACATTCCCCATGAGACAATCGTGTGGGAATCCCATGCGATTCCCCATGGGAATCCACCATGGGATTCCTACAGAATCTCCGAGGGATTTTATATTATTCCCAGTGTGAATTCTCCAGGGATTCCCACTGAGAAATCCCGGTGGGGAAGCCCAGACCCTGATGGGATTTATGACCCAGCATAAACCCCACTGGTCTTCCCAGAGCATGTTCATGCAAACAGGATGAAACGATGTACGACACGCATATTTTGAAAGACAAACAAACGATATTTGACGTATATTTATCAGGTGTTTTTGCAAGGTCAGCCAACATGTTGCATCTCAGCCACTCCCGGCGCTCATATACTCCTTACTTTTCAGTTGGCAAGCAAAATAATAGCAGAAAGTAGGCCTTCAAGTGGGGTAATATATAATGAAGAATAAAGCTAAGCTTCAGAAAACACAAAGTTAACCTAGTCTAAGCTCTTGCTTTAAAAACAAAACAAAAAACAAAAAGGTATTATTGCTGCTTAAGGTATCTACAAGGTAAGTTTTGCACACATTTTTCCTCCATGAGGCAAACAAAGGGTTAGGTTTGGTTAGATTAGGTTGGGTTAAGCTTTTTCCTTTAGACCAGACATAGCATTCCAGGAAAAAATATGTACAAACACGTCTCTGAACACGATGAAGATGATGGAACCATTCGCTCTTGTGAAAATTTGTCAAAATTTTGATATTCTTGATGATTTTCTATTCCTTTTTTTATAAAAAATTAAGTTGTCTTTTGTTGATTAAAACGAACTTGCGTGTTTGCATATTGCAAAGAAAAACAGAAAAATTTGTGATATTTTTCATTTAACTTGTTTTTCTTCAAAAGCAGTTCGTGGTAGTTTAGGTTAGCTGAACCCTCGCCAGTATTCGGCATTTTACCACCTTCGGTCGTATAGGGGGGGGGGGTACGACCCCCTCTAGCGATTCGAAACCGTGCATGTTACGAAAACGAACCAAAGACCAAAGTTATAGATCTGGCCCAGATCTCGCGATTGGAATTCAGTATGACCTTCTAAGGTCAATGGTTGACCTTCCAGGTCAGGTCAAAGGTCTAAAATTGATTTTTTTTCCCTAAGAAAATCGTCAGTTGTATCGAAAATACTGTCTAAATATGCACGAAATGGCCGGAAATATGTTTATTTGGACCTTGCGAACATAACGACATGTCACACGATGTGATCGGACCAATATGTCATGCAGAGGTCAAGAAAGTCGCCAACTTGCCTACGCTGGTAGGTAGCAAGATTGGCCCTCAATATCTCACTCAAGTAGCAGTTTATCCATGACGTATTGAAATAAAAAGAAGTGACTGGTCACGAATGCTTTCCACAAAAACTAGTTTTGTAACGAACAGAAGACATCCAGATTATGAAATATCACTGACTAAAAGGCTGCTACAGTATTGAGCGATACTGCATCACCCCATGGGTTTGCCCATGACATCGGTGGTTGCTTAATTAATACAGTACTATTTTGGTACTGAGTATCCGTTTACGAACCATATTATTCCAAGACCCATCTCTATGTCATTGTATATAGAAGGATGAATCGCCAACGCTTACTTCACCAGGTAACAAGTGCTGGTAACTTTGATTGTGTTATTGGGCGTGATATGCACATAAAAACATGTATTGCACATCATAATACATTTCTAGGCCTTTAAATAATAAATTAAACTATAATTAGTTGATTTATGGTCATATCAATGGAAAAACTAGCAGCAGACACCCCAAAAGAACCATAGTGCAGGAACAAATAACGCCAACGCGACCGCCAACTTCTGGGTAACGTGTTACTTGAGTTACAATTCTGGAGTAGAACAGGTGGCGTTGCGAACAAGTGAGGAGCTAAAAAGGTGGCAGCACCGTCGCTCACAAGGAACAATATCATTTAAGCCGGACCCAGGTAGCAAAAAGTGCATGTTTTGTTCTCGTAGGTAGCGGTCTAGAAACATTCTTGACCTCTGATGTCATGCACCAAATGAGGTCAAAGCCGTGACCCCAAATATCCAACTGTTTGAAAAGTGGTTCCAATTTCGAAGTTTAAAGTTCTCTAGGGTAAAAATGGACGCTGAATTCGAATTCAGCACGAAAAATTACCGTAGGTCAGCTAAAAAAAAGTCGAAAGGTCAAACGAGGTCAACCGAGGTCAACCGAGTTCACCGATTTCTGGAACATTATTTTTCAATGGGAACCCAACACATAACAAAACACATAATACCAGTCGATGTAGGCAACAATGTCATGTTTAGGTGCGATAATCACGTATTTGTTGAAAACTGGTCGGAGGTGCTCCCCTTTATGACCTCATAACTCCGTGACCTGACATGACCTCCCCAAAAAAGTTCACCAAAAGTCGTCAAAAGGTTTCCCCAGAGGGTACTGAAAATCTCAGAGCGATCCGTTCATCGGTTTGGAAGGAATACACACAAAACCTTAGGGGGTGTTGCACCAACCCCCCTATAAGGTCAAAAGGTTGCACCTTATACGGGCGAGGGTTAAGTCAGGCTTTCAATTTTTTTCTTCTTAAAAAAAACAGCTAGGTTAGGTTCAGTTAACTTAGTTTAGGTGTTTTTAATTTTAAAACAATTCCGAGAAAACAAATGTTCAAAGACTTTCCATTAAAAACGTTTTCCTGCATTGAAGGTTAGGCTAGGTTAGGTTATGTTGCATTTTTCCTGATTTTGAACATTACTTTTCATGCTATATTACCCAACTCCAAGCCCCTTCATGGGTGTTATTTTGCCTCCCAACTGAAAAGTATGCATTTGCAGAGGAAATGAGTTGTCACATCACAATCTTGTTAAGCACATTCATGAACATTGCATTAGAAAAAGAAATTCCAAGAAATCGAAAATTGCCTTGAGCTACAAATTTCCCTAGGTATCTATCTGCCTATCACAATCATGATCAACTCTCCAAATCACCAGTGCCAGCCTGCAGTAGCATTTCATTTAGACATCAACTACCGAACCAGATCATGGCAGCAATATTAATAATCCTGCAATATGTCGCTATAAGCCTATCACATCACCCGACAACAGTTTATTACAATTTTGTGTACTTAATGATTGTCCACTTGCCTTTTCAGGTTCTTGCCTTGGTCTCAAACGCACAACCGTTACCATCGTCAATAGTTCGTAAGATAGAAGGCTAGCCCGTGTGGACCTGACACAAAAAGATTCAAACAGGCCGGCCGCCGTCCAACTGCCAATCACACAGCACGACCCAATTTTGGCAAAACCTAGCAACTGACAAATCAGTCAAACTGAGAAAAACGCGAAAAACTAAATGGGTCTGGGAATAAGGTATGGAAGCTGATCACAGCTAGGTTTTTGTTTCATGGAAACATTAAACCCCTTGAAATTGTAAGGAACATGAATTAACACTCGGAAAACCTTAACTTCATGGGGAAAATGCACTTAAAGGATTTTGTCAAGTAGATTTGTGAAGGTAAAAGCTAGCATCTGTTGCTTACTGTGTTTTACCTGAACAGATATTATTTTAACAGCTAGATATGTGAAGGAAAAAGCTAGCATAGTTACTTACTGTGTTTTACCTGAACAGAGATGGAGTAGCATAGATGATGCGCTAATGTAGAGATGGAATATAGTATGTGCATAATGTGCATAATAAGTTGTGGCTGGGGCACACTCAGGGAGGAAGTGCAATCCGACCATGTCCCCAGGGCGAATAGGGGAAGTGGAAGGTTTTTTTACCTGCCCTGCCTATATATTCAAACATGATTTCCATAATAAAGAATTCAGATGCGAAATTTGTCAGGATAATTGTCACTTGTAAAGATTTTGACCACTTTGTGGCACACTTAATTAAAAAAAACCAAATTTATGCTGAAAATCATCCATCCAACACCACTGAACTGAACCGTATCCCATCCTCTATCGTGATGCACAGAAATTATGTATGACATGCATTCATTTTTTTATGAATAAAATACAGGTGATACAGATCTGAAATGTATTTTCTAGACATATGTTTGACAACGGACACATCACGATTCACGTCCTACCTACTCCACATTATGGACCAGATAGGTATGGACAGATGAGGTGGGGGGGTCGACCTGGTTTGACAACGGACACATCACGTCCTACCTACTCCACATTATGGACTAGGTCCGCTGCTGCCTCATCTGTCGGCATGTTCAGCCAAAACCGTGTTTTGACTGGTGCCACACCAGATGATGTAAGTAGTTTAATGATACCAGCCTTCTTTGATGGCAAGATGCCGCGGGGTTGGCTCAGGCCTTCCTCTGCCATATCTTGAAGCTGAAACTTCGGTCTGAGGAAGTCAACCTCTTGTGGCTCCTCGCCGTAAGAGGTCCGATACTGCATGCTCCGTGACCCCTTTTTGAACTGAACCTCCACCAGGCACTGCAGCTTAGGCACATGAACAGTCTTGGTGTTCCGAGCCCTTGCACCAGATCTGTAGTTTTTGAAGTCCGAGTGATGGAGTTGCAGGACCTTTATCTTCTTCCCAGATTCTTCAATGAGTTGAGACATGTCATCAAAGGTAATAACCTCTCCGATCCTCTTCAGGCGCCTACCGATCGCCCCATGGACACTGTCTGCCTTCATAAAGGTATGCCCTTTCTCTAGATACCGTAAGTTGACTGCCTGTGGGCCCCACTCTGCATTAACACACGACACCAGCACAGTGTACAACACCCAGTTTTTGTTTTGTCCTGAGCAGTTGTCGCACCAGAACGTTACCTTCTTGGCCCCACTTACCTCTATACACTTAACAAACGCTGCAGCCACATCTGCTGCTGTTCGTCCTGTCACACCTTCGTGCCACAGGACACAGAGGTCTCGCATATCCTCGTTCATGCAAGCAAATGTCTCGTTAAACATAACGAGCCGGCTGATAAAGAAATGATTCTTAGTCGTCATTTTTGGGAGGAGCAAAACTTTCTGCATATCGGCTGCAAAGGCCACTTCCCCATCTTCAAGATTATCTAATGTAGCCCTATATGCAGCCCTTGGTGAAGAAGCCTTTTCTAAATGCGCCCTTCCGTTGATGCATAATTCACATTCTTTGATGTGTGAACTTTGTTGTGATGTTGTCGCCTCGACTTCGGCGCCACCAGGTGCAGGAGGGGCGGTAGGACCGGTGATATGATCTGCGGCGGATGGCTGACTGCCGGACGAACGTTAATGTTTGACATAAAACTTCGTGATTCTCCCCGGAAATTAACAGAATTGATTAAAATTTCATTTCTTTTGATAAAATTCAAAGACTTATTTCTAGACTCCACAATAGGACAGGAGTGACTCTTCTGCAAGCAATTCGGTGGGTAGTAAGAAGATAAGTAGGTACTGACCAAATGAATTTTGGATCACCAACCTGAGGTTCGGGCCTCGTAGTCCTCGTTATGGCGAACTGGGAACTGGCCGCCTCGACCTCGGCACCACCAGGACCAGGAGCAGGAGGGGCAGTAGGACCGCAGCTGAGATCTGGGACGGACGGCTCGCTCTGCCCAACAAACAACAAACATTAATGTTTGACATTGAACTTCAAAATTGAACCATTTTTATTTTATTTTGTGGATATAGAAGACTTACTTCCAGACCACACAATAGAAGGACCGGAGTGATACTTCTGCAAGCAATTCAGTGTGTAGTAAGAAGATAAGTAGGTACTGACCAAATTAATTTTGGATCACCAACCTGAGGCTCGGGCCTCGTGGTCCTCGTTATGGCGAACTGGGAACTGGCTGCCTCGACCTCGGCACCACCAGGACCAGGAGCAGGAGGGGTAGTAGGACCGCGGCTGAGATCTGCGACGGACGGTTCGCTCTGCCCGACAAACGTTAATGTTTGACATTGAACTTCAAAATTGAAGAAAACAAAATTATTTTGTGAAAATAGAAGACTTACTTCTAGACTACACAATAGAAGGACAGGATTGCTACTTCTGCAAGCAATTCAGTGGGTAGTAAGAAGATAAGTAGGTACTGACGAAATGAATTTTGGATCACCAACCTGAGGTTCGGGCCTCGTAGTCCTCGTTATGGCGAACTGGGAACTGGCCGCCTCGACCTCGGCACCACCAGGACCAGGAGCAGGAGGTGCAGTAGGACCGCGGCTGGGGTCTGCGACGGACGGCTCGCTCTGCCCGACAAACGTTAATGTTTGACATTGAGCTTCAAAATTGAACCATTGTTGTTTTTTTGTGAAAATAGAAGACTTACTTCTAGACTACACCATAGAAGGACAGCAGTGATACTTCTGCAAGCAATTCAGTGGGTAGTAAGAAGATAAGTAGGTACTGATCAAATGAATTTTGGATCACCAACCTGAGGTTCGGGCCTCGTAGTTCTCGCTATGGCGAACTGGGAACTGGCCGCCTCGACATCGGCACCACCAGGACCAGGAGCAGGAGGGGCAGTAGGACCGCGGCTGGGATCTGCAACGGACGGCTCGCTCTGCCCGACAAATGTTAATGTTGGACATTGGGCTTCAAAATTGAGCCATTTTTATTTTTTGTGTGAAAATAGAAGACTTACTTCTAGACTACACAATAGAAGGACAGGATTGCTACTTCTGCAAGCAATTCAGTGGGTAGTAAGAAGATAAGTAGGTACTGACCAAATGAATTTTGGATCACCAACCTGAGGTTCGGGCCTCGTAGTCCTCGTTATGGCGAACTGGGAACTGGCCGCCTCGACATCGGCACCACCAGGACCAGGAGGGGCAGTAGGACCGGAGGTAGTGCCACCAGCACCCGCATTATTGTTATCCTTCAGATCGGCAAGAGACATGCCTAGTTGTGCCAGGTGGCTATTTAGATTCTTACAGACATCGCAGTCGTCTTGGGAAGGCTGCCCGAATGTAATCTTTTGATCATCAAAGACATTACGATATGTTGTATAGGCGACTGGTTTGTGTGTTTCATTATAGTCCTTCCACATATCCGTAACCGTCAGATACGCATATAGGTACCTCCTGTGTGGTGCATGTTCCCGCCTATAGTGACTTGTTTGCGGGTGGAAAGAATTGATGTGGTCTATGATAGGCTGTTTAGGTAACTTGTTTGACGGTTCATGAAGTCCTCGCCTGTCAACGACTTCTGGCGTAACCACATCACCATCTGCACTTGTCTTGGCTTTCAAGAAGCTCGTGATCATGCCGTCAGTTTTCAGTCCCAACGTATGCAGAAACATCGTTTTGCATACCTCAGCTGTGCCTGCTTCTAGTTCTTGTGATGCCTTTGGAAGGTAATACTCCCTTGTATGTGCCCTTCGCGCCTGTTCTGAACTTGCCTCTGTCGTTCGCCTCTTCACAGGTGTTGTCCTGATGTTAGCAGCAAAAAACGCTCTTCTGCCATGAAATTCAGCCCTCCAGAAACGTTTGCGGATAGTTTCACGTTCTTCTTCGCTAAACTGTTGTCCACATTTTTCCTGCATGAACATGGTGGGAGCAATGGATTTTCCTTACATAGTGCACTGACTTACTTTGAGATGTTCGTCGTCTTTTAGTACTGCTAGGCAGGCCAGAACCTGTGCTATCCCCAGCACTTTCCAATCCTTCATCCAGTAGCATGTCATCACGTGCTGTAACTACCTCAACAGCTGCATCAACTACCTCAATATACGCCACATCCATATCATCAGCTGTGATATAAATCGCATCAGCTAACTGTTCCTCAACTACTCCATCATCAGCAGCAATGACATTAGCTAAATCATCTTCAGTTATGCCAGCAGCTACTGCTGCAGTCATGATCACATCATTGGCAGCAGCTACCACCTCCTCCTCGACCTCCAGCTGCAGCTGCTGCTCCTCCTGTTCTATAAAATCCAGCGCACTCCATGAGGAGTCCATTCTCCAATATATGGTATATGCCAGGAAAATATGTGCTTGGCAGGGTAATTTCTGAAAAAAGATTGTTTTTTTTTAAAGAATATCACATCAACAGATTTGCATGCAATAAGTTTGCTGGTGCTGTTCACTTGTCCTAACTGACAGGAAATTCCTAGCAAGTGACGTGTGTGACTGTTTAGTGGGGTTATATGACACAAGAAACCATAAGGTGGAAAAACCTAGTATGTGCTCGTCAATATCACTTGCTACGTGTGGAGTTATACGACACAAGACACCGGAAGGTGGAAAACCTAGTATGTGCTAGTCAATATCAATTGCTACGTTTCTCTTTTAAGTTGCGGTTTAGATTCGCTGAACCAGTTGGAAGCAAAACCTAGTATGTGCACGTGCAATGTTTTACCATAACATTCCTTGTTGACGATGTATTTGCAGCACAATGCAAAACCTAGTAAGTACCAACAGACCACATACTATGTTTTGCTTTGATAAGATTGCATTTTCAGGTGCAGATACTAGGTATTGCCGTGTCATATCTCGGGATTCAGTGCAGATACTGAAATTCTGATACCACAGGAAGACGCGGCGTGTCCGAAAACCCCAGGTTCCGTATCTAACTCCATTTTGTTTATTTTGTCACTTACTAGGTTTTGCCAAAATTGGGTCGAGCAATGTAGCGATTGGTAGCAATGTAGCAATGTAGCCATCGAAGTAGCGTCAGCTGACGATTGGTCTGATGACTGATCCTCCATTGTGAAGATTGTCAATGCCGTTCGAGCCATTGTTCTGGCTGTTTCAGAACCACGTATTTTACCTGACATATTGAATGTCTGCATGAATGATTAAACTCTTAATTAATTATTCGTTGGTCTTAGTGCAGGTGCTATACCGCACTTCAAATCTCTTAGACCAGTCTCTCGGCATGTTAGGCACGGTTGCCGAAAAAGGGGAAGCCTCGTGGATGCCTGAGGGATCGGGCACCTAAAAGTCGTAACGGGGTTGTGGTACGCTATGCGGAACTGCCCCAATTCTACAATAGGACTGTTCTGGTTTTTTCATGGATTCTGTATATTTCAATGGGATTTGGTTTTGATCATGGGACAATCCTGGTTTTCCTCCATGGGACATATGGGATCCCATATGTCCCATGGAGAATAAACGCCAATCCCATGGGATTTTTTTTTCACTAGGGTCAGCTTGGCCTTTGCCCTTGAAAAAATAATTCGATTGCTTAGCTTCCTGATTCCGCATAACAAGCCACGTCGAATGATGTTCATTTGATGGAAATTGAAGCGATAGCAACCGAACCTCGCGCTCGGTCGATATCGCTTCAATATCGCCATCTAATAAATCAAGCTTGCCTTTGGCCTTGACGTTTGACCTTGACATGTACCGGTTTGAAATGCTGCACGATGGTTCGCCACAGGCTATCGCTTGATGTCAGATTTGGGCATGTTTGGGTGTAAACGAGAAAAAAAATTGAAGGCGACCGAAGAAACCGGTTTGCGTTTGACCTTGACCGTTAAAGTGGTCATGTGAGACCTATGTAGTTGCTTCCAGCGTGTTCAGTACAAGCAGAAGCATTTGTGGTGATTGATTCAAACGATCATAAACCCGTCGCTGAATGCCAGTGTCAATACATGTACGCCTCTGGCGAACTCGTCGCTGAATACGAATCCGACGTTAACTTGACGTACGTGACGGCTGCCCATAACCACACTTCATGGTCTTGATGATACCCAAGGACACCCAGAGTCACGTTTGTTCAATATATATCGATATATGTGCATGGGAATGCAACCTGAGACGCATAGCGCCTTGCGATAATGCACATTTGTTTCCTTGCAAAACACAATTTTTCACTGAAGCGAAAACACAAGATAGTCAAGGTTCATGTTGTTCAAGAATCGCCTTGAAGCAGAAATTTATGATATTAGCTGATTTACCACTCGGAGATTTTGTGACGAGAGGTAGCCTGTGAAGCCCGTTGATTGGGTGGATCGGCTTCTAGTTTTTTTGGCGAGTCTCTTGCATGTATATTTTACTTTATAAATTATTAAGTATAATTTTGCTGCGATCATACTCAGGTAGATGAGGCTTGAGGGACAGAAAAGAAATCGAGGGGGAACAAATCGACACTTTTCAGAAATTAGGGGGACATGTCCCCCTCGGCCTCCCAGTGGTTACACCCATGTTGGGTACTATAACATGGCTAACCATGGGAACTAATATAACCTCTAAAGAAACCAAAGACAACTAACTGAAACTACTAGCGGGACTAACCAATTTAACTAAGGTGACTAGCCAAGGTACTAAGGGAAACATTGAAGAGTGTAGGTAGCTAGCTAACAAAAAAGTAGCTAACCACGGGTACTAAAGCGACTAACCAAAGGTAATACGGGAACCGAGGCCACCAACATGATCAGCATGGGCTGACTGAAGTGCCAGAAGCAATCCAGGCCTCCATCACGCTGGCTGGACAAAGGACATGCTGTGATGGACGGTTCTGTCCATGAGCTCATTCACCATTAGGGTTGAGGGGGTTATATCGCCCTAAAGCGGCGTAAATGACCTTTATGGTCCGGCACGCCTAAAAAAAAACTCCCCCCCCCCCCCACCCTCTATATCGCCCACAGTATCTCTGAAGTGCTCCAATATTACGCATAATAGGCGTTGCATGACAATGGATCTGAAAATCAGTATCTCTGAAATGCTGCAACATTACGTCTTATAGGCGTTGCATTAAATAATGATCTGGAAATCATATACATCCCTCGGTCATTTTGCTGTGGCTCGGCTACGCTTTGTGACCTAGCGGTTGGATGTGTCGTAAAATAACCCAAGGTTTGCTTCCTCGTTCGGTCAGATGAGTGCAGTGGATGCAACATCGTTTGATGAAATTATCGTCCGTAGGTAATTCGTCAAATGTGCAATCATAACGTAGGCTCTTCTTCCTCTTCCATTTTATCGTCTTTTCCGATGTAATCATTTGGTTAGGGTGTGGTGCCATTAGTTTATTTTGTTAGTTTACTATCCCACTGGTTTCTTCATTGTATATATTGGCCCACTAATTCTTCATTATAGTCGGTCCTGGAATGCTCTGAAACGCTTGATCTGACTTGCTACTTGTCATATGGGAATTCCAGGACAGCAATTATGCCGCGCCATACCTTGCCAGGTTCCGTGTATTAAAGAATGAAAATAAAGAGGGAATGGTGTGACCTATCTGACGTGTTTTACTGCCCAGACCTTGTCACTCACCGACAACTTGAAGATACTAAATGGAGCGAGTCACTCCGCAATCACCTATTGACACAATCACTCGTCCCATCATTCACTCAGTAATCCACTCACTCACTCATTTACTAACTCATTTATTCACACTTTCTAACGTACCAACTCATTCACTCACAACCCACTTACACATTCACTCACCCACTCACACGTACAATTGAAGTGTAGATGATACATATAGCGGATATAAATGTGTATGTAGACATTTTCTTGTAGATAAGGAGATGGCGACCATTCTTAACCTGTTAAGGCGTAACTCACCTCTACTCAGGGGTGGAGTTTCCTATGCTTATGGTTGGGAATGGACCCCACCATCTTTGTCTTGGCTCACCAATGTCTTCTTCTCTTAACACGCGCCCTGGAGGGCCTCTGAAAATTACGCGCACTGGATGGGGAAGGGGGGGGGGCTGATTCCGCCCACCCCTAAGATCTCGGCTCCTATTAAAGACGAAGGAACGAAGTTCGCAGGGTGGGTGGGTACGGTAGTGAACTCTATTGTGTGCAGATTTCATGACCTTAGGTCAATATCTTCAAGGTCAAATGAGGGCACATTTGTCAACATTTTCTTGTTTTGCGTGGCTTGGCTTGTCATTGCTATGGATCGCTGTGATTGTGTTTAAATGCTCCAAAATTGGCATCAATGATGTTTTGGACATTACTAATGATGCAATACAGATGCTAGACCGGACATTTGACCTCAGGTCACCTATATAGCAGCACTTTATCAGGTCAGTTACCTGTTCCAGTTACCGGAACCGGGCCGCCCGTCCCACTGCTCCGTCGGGCAGCTCGGCGCAATCGGCTTCGCGACGAAAGGAGTGAAGTACATGAATAAAGTATGGAAACGCTTAGGTACACAATGACAAACAGTAGTTTTCAGAATGTGTAGGGAATAACATGCAAAGCGACATCAATCGCATGAGTCATTTGCATTTATGACAACATTCCAGTTGACCAAGTTTGGTTCCATTAACCTGTCATGAACTTTACCTGACTTGACCTCGGTGACCTAGCATGACCTTAAAACTACATAGCATATCAATATACATCAAACAAGTCGCTAGTGTTGCCAAGAACACTTCCCTTTTGTGGATATACGGGAAGCACATCAGCGCCGATTTTTGTGGTCTGGCGCTACGAAATGTTTTGACTTTAACGGCCCCGAACTCGAAAAAAAATCGCTCGATTTCCATTTGTCTTACTTTAAGCGACGCGCCGGTCATTTCTAAGCAGGTACGCAAAAAATCGCGTATATCGACTGGTAAAATCTGGAGTTATGTACGAAAAACCGGAGGTGCGCGTGTTAATATGGGACAATGGATATTAATTTGCACACATTTAAAGGAGCGATCTCCCCCTCCCCCAATGTTGGCATTTCCCCTTCAAAATTTCAACTTTTAACATGGAACCCCATGGGGTGTGCCCCCATACACTTGGGCCCGCCTATTGCCCTGATGTATTGTGCTCCTCTGCAGTAATTTTCATAAATCAATGCCCCTGCATGGACGGGACCCTGTGAGATGAGCCCCATCAACTAAATTAGCCGCACGGTGACGTGTTCTCTTTTTGCCCTTGAAGAGCGTATAATTCTGAAACGTTGGAAATTCTTGTTACGAAATGATGTTCAAATCGTATTATTAAAACTAATTCAGTCAAATGTCATCATACGCTAGCCTGTCCCATGTGAAGTTGATCAAATACCGCCGTTGCATTGGCAACAACACAAGTACCCAAAGTTACGGGTGTTCATTTCTGAAAATTGCTGGGGAGGCGGGCAAAATACATGAAGACAACGGGCAGGCCCAAATGGATTAGGTGGAACCCCATAGGGTCCCATGATAAAGGTTAAAATTACTGGCGGGAAGCCAACATTGAGGGGACACTTCCATCCTCAAAAGTATTTAGAACAACACCCCTGTCCAAAGTTCCACCGTTCGGCTGATGCGCACATCACGTGCTGCACATTCTGTGCTGAAGTGTCTCTGTGTGTCTAATCTGTTCGCGAAGTGTCAAGGCAGAAATAGATAAGACTAGTGTGTAGCCTTTTCCCAGTTAATCTAAACCTTCTGTTATAACTTCTTTTTCACCTTTGTCCGGATTGCACCGGAGCTTTATTTCCCCCATATCGTCACACAGTAAACTTACACACATACACACCTACACACACACACACACACACACACACACACACACACACACACACACACACACACACACACACACACACACACACACACACACACACACACACACACATATATATATATATATATATATATATATATATATATATATATATATATATATATATATTCGTGGGGCCCGTATTTCAACAAATACGGTTGCCGTATTTGTTTGCACCGGTTACCGTATACGTATTACGGTTACCGTATTTGCACAAGTGGTTGCCACCTACCCGTAAACTTTCGCATTGCTTCGTTCTTGAATGCAGGAATTTTTTTCCCGATTTCACACATTGTCCTGATCTTTCCCATATATTCTGCCAGTGACACTCTTCCATTTCCCGTATTTTCCTACCTGTTATGTACTGCTTCGCGAGCAACAACACAAAGTTGACAATATCTCTGTTCTGTTCGCGAAGTGCCAAGGCAGAAATATATAAGTCTAGTGTGTAGCCTTTTCCAAGTTAATCTGAACCTTTGGTTATAACTTCTAATCATTTTCAATCTCGGAATCATCAGTGAAGATTATCCGCAACATTAAGCACGTATTTGATGATTCCCTATGTACACTCATATTTTACTTTTGACTTCACATTATACGGTTTGTCAATGACGTTCAACATGCATCCAGGAACCACATTTAGACGAGGTCGCAACCTGATTTTAATTTGCACTAGACATTATCCTTCCTCCACTCCAACTTTGAGACAGATTATACGGCTCGGGCCCAAGTTCGGGAACTTCCATAGTTACACATTATTTTTCCTACTCGATGTGCGCCCATCAATTGTCAGGAAAGTATGTCAAATGTTAAAGCGATATCTCGAACGGTTTAACAGTCATCTCGATTATCAGAGCACTTCAGGGCCAGGCAAATGTTCTATCGGCACTGCGAGGTTATTGCTTGCACTTCAAATTATGGACAATTGCATGCAGCACTTGTCTGCATCAATCTTAAGGGAAAGTAAATTTGGTGTCCTGGAAGACAAGCCAGCTTAAATGCATTTTCATCCGGGCGTTTAAGCGGTTGTACTAGGAGGCTACGTGCTATGAATATATATATATATATATATATATATATATATATATATATATATATATATATATACATTGATACCACCCCTAGATGCAAAATGCCAAAAGCGTCCCTGTGGCAAAATTTAGTGACCCCCCCCAGCTCGATGACTTTAATAGCAAAAGGCGTCTATCCGGGTGGAAAGGCATCCCTAGAAATTTCGTCCCCGAACGAAATCCCACATCAGAATTGTGGAGGCAGTTGCACGTTTCTGAAACACTACATATGTGCGAAAGTCAAAGAGGCTTCCGAATCTTGGGTATTTTTAAGATGGCTCATGAAAATGGCAGACAAATAGCATGACAATTCCTTCCTCCCCACCCCATCCCGCACTTCTCACCTTCCCCTTGCTACCCCTTTCCGCAAGGTGATGCTCAGCTGGTTCAGCTTTCACGAATGGTGCGCCCACATCCATAGGACAATTGCTCGCGCTACGTACGGCTAAATCTACACCAGTCTATGCAGCTGCCAGGCATTGTTCAAGGCCACGCCTCGTCGGCGTCTTTTCGTGAGGAGCCCCGCCATACGTGTGCCGTTGAGGGTGCGGTGCGTGTTTGTCGGGGAAGTGAGCGACGGGATTCGTGTGAAGCGGTTGTTTATGTCAGCTGGAGCTGGAGTGGAACGCCATCTGTGGAACACAGGCTGATACAGTAAGTAGGTAACTTACATATATGCATTCAGTGGCGCCATTTTTCCTGCTGAGATAGTGCGTGGTCTCTGTGATGGGGTAGTCAGGTTGTTGAGGGGTAAGAGGTGCGCATCTTACCATGCGGCGGCGATGTTTCATTCGTGGGACAGACAACTAAAATGGCGGTTAGCATGGCAAAATCACAAACTTTCACCTCTAAGCAGGGCCCTACGTCCGTAGGGTTACTGGGACGTTTGGGTCCCGCAGACATTCGTAAGGGCCTGAAGGTGTCTGTTATCGACCGTAGACATTCGTGAGGGCCCGTAGAAGTCAAGAGCGGATACAGGGGGCACTGGGGAATGTGCATTCCCCCCATGGAAGGTGATCCCCGGGAAGGCTCGAGTGCACTCCCCATCCCCGCTTAACAGATTATTAAGCCAGAGGCGCTCATCGGAGAAGAAAAGGCAACCCCTTCAGCGTGCTGCGTGCACCCCTCCCCTCTACCCCCACCCGGCTGAGCGGATTTTCAACCGAAGATGCCCCTCCAGACAAGTGCTCACCCGAAAGTAATTCCTGGATTCGCCCCTGGTAGTAGAAGTTCATAAGGGCCCGTATGCGTTCGTGAGGGTCCGCACACACTAAAGGCTTGTAAGCCTTCTTAAATGACTAAAGGCGTTCGTAAATGCCCGTAGGCTCTTTCTCAAGTGTCGGTAAACGTCCGTGAGGGCTCGCAGACGTGCTTATGAGCAGGACAAAGTCCTTGGCGGCTATGCGAAGTGTTGGTGGTATTTCTATCTTCGCCATGTCGGCCCGGTATGAGCCCAAGGGCATGGGCAACCTCCACCGCCGTTCACCCTTGGCTACAACCCTGCTTCTACGAGGGGATGGGATACTACATACACTTCTTCTCAGTGGTGCAGCATGGTGGGGGCAAAAGGGGAAATGCTGAAACCCGAAGCCCCAAGTTCATTTTCCCACTGAGTTCTACCCGAAGACAGATTGTGCCCCTGACATTCAAAATCCTGCTGAGCGCCTGCTTCTACATGTTCATCCCCATGATCAGTATCATGATCATGCTTTCCTAGAAATCTGTGTGCGGTGTTAGAAGTGGTGCTGGGGTGAAAATGGTTCCCACCTACCTGCTTCTATCTAAGGAAGAGATACTTTCCATCCTGATGGGGTTTTGACCAATTTGACCAGCTCTTTTTGTCGTGTTTCCATGTATATATTGTATTCAATTGTATTCCATTTCCATGTATTCCATGTATAAATTGTAATGCGAGACATTGATGCTTTTCACCAGCCATGGGTCACTACTGATCAGTGATAATTATTCGTGAATAGGGTGGAATGACCCCTACTGACCCCGAGGACCCCCAAAGTATCGGCATCGTGTTTTGATGGGGTTCTGAGTCTTGCGTTTTAGTATGTCTGTGTTCTGTTTGTCCGATGTTGATCGTGATCATGTTCGTTCTACGATTTTGGTATGTTGTCTGTGTCTGCCATCATGCAAGTTGCTGGTATATGACATCTTATCGATGTTCACATGGTTACACATTGGTGTCTTAAAATAACACAATATGTTCCATGTTATGTAAATGGCTTGGACATAACGATATTAATGATCCGTTCTGGTGATGACACTACGTACAAAAATTTTAACACTGCTACTGATGTTCTGATATTTGGATTTATTTAGTCCATCGCCTTGACCATTTCATTGGTCCCATGATTCTACCAATTCTTATTTTCAATTCATCAAAGAAGTGAAAGAGGTATCAATCTAAATTTGCTCAAAACACAGGAAGCTGCATAAGTGGGTGCTTAACTACATGCTCATTCCTTTTGTTTAACATGTGGTAGACTAACCATTAACATGTGGTAGGCAATATGAAATTAAGGTACTGAAAATGAAGAGAGTGGGAGGGCCGGAGAGTTACTTAAATACCTTGGTATTGGCTTCGGCACTATTATTGTTGTCTGTTTAGCATGATATAGATGACAGCAGAGGGGCTTAACGTACTGAGATAAAAATAAAAATACAATTTGCTGGTTGGACAGAACAAGCATCATCTTAGCGTTACCTTGAACAAATATGACGTCAATTGACCATGTTGTCGTATCGGACATCTGCCAAAAAATAGTTCTACCGGTGAAACATGAACTGATGTCATAGGTATTAAATAGGTTTGGGGCTATTTGAGTAAAAGGTTTTGAATTTATTTAAACATGAGTGCTGAAAAGTATAGTTTATCAAAAATATGGGTGTGATCTTTATGAAAGATCAAAGCTCGGGCATAACATTGTTCTAGGTTGCATTCATTGGCAATATCACCTTCATTTAAGAAAAACGATGGTTCTACGATATATGCATGAAAATTGCCAATCTTCTGACCGGGTTTCATTGCATATTGCCCGCACTGAAGTCGGGCCCAGGCCTCAATATCGACATTTCGGGTATTTTTATCTAATTCACACGCCTCCAATACTATTCTTGGTAAACATAGACCACCAGGACTCGGCACAGGCATTGATATGCTGGTAATGTGCCCATTAAACAATTCTCCGTGACTTTCCACCGAATGAAGTGCAAAATTTCAGGTCTGTTTTCGGATACCTAGCCTTGATCTCGACTTCAGCAAACTGCTTTGTAAATGGTTAGTTTTGACATTAGTTTATTGACATTCTGAGCAGAACCGAAGGCGTGATATTGATGCGATGCCTGGCTAACCTATACCCCTTATTCACTAATTCATGCGGAAGTATATTTACTTCCCCAACACTATGTGGGCCTTTTGGAGTGCTCAGAAAATTACCGCCGGTGCTTTGTAGTGGTGAAGGTTTCCAAATGGTGCAATTGTGAGTCACCAAAAACTGATTGCGTTTTTTCCGAAGCATAGGTGGTTATCGAACACATCTATGTTGTACTCAAAGCCATGGGCTTCGCCATGGTGCCGTGCGGGGGGTACACATCGCCAAAGCTTCCTGAAATTTAGCATCATGCCTATGGCGTGCATGTAGAAATCGACCTAAAAATGCTCTCGTGCGCATGTCCAAAATCCTCGGCGACCGCCAATGTTCAACGCTCCAGTGCCGCCTGATGACTCCATACGTTTCGGCAGTATTGTTCAGCTACAGACACCGAGCGAAAATGAAGCACTTGCGTATTGCCTCGATCTGGCGACCTGGCGACATCCAGGGTTGTTGCCTCGGGCGACTGCTGTGCCGTCTGGGTGTGGGAACGTCCCGACATCAAGAGACTCCCTCCCGGGTTCCACACGACACGCCCGACGTCCCCTTCGGACCACCAACAAAAACAAACAGTCCCTCTGTTTAGCCGCCATTATCCGGGGAGGCGTATCACCGTGCGCACCACTCACCGTCAGCCTGTTTTGTGGCGGAGCCGAGACACGGCGGCACTAGGTGCTCCCGCCCTCCCCACCGTACTCGCCGTCCCCCCTCCGCCCCACCACCACCTGGACGCCCCCAGCTTTGACCTCCAACACCCCCGGAAGTGTGTCGTATCCGGGGGTCCAGTCTCAACGCTTCCAAGAAACACGTTCTAGCCTTGGTGAACTGGACATCGCAGTACATGGAGTACTGCGATGTCGTCAGCCAGATAAGCGAGCAAGACCACCATTGGACGTGTGCGATGAAATCAAGAACTGGCCTGGGCATGCATGGGAGCGCGTATTTGTCTTGTCAATGCGTATATGTACGGCATGTTGTCACGGTGCATGCCATTGACATTCTGTCGTGCTTCAGCCCGGACGATATATACATAGGGATGGTTGCATAGGGGAAGCCGATATGGTTTCCCGTACTCGGGAATACTGTCGGCTGTATTTGTACACCGACATCTCTTCGATCTTCCTTACAGGGAAGTCGAAAGGGGCGAGTAGTCTAGAGGTAAGGTATCCGTCTCCCAATCGAAAGGTTTTGTTTTGGAGTCTCATCCGTCGCTACTCTTCACCCGCGGCCAATCGGCGTGAGAGATTAGCGACGCTACATGGCCCAACAGTCCACGCGTCGTAAAACTAATAGCCGCCACCGCAGGGAAATCGGAGAGGGAGATGCAAGGGAACCGCCCGATAAGCTCCCGGGTTTTTGAAACGGTAAGCAATTCCAGTGCAGAAGCGCCGATTTAGTTGGCAGTTTGGCTTCCAATTTGGCGTCAGCCCTGACGTGAGCTTCGTGGCTCTGAACTGACTGCCCAAGAGCACGTTAAAAACCATCTCTTCCTCACATTTCCCAGCTTCCTTTGATTGATCGTTGGAGTATTTCGGCTGTCGACTGGATACGTGCATGCGACATTCATGTCGCAGATGTTCATCAGAGAGGCCCCCATCCCCCCAGTAGACGTCGCAATGGAAAAGGTGATGATTACTGGAAAAGGTGACGCCACGGCTGGCGGTTCCTACATCCGAGCGCCAGCCGGTGCAGTGGGTCGGTGCGGTGTTAAAATAATGGTTGTCTTGTTAGGTGTGAGATGTCAAAACGAGTACAGAAGGATGTGGTAATTCGCCATGGAAATAATGCGATTGATATTACTGCTTAAGTCCTTCAAGCTCAGTTTTGAGCCAATAGCGTACTAATTATTGTACCCTTTTCGTTTGTTTCGAGAGATGCAAGAATGTATGGATACCTATCCGATAAATCGGTATTGTGTAGCATAACCCATGATAGGTAATTGCCTGAAATTGCGTTGCAGGATGTTCGTGTATCACGGTCCGGTACGGCAGGGTTAAAATAATGGTTTTTCGTTAGGTGTGAGATTTCGAAACGAGCTCAGTTGGATGTCGAAATTTGCCATGGAATTAGTGTCATTTCAAATGCTTTTGATGTCTTTCAGACTCAAATTTGAGTCAGTGGTGTAGGCACTTATGACTGTACCTTTATCATTTGTTTGAGATTCATAATTTAAGAAGAGATTCGGGATAGGGAGAATAATAACTATGCTATAAACTGGCATTGTATGCCATATCATATTATGGGTAATCTCCTTACCTGAAATTGCATTGCGAAATGTTTTATGCGAAACGTTCATGTCACCATTCCTTATCGAGAGCATGCACATGCTACTTATAAACGAGATACTGTTAGAAAGGAGGCATGCAGACTTCATAAGCATGCATCAAGGAACAGGATGTCGATACTTCTTGACGAAGGATGTCGATTGAGTGTTCAGAAAGTGGTATATTCCACCCTATTTCACGAATAATGTATCACTGCGTTACGGTGAGCATAAGCATGCCACTTATAAACGGAATACCGTTAGAAACGAGGCATGCAGACTTCAAAAACACATCAAGAAGCTCGATGTCGGTGCTTGTTTGAGAAGGATGTCGATTCAGTGTTCCAAAAGTGGTATATTGCACCTTGTTTCACTGATAATTTGTCACTGGGCCGATGCCCCGGCGGAATTGGGGCTAATGTGGTAGTTCGTGCATCAATATCTGCAGGCTGTGACGCAGCCAGGATTTTCCTAAGTGGGCGAGCCCCCAAGAGTATGATGAAACAGAAAGCTTCCGGCGCGCTGAGTGCGCCGAAAAATTAGGGTTTTGCATGGTAAGTCAGACAATTTATCATTTGATCTAAGTGCCTTGGTGTGCTAAGCGGGGCTCGGGACCCCGCCGACTTGGCTGCGCCTCTGTCTGCAGGCTGTGTGCTGTTGGTATCTGGTGCAGCAATAATCATCATTCTGATACAGTAACACTGCAAGAGTCATTGTCTCAGCGCAGTTGTACACTCGTACCACCTGCTTTGGTGTGACGGGCGGTTGTTATTGTCTCGGTGCTGTTGTACCCTCACAACACCAGCTTTGGTGTGACGGATGGTTGTTGTCTCGGTGCTGTTGTACCCTCACAACACCAGCTTTGGTGTGACGGATGGTTGTTGTCTCGGTGCTGTTGTACCCTCACAACACCTTCTTTGGTGTGACGGATGGTTGTTGTCTCGGTGCTGTTGTACCCTCACAACACCTTCTTTGGTGTGACGGATGGTTGTTGTCTCGGTGCTGTTGTACCCTCACAACACCTCTTTGGTGTGACGGATGGTTGTTGTCTCGGTGCTGTTGTACCCTCACAACACCAGCTTTGGTGTGACGGATGGTTGTTGTCTCGGTGCTGTTGTACCCTCACAACACCAGCTTTGGTGTGACGGATGGTTGTTGTCTCGGTGCTGCTGTACCCTCACAACACCTTCTTTGGTGTGACGGATGGTTGTTGTCTCGGTGCTGTTGTACCCTCACAACACCTTCTTTGGTGTGACGGATGGCTGTTGTCTCGGTGCTGTTGTACCCTCACAACACCTTCTTTGGTGTGACGGATGGTTGTTGTCTCGGTGCTGCTGTACCCTCACAACACCAGCTTTGGTGTGACGGATGGTTGTTGTCTCGGTGCTGTTGTACCCTCACAACACCTTCTTTGGTGTGACGGATGGCTGTTGTCTCGGTGCTGTTGTACCCTCACAACACCTTCTTTGGTGTGACGGATGGCTGTTGTCTCGGTGCTGTTGTACCCTCACAACATCTTCTTTGGTGTGACGGATGGCTGTTGTCTCGGTGCTGCTGTACCCTCACAACACCAGCTTTGGTGTGACGGATGGTTGTTGTCTCGGTGCTGTTGTACCCTCACAACACCTTCTTTGGTGTGACGGATGGCTGTTGTCTCGGTGCTGTTGTACCCTCACAACACCTTCTTTGGTGTGACGGATGGCTGTTGTCTCGGTGCTGCTGTACCCTCACAACACCAGCTTTGGTGTGACGGATGGTTGTTGTCTCGGTGCTGCTGTACCCTCACAACACAGCTTTGGTGTGACGGGCGGTTGTTATTGTCTCGGTGCTGCTGTACCCTCACAGCACAGCTTTGGTGTGACGGGCGGTTGTTATTGTCTCGGTGCTGTTGTATCCTTACATCACCTGCTTTAATTAAAGTAATGTTGCACAATAATGTTTTGAAAAATACAATTGGGTTTAACGAGTTGGTTGGATGATGAAGGCTGGAAGTTACCATTAACAGAATGTGCAGGACGATGCTTAATGAGATTAAAAGTTTCCATTAATATCGAATAACTTAATGTTATGTATTTTCCTCTGTCCTGTCCTGTCCTGTAAAAGTAGCTCTGCTTGAATCCCACCATGGCCCATCCCCCTATGATGGGTATAGATCCCATCGCCTGTTGTTATCCCAGATTTGATGCTGAGTGATTGAAAGGATTTGTGCATCTGGAGACCTCTTGAATTACCGGTACCTCATTTTGTATGATCGCATGGGATCCCTTGTGTTGTCAGGCGCTGCCTGGCATTCTGTATCTTTTCGTGTGTTAGGGAAATCGTTCATGTGGTTTTGGCCCACCTTCAGAATTGCGGTGAGTGTTCCAGGCTCGGCATGGAAGCCTGCTTTCGCAACCCTTGGCGACGACGGCGTACAATGATGGCCTGCCCCGAGCAACAATTGTTTTCATTGAGAGATGCGTCTGTGTAGTCAATGGAACTCATGCTTCCTCCTGCGTCCTCTGCGGTCTGAACGTTGCCAATGTGCCCGTTGTGAAGAATTTAAGATGCTTGATTCCCTATTGAAACCGACACTGAATACAGCTCTAAAGCCTCGTCTGGCACTTCGAACAATTACCTGACCAGAACAAAAGGACACCAGCCCATAGTTAACTCGGCCACTTTTTATGCCCTCCTTTGTGCTGCACCTTCACGGTTTAATGCGGTAGCCGGTTCTGACCAGTGCTGGGCGCCCTTTACGAAGCCTACAACTAAGGACCTCGGCTTAACCTCGTCTAAAGCGCGACTGTATGGTTCCATAGTATAGACACCGTGGGCTAATATCCATGCAAGTGCCCCCCCCCCCCCTCGGCTGCAATAAATGCAGCAGATCTTGCAGCCAGTCTGACCGTCAAATACAAAGACAATGGGCGTATTGCATTAAGCGTTGCGCCTTCCGTTCTATCAAGGTGATTTCTTCCATACGAAATAGGCTTCTCGGATGAATTGTGAATCTAAATTGGTTGGTCTGGTGGCGGCGAGATTATCCGTAAATGGAAGCCGAACGTGGACAATAGCTGTTGTAGATAGCCTACCTGACCTGCCGATCAAAGAGAGCCGGAGTGTGACCAAAGTTCGGAGACATTTGGCCTGTTGTTCGGACTCTGAAGTGCTGTGACCTCATTGGCGCAGGTCACAGTCCGCAAGCATGAATCCGCCGGCGGGCACCGGATCGATTCCGGCTCGGGCCATGGGTATCCAATAAGAGCAGAGGAGCGTTCCAGCAGCGGCCCTCCTGCGATCAATGGGTCGGTGTCATGGCGAGTTAATGCGCTGTTGGTTCGGCTCGCGCCGACCCCGTGCCCGAGTATGCACTCGAGCCTTCCTGAACAGAGGGTCGCTGCTATCTTTCCATGTGGAAGGGTACATGCCCCCGTGCTCCTCCAGTTTGTCGACAGTTGCCGAGATGTCTGCAGCAGCGAGCTGTATCGGGCTGTTTGTGCGGCTAGCGCCGATCCCGTGTCCGGGTGTGCACTCGAGCCTTCCTGAAGGGGCACCGTTTCCGGCCAGAGGGTCGCTACTACCTTCCTATGGGGAAGGGCACATACCCCCGGTGCCCCTCCTCCAGTTTGTCGACAGTTGCCGAGGTGTCGGCAGCAGCGAGCAGTCAGTCTGTCGTGCTGTTTGTGCGGCTGGCGCCGACCCCGTGCCCGGGTGCGGCGTGTACCCGCCGCCTGGATAACGAGACAACAACGTCCGTAAACCACCTGCGCGTCTGTTGGGCTGCGCCGAGGTTGCGAAATTCCTCCGCCGCGCTGCCGGCGCGCAGCTCTCGGGAATTTTAATCCGAGAGATTTACAATGTTTGTGTAGCAATGGCGGCGATTGCGTCAGCTTCGGTCTTGCCGACGGTCAGTTGCCGTTGTTTTCCAGATTGATAGTGCGTGCGAAGTGCCTTTATGGCTTGCGTGCGTGATCGGACGAATGTCGGGATGCGCAAAACAATATGCAAAGTAGTCGTGCGCCGCCGTGCTGGCGTGGTTTGTTTTATTGCTCCGTGTGGATCAGATGTCAAATGCACACTTGCACAGCACAGCACTTCACGACACAATATGAAGCATGCGCGTTCAATTAGAGATTCAGTCATATGTAGTGCTGAAAAGAACAGTGACGTATGATTTGAGATGCAGAGATGGATCCCATTACTGCGGGTATTAAAATATTGAAGTCGGTGGAAATTTTTCATCCCCCGTCCGGGTTACTCCATAACCACTGGACTGGTTTATTCGCTGAAAACGGCATACGGTCCCTTGTAGCGTGACCTACCTTTCTGTAAAACAGATGTTCAACATTCGTGGGTATAGGAAAAAAGGTGTTTTTTTTCTCGCTAAGCCTGGTATTTGGTAGCATGTCTAAGCATTTTTATTTTCGAAAAACCAGCGGCGTTCCCAGGTACCACAAAAAGTGGAACACGTTTTACATTATATGGCATGTTCAGTCACCGTTCGGCACGGTAGAAGGGACCCAATTACCTTTGTATCAATACCAAATTTTTCATAGGCAATCTCAGGAAAAAAAGAAATGGAGCAAAGCTAGACAACACAGCATGTAAATAGCCTTCAGTCCCCTTAAGCCCACAGGGACGAGTAGTCTAGAGGTAAGTTGCCCGTCTCACAATTGAAAGATTGTGGGTTCGAGTCTCGCCTGTCGCTACTCTTCGCCCGCAACCAATCGGCGTGAGAGATTGGCGACGCTACATGACTCAACGGTCGACGTGTCGTAAAACCAATAACCACCAACCACCCCTTAAGCCCAAATAATCAATGAATCAAATAGCTGAGTCCACGTTAGCTAACTATGATTTTCAAAGAGTGTCCGCTAAGCCAAATAGGATCAGATTGTCCAAGTGTCATAATAGCCAAGCGTCAGACTCGAGACCACTGAGATGTGACAGAATGTCCAAAACCTGAATATGATCGCATATGAATTCGGAAGTTGTATTGCTGTATTGTAGTGTTAATTCTGAAGCTGTGTTGTGAAGCTGTATTGCTGTGCTGCTCTAACATGCTGGCGCTGGGACATTTTGTCGCACTCCAGCTTTCTTGGCTGTTGGGCTTTGTGGTGTACCAGTACATCGCGACAGAATGTCCAAGCATCATAATGTGCGGTCGTGAGAATATCCAAAGTTGATTACACTTCCACGGGCCGGTAAATAATTTTAAGCTTCATCAACATAGACCTTCGACTGCCGCATTGTGAAAAATATAAATGCTGAGCGATAAGGCCACAAACATGTCTACCTACAACGTGGCATGCACTACATCTCCCTCTTGAGGTTCGTAGAATTTCACATTCCGGGGAATTTTTTTTTTGTTTGCCTAACGAAGACATTCTTGGAAAGTAATTCAATACTTGACAAAATTGAGCCATTGCCTAAGCTTGCCCCGATATTTTTGGTGTCTGCAATTTTCATACAGCATGCCCTCTACTCCCCGCTCAACGTTTTGGCACCATTGCATTACCCTGGTCCAGACGGAGAGGTGGCTTACCCCGCCCCATCGCCCCAGGTACTACCGCGCCGCCACGGCACAGACGCAGAGGGGCTGACTCGTCCCCTGGCACCACCGCCCCGGTCCAGATGGAGAGGGGCCGACCCGACCCCGGGTACTCCCCCCCCGGCACAGACTGAGAGGAGGGCTTACCCGGCTCAGACGGAAAGTGGGACTGACCCCGGCACAGACCGAGAGGGGCTGACCCGGCCCCGGGCGCCACTCCGCCCTCCGGCCCAGACGGAGAGCGGGGCTGACACCGGCCCAAACTGAGAGCGGGGCTGACCACGGCCCAGATGGAGAGTGGGGCTAACCCCGGCACAGACTGAGATCGGGGCTGACCCCGGTCCAGGCGGAGAGCGGGGCTGACTCCGGCCCAGATGGAGAGCGGGGCTGACCCCGGTCCAGACTGAGAGCGGGGCTGACCCCGGCCCAGACGGAGAGCGGGGCTGACCCCGGTCCAGACTGAGATCGGGGCTGACCCCGGTCCAGACGGAGAGCGGGGCTGACCCCGGTCCAGACGGAGAGCGGGGCTGACTCCGGTCCAGACGGAGAGCGGGGCTGACCCCGGTCCAGACGGAGAGCGGGGCTGACTCCGGCCCAGGCGGAGAGCGGGGCTGACCACGGCCCAGATGGAGAGTGGGGCTGACCCCGGCACAGACTGAGATCGGGGCTGACCCCGGTCCAGACGGAGAGCGGGGCTGACTCCGGCCCAGATGGAGAGCGGGGCTGACCCCGGTCCAGACGGAGATCGGGGCTGACCCCGGTCCAGACGGAGAGCGGGGCTGACTCCGGCCCAGGCGGAGAGCGGGGCTGACCCCGGTCCAGACGGATGGAGGGGGGCTGACCCCAGTTTGTGCAGGCGTACACCGGTCACGTGAGAGCGGCGACAGCGCGGAGAAAGCTGGCGCGTTGAGAGCGCGCCCGCTCAGGACGCCTGCACTTCCGGCGGCGGCGGCCGGCGGCACGCCCTCTCGCCGTCCGGTCTGCTGCTGCTGTATGGTCTGGCATTGCTGCCGCTGCCGGAGCACGGCCCGACTGTACCACTGACGACGGGTGCAGCGTCCCTGATATGCAAGGGATATCGTCACCCTAGGAGAGGGGCAAGGGTAATCCACCAGACCCGGCAGGCTTAAGCAATTGGTGACTTTAATGATAATAGTTTTTCCATTTATTTTCTGTGTCATCTCGCCCCACAGCAACAGTTGTTAGTTATTTTGGCTTCAAGGCGTTTCGACCAGTCTTTGATCATTGGCGCCCACCAACAGTAGAACAATGTTAAATGACTATATTCAAAGATGGAGCAAAAACATATGTTCACATTTGGCATGCCAAATACTGGTTTGAAACTGCGTCCTCGTCTCTCCGCTCGTTTTGCTTTCCTTTGAGATGGACATTGCCTGTTTGTTGCATAAGTTTCCATTATTGCCATGCAATTGTGATATGTCCCCGCAATGGATGTTTTCATTGCATCCGCACGTGGCGCCGGTACAGTCTGCTATTTTATTTTGTTGCTTTTCATATTTGCTGATGTGAAGAAACCACAATGCTAGCCAAATTATGCAGATGACCGCAAAAATGTTATCACTATCAAATGACGATTGCTCTCCCCTTCTACCGTGGAATAATGGTTAAAATTGATCGTGCGCCTGCTTTGCCACCCCTTTAACTGTCGGCTGAACGCCTGAACTTTCGAGCAGTTGTTTTCATTGATGAAAGTTCGAAATGTTTTTTCTCCATGCAATCGACCTTGTAGCTCAAACCTGTCAGCTGTCCGTTGAAGTTGTGGACAGCTTCGGCCAGCTCGCCCCAGTGCTGACAGATTACAGTGGCCTCGGCTGCCGGGGTGACCAGGACTGATTCCAGGCGAGCATGCTGCTACTGCATGTCGGGGCTTGGCATTTGTCAACACCGGATTCCCGCCGGACCGTTGCCGCCGAACCCTGTTACCGGACCGTTGCCGCCGGACCCTGTTACCGGACCGGCGCCGCCGGACCCTGTTACCGGACCGTTGCCGCCGGACCCTGTTACCGGACCGTTGCCGCCGGACCCTGTTACCGGACCGTTGCCGCCGGACCCTGTTACCGGACCGTTGCCGCCGGACCCTGTTACCGGACCGGCGCCGCCGGACCCTGTTACCGGACCGTTGCCCGGGAGCAAATGATGATGATGCAGCTGGTGTTCCGACAGGTGCTGGCATGACCGCCAAGGCGGTTCGGTTCGGCCTTGGGTCGCCACAGCCACGCTGTCCGGCACTCGGTGCACAGGCGCCCGACTCGCGTCGCAGCCGGTCGGCATGATTAAAACGGGTAGCTCGCCGATGCGTCGCGCCGCCACAGGCAATGTGGGTCGTCGGCTCGGGCGGGCAGCTCGCCGATGCGTCGCGCTGCCGCAGGCAATGTGGGTCGCCGGCTGGGACGCCGCTACCATCGGGGCCTACCGGTGACTCATGAGACACGTGAAATGCGGACACCACGCTTGTTCTTTCGCAAGGCGGCAGGCACGTGCGGGCACGGCTGCCGGGCGGCTACGCCGGCGGCGGCGGTTCGCTGCCAGCCGGCCGGAATTCTAAGCAGGCCGTGTCGCATTACCGGCTGCCGTTTCGCGAAGGCTGACGTCACGACGTGCGCGTAGACCGTTTCGTGGAAGCGCCGAATCATCGGCGGTGCAGGCGGCGGGCGAGTCGTCACGCGCTTCCCGGTGCTGGGCCGGCGCGTCATCTAACGGGGAGCACAGCCGGATACCGCTGGCAGGGCGAACTGGATACGACCGGAAACGGGTGTTGAAATAAAAGCGCTGCCTCGTAAAACGTTTGCCGTCAATTGTGGTGGTGAACTGCTGTCGTTTAATGTTGTCGACAGTCAGTTGTCACTGACGTCGAATATCCGCGTTGGTAAAATTGTTTGCAAGTGACCAGGTGACTTATAACGAACGCAATCGAGCCTCCTATCTGATTATGTATGCACGTACTCGAATCAACGCCTGAGGCCGACTCTTTTTGAATCTAAGCTCCGACATACCACCAGACATTTTCGAAAATAATGTATGTATGCACGACTCATTTGAGGCAAGTTTTGAGTTCATGCAGGTTGAGGGATGTAGAGGGGTTATGGTATTGTTGAGCCGGACTCTGTCACTCACCGGGTATCACTCGATCTGCTCACTGTATCTCCTGCCCCGCACTCGTATGTATGGCCACCTCGTCAATTCCTGTCCATCTGGCATAGGCCCTTATCGTGGCTTGCAGTCGGCTTACGTTGAACTCGCGCCTATCGTTACGTTTTTTTAATGGAAAATATATGCCTGCATGTTCGATTCAGGAAAAGCATGGGGGGATGAAACATTCAAGAATATTACGGTCCGAATACATGACCTTAATATTTAACTTATATGCTAGAGGTAGCGCATTGCGCGAGTTCCAGAGTCTTATTATTATTATTGTGTGAAGAAAAACACATTTGGGTGCAAATTGAGGCGGAATGCTCATATGGTAGCTTTCAGTGGCAGAGAGACAGACAGACAGCTCTTGGTTTTATTTTTGAACGTTTGCTACTCAAGTGAAAAGCCGTTTCTCATAAGATGACGTCCATGCGTGTCTCGCAATTGTTCATGACAAAAAGAAGAAAAGAGAAAGCCTCCACACCGAACAATGTCTCAGCTCTCCGGCATGGTTCCCCTGAATAACACACTTTTGTTCCGGTAATCGCTGGAGGGAACGTGTAGCAAATATTTCGGAACCATTGTACGTTACAGGATACCTAGTTGGGCCTCGGCGACATGCTGTTCCCAGTGCTCTTGCATCGTGCAAAGCGCGTCAAGTCGTGATTGTGGGCTCGAATCGTAAACATGTCGAAGCATCGCGCCGGACGCCGCCATTGACGTGTGCGGCGGTGGCCCGCCGTGTCGAGACACGGCCGCCTCCGCCCACCATTTGTGTCGTGCACGTGTGACACTGGACCGGCGGGCGGGCGCGCCACCTGAGCGGTGGCCCGTCGGCCGGGTCTGCCGGCGTTGGTTGACGTGGCGGCGCGCCGTGTGCTGTGTTACAGGTGGTGACTGCCGAGCGCCGGGCCGGCTCCGAGCGGCGCCCAGTGAGGTCGCGACGCACTCGGCTATGACGCACGCCGGCCGCCGCCTCTGAGACGACGCCGCCGCTGCCGCTTTTTGCCGGCCGCGTCGCACGCCGGCCGATTTCACCTGGACGCCAGTGCCGTGCTGCTGCTGCTGCCGCCGCCGCCGGAGAATGACGCCGGTTGCGTGAGGCGGCCGGCGCGCGATGGCCACGAACGAGCCGGCCGCCGCCGGCCAAACGGTGACGTCAGCGACGGCGCTGCCGCGGGCAGCCGTGACGTCACCGCCGCCGCCGCCGCCTGCCGTGACGTGGGCGGGCGACGGCGGGAGCGGCGGCGAGTCAGTGACGGGGCGGGCGGTGTCGCCGCCGCGCGACGACCGTCCCGACATGGCGTTCATGGACGACAGCGACACGCCGCCGGCCGTCGACACCGACGCCGACGGCTGCGGCATCGTGCCGGTCACCATGCCGCCGCTCAAGTCGGCGCTGAAGCGGGGCGCGCCGCGCCGCCGCCGCCTGCAGGTGGTCATCAACGAGTCGAAGAACACGTACTGCGAGGCGAGCTACGGCGGCGGCGATGACGACGGCGACGGGGACGCGCCACAGCTGGTGAGCGTGCGCGCCTTCAGCCTGCTGCTGCCCGAGCTGCTGAGCTTCGAGCCGGCCGTCGGCCTGGTGGACGCCGTGTCGCTGTCGCCGCCCGACGCCTACCGGGACATCATCTCGGCCGGCCACCTCTGCGAGGAGACGGTCGTCGACGACTCGGAGAGTAAGTGTCCCGGCGGCGGCACGACGGTCGTGCTCGTCGTCACGCGCCGTTTGTGTGTCTCCAGCTGTCGTCATCTACACCCCCCACCCCCACCCCCCACTCCTCCACCCACTCCTCGCCAGCCGTCCCGTGGCCCACCTTGCCCTGTTTCCCCCTGATCTACACCTGTGATTCCTCCTCTCCCTTCCAGCTCCGTATGGTTTCTTCTTCCGTCCGCTGAACATGTCTGACTTTCAGTCCCTGTGAATGGGTGTTTGGTTTCCATCTTCACCTGAATAATCCGTCTCAACTTTAAGATTACACTTCACTTGATGCCTATTCACCCTTCCCGCCCCCAGTCTCCTCTTCCGTCTCATTTTCTAGATTGGTTAGTCGATCCCAAGTGTGAGAAGTGTCCACCAGAGCCTTATGCGTGTGATTTGCGTATTGTAGGGGGGGCGACAAAAAGAAACTCGATGAAAGTAATAAAGCTGAATTTAAGAAAATTCATGATTTTGCGTTGTGAAAATCGCAACATTTCTCTTTGCGTCTAATGTATTTTTTGGTGCTCAGTGGGAGGGGTCGCCCCCTGACTGCGCCTCTGCCTACACAGCAGTGGGATCCACACAACAGTGACGTCTACACACGGTGATATCCACACAAGTGACGTCCACACAGCTATGACGTCCACATAACAGTAACGTCCACACAACAGTAACGTCAACATAACAGTGGCGTCCACATTACAGGGACGTCTGCATAACAGTAACGTCTGCATAACAGTAACGTCTGCATAACAGTGACGTCTGCATAACAGTGACGTCCACACAACAGTGACGTCCACACAACAGTGACGTCCACACAACAGTGACGTCCACACAACAGTGACGTTCACACAACAGTGACGTTCACACAACAGTGACGTTCACACAACAGTGACGTCCACACAACAGTGACATCTACACAATAGTGACATCTACACAATAGTAACATATGCACAATAAAAGTCGATTCACATCGGTAGTAGGGTTGATATCTTAGAACTTCGTAAAAGGCTGACAGCCGAGGAGGAACTCTCATTCTCAAAATACGCTGCCTCTCCCATCGTCAACCTAGCTGCCGACGTGGTTGGCTAAACACCAACCACGTCGGTAGTTGGGTTGATGATGGGAGAGGCAACATATTCTGAGAATGGGAGTTCCTCCTCGGCTCCCATCCTTTTACGAACTTCTAAGTTTGTTCCATAGTCTCCCCTCTCCTCCGGATGCACCGCTGAGCTGCAATCTACGTCCCCGTCTACCGGCTGCCACTGTAGATGATAATCTAGCGGCAGCTGGGCATGCAATTCGGGTCTTATCATGATCGTCCATTGGTCACAGCTTTCGCTTGCAGCGCCGACCGGTCATTGCAGTCGAACAAGATACGAGACATGGCACGCACGGCTAGTTCCGCTCGCCGTTTCACTCCATTGGTTATTGACATCGGTGCTGACCGCAACTTCCTGGCTTTCGACCTTGGTGTGTGCTGTGCTCTCAGCCGCCGCGTTATTGCCTTCACTGGCCACAGTCGGCGACTATTTCCGCCTCCTCGTGGGAAACGTGTGCGACCGTGTGGACGGCATGCGCCCGGGATGAGGGGAGGCTGGCGCTGCATCTGGGAGGTAATGGTGCGACGCCTGGGAGTGACTGGTGTTACACCTGGGAAAGACCGGCATAATTCCTGGGAGACTGGTGACACGTCTGGGAGAGACTGGTGTGGCGCCTGGGAAAGTCTGGTGTAATTCCTGGGAGACTTGTGCCACGTCTGGGAGAGACTGGTGTAACACCCGGAAAATACTGGTGTAACTCCTGGGAGACTGGTCCCACATCTGGGAGGAACTGGGGTATCAACTGGAAGAAGCTGGTGTAGTACCTGGGGCTGAGAGACTGGTGCCACACCTGGGACCAGTGTGGTCCCCGCCTGGGAGAGACTGGAGTCATACTCGGGAGTGACTGGTGTAGCATCCGGAGAAAACTGGTGCAATACCTGGAGATTGGTGTAGTACTTAAGGGAGACTGGACTAATGTCTAGGACAGATTAGTGCCACATCTGTAGCATGCTGGTGTCATAGCATACTGGTGGAATTCCACAGGGCAGTGTGCTGAGTGTTGCCTTATTTGCATTGTTCATAAATGATATTGGGGATTCACTACCGCGTGGCATAGGACGATCGTTGTTCGTGGACGACTTTGCTATATGGTTTTCTGGCGCGAATACATCATCGCCAACACGGCAGTTACAGCTTGCGGTGAACCACCTCCAAAGATGGGGTATTGCAAATGGACTCCGCTTCTCCACAAATAAAACGGTTGCAATGCACTTCTGTCGTAGACGGTGCTCCCAAGAACTCAACACGAAGCTGTATGATTTGTTTATTCCTGTTCACCGAACTGCAAAATTTATCGGGGTGCAGTTTGACAGTCGTTTGACGTACAAACATCTTAGAACACTTAGATACAAATGTTTTAAATCACTAAACTTATTGAAGTGCATATCACGAACCTCGTATGGCGCGGATCGTAAAACACTGACGATGCTGTACCGGTCGTTGATTCGATCCAAGCTGGATTATGCATGCTATGTGTATGACAGCGCCTGCACTACCAATAAGCGTGTCCTTGACACTGTACACCATGCTGCATTACGCATTATTACCGGAGCTTTCCGCACCTCACCAATCGTTAGCTTGCTGGCAGAAGCCAACGAACCACTTCTGGCACTAAGACGGAAAATGCTTGGCATGCGGTACGCCTGCAAATTGCGTCAGTTTCCCACCCACCCCACGTACCCAGCGGTGTTTTCGCGACACATGTTGACACTGTTCAGCAGTAGGCAACGTGGGACGGCTTTACCTTTCTGTGTACGCATCCGTAAGCTCCTTCAGGAGAGCAGAACGAGAGTATCTGGAGTGGCGTGCATGGAGCAGCAATCGATACCCCCGTGAAATCTGGTGTCTCCTGCAGTTGATCTGACACTTGCAGCGACGCCTAAGGGCAATGTTTCACCTGAGGTGCTTCGGATGAAAACTTTGGAGCATCTGGAAACGTTTGAAGGATGCACACGCATTTTCACAGATGGGTCGAAGGGTGACCATGGAGTAGGATCTGCGTTTGTGTGCGGTTCCTCTGTCAGATGTTTTACTTTACCTAGATATGCCTCGGTGTACAGTTCAGAGCTCGTTGCAATCATCAAAGCGCTTTCCTACATCGAGATCTCGCGAGATGTTGATTATGTCATCTTATCTGATTCCCTCAGTAGCCTTTTGGCACTGACTGGATTCTACCCATCTGACCCATTACTCCTTGATATTATGACTCGTTTGACTGCCATACATCAGGATGGGAAGACTGTTCATTTGTGCTGGATCCCCAGCCATGTGGGTGTATTGGGAGATGAACGCGCCGATTCTGCAGCGAAATGGGCTTCTCAGAGACCACAAACTCGTGTTTTTCCACTGCCAGCCAGAGACCATCTTCCCGGAATATATTCGTTTATGAAGACCAAGTGGCAGAGTAGTTGGAGCGCGCAGACCAACAATAAACTTCACGCGATAAAACCACACCTTGGAGACTGGCCATCGTGCTACCGCAGATCCAGAAGTGACGAGGTGACGCTGTGCAGATTACGCCTCGGCCACACACATGCTACACGCCAATACCGTATCTGCGGCGGTGAGAGACCCCAGTGTCCCCGCTGTTTAGGAAGCCTGACCGTACGTCATGTACTTTTCTCGTGCGATCAGTTCTCAACAGAACGAAGGTTGTTCTATGGAAATAATACACGGCTCAACACATATAGTGATGTCCTGGCTGATGACTCAGACGTAGTTCATTCTGGGAACATATTCCGCTTTCTGAAAGCGATCAGTTTTCGGGCCATCTACTCACCCCGGTAGCACCTGTCCGCATAACTAACTGAAACGCTGAACTAAAAGTTATGGGCGCTAAATGATCACACTTGGTCGAAGCGCCCTTAAACTCAAATAACTAACGAACTGGTGTCATACCTGGGACCAGTGTGATCCCCACCTGGGAGAGACTGGTGCCACACCCGGAAGGGATTGATCTGACACATGGGAAGGACTGGTGGAATGCCTGGAAGACCGATGCCACATCTGGGAGAGACTGGTGTAACACTTGCGAGAGGTTGGCGTAATAAATACATGGGGAAGGCTGGTGCCACATCTGGGAGAGGCTTGTGTAGCACCTGAGATAGACCGGTGTGGTGATGTGCCATTAACATGTATTCCTGGTGGTGGGCGGCAGCCAGAAAGGAGTAAATTTTCAAATCTGCCCCATTTCATTACTCATTTTCCACTTCCTACTTTTGGTTTATAGCAGACTTACAATATTCTCACTTTCATGCTATTTTATAGTAGTTATCAGCAAGCGGTTGAGCATGGCGTTCGGTGCTGTTTTGTCTGTTTTGCTGACATGCATTTTTATGTTTAAGTGCATTTTTAGGTGTGCATCCTTTATGAATAAGCAGGGCTACGATGGGGGTGAAATTACCAGGCGCTCGTTGTTAACGTCCAATATATTACGGTCCAATTCCACACCCTTGCACTTTCTCTTAAAACATAATTTTCCTCTCCAACGCCCGGGTGCAATATCGATGCGTGTCTCGGGAGATGTGGCTGTAAGCGATGCGGCTGTAGGCGATATGACCGTGTCAGATGCGGGTCTGTTGTGGTCGGGGATGCGAGGCGTGGCCATGTGCCGGGATTGCCAGCGACGGCGGCTGGGTTTCGACACACTCCGGCCGCCTGCCCGTGTGGCAACCGACCGTCGGCGGTCCGCCCGCCTGACCCGCTCAGCAGCGGCACAGAGTCGTTCGTTCGGCACACGTTCGTTTTCGTTTGGGCGTCGGATGTGAACAAGCGCTTCCAATGTTTTATTTGAACATGAAAATATGAGGAATTGTGCGCATTGATTGTGTATACAAGGTGTAGTTATATAACGCAGTAGTTGTTCGTGCGGTGTCGCTAGCGCTGCATGAACTTGAAGCAGGAGATAATTCATGGTAGCTTTGTCTTGCATCTTGCATCTTTATCTGCATCTTCTTTGCAATGACTTTGAACCAGTGAAGAGTGTGATTACTTTGAAAGGAGAATGCACCACTTGAATTTGAATTGTAACCACTTGAATTCCAGTTATAAGTCGTTCTCCGCCGAAATGTCCGGACATTGACATATTGTTGGGCGACTGACGACGCACAGTTTGCCGTCTGCCGTTTGCCAGGCTGTCGCGGACAGACGGCCGGCTGTCGCGGCGGTGGCTGCGGCGGTGGCGGCGGCGGTGGCGGCGGCAGCAGCAGCAGCAGCAGCCAGCGCCGCCCGCCTGCTGGTGGGATAGGTCTGGCGGCGGCGGTGACGGCGGCGGCTGGCCAACGACCGACGCTGCGGCCGGCCGCCGATTGGCAGATGGCTGGCCGGATGCTGACCGGGCTGCCGGCTCATCTCCGCACGCGGACGTGCTCCGGAACGTGTCTGGCGCCCCGCGCGCGGCACGTGCTGCCCGCTGATTTATTGGCGGGCCCCAGGGCGCGCCAACGGCGTACTGTCAGGCGATGGTCACGTCAAAGGTGGTCGGCGGATCAGCTCCGCGGGGGGGGGTGCGACGGTGAAGAGCATATGCAGATGGTCGGGAGACCGACCGAGGTCGAAAAGTTGGATCCTGCATGTGCTGTCGGTACAACAAGAGCTACAAAATTCACCCTTTTTACTGATGCGTATTCAGGTGCAAATTCTACCGCCCTTGACCTTGACATGATTCCGATGAGTGTCAAATTCCATCGCATCATGATAATTCAGCGGCATTATTTGCAGTTGTTGCGATATTGTGACATCAGTGGTCAACATCTGTGCTATGCTGGCACTGGATACTGAGTGCTGAGCCGTTCAGACGTCGGCAGGAGACGGCCGGCAGTGCACGTCTGCTACTGACACCGGACGGAGGGGGGGGGGGAGGGAAGCGCCGGGGAGTCCTCCCTGCAGTAGGACACCGACCTGATCGGTCTGTCACCGGCTCTCGGCCGGGGCGTGATCAACACCGGGACAGGGACGGCTGGACGGTGGCCAGCGGTAACTGGTCACGCGCTACCCACCCAGAAACGCGTCTAGCACGCGCGGATAAATTGTACGCGACGTCAACTTCATCCCAGCGCAGTTCTGAGAGTTCTCAGCATTCGGCCATAAATGCGTGAGAACTCGAGGAGCGTTTATTTCACTGTGTTGTTGGTCTGAGATAGAATTGAGGGAATTGTCATTTTCCTTCACCCAAGCGGCTAACAGCGGCAATTGTTTTTTGTTCCCCATCCCGCCCAGTGGTACGGGAATTGTCCCAGTGTGGATTGTGAGGTGCCAATAGCTATTTTGAAGTTAATTCTTTCCATGCAACGCCCGTAGGGTCAATGTTAAGCTCTCCAAAGTTGAGGGGAGGCACGCTGCCCTCTCTGTTCCCTCCCCGGTCCCCGCACCTTTTCTCCCCCCCCCACACACATACATTATGGGGGAGCGTTGGTAGCTAATTGGTTAAGCTGAGCGTCTGGCATGCCAGAGGTACGGGGTTCGCTTCCCCGCGATGCCACCCGCCCTTCCTGCCAGTGTAGGAGGCAGACGACCCCATGTGGCATCAGCTGCTGAGTGCGCCGTAAAGCCGCAACCAACTAACCAACCACACACACATTGGATCCGTCCTTGCATCGAACATTTAAGTAACGTCAGGTAACATTGAGGTCGGATATTGCTTTCCTGCCCTGATCTGATCCTACCTGGGTAAACCCTGGCGATGTCATGGTTGTTGATAGTTGCGTCAACAGTTGCCGACAATGATTTTCAGCTGTGCTGGCACGTAAGCTGGCATTCCTCGTTACCGGGCGGGGCATCGGTTCCGGCAATGCGAGGACCAGAGGCGCAGCCAAGGAGGGTGAGCGGCACCCTCCCCTTACTTAGCACACAAAATATACTAGATCAAACGAGAAATGTTGAGATTTTCACGACGCAAAATCATAAATTTTCGGCGTGCTTCGCGCGCCGACAGCTTTTTCCGTTTCGTTACATTATTTTTGGTCGCCCCTCGGATGAAAATCCTGGCTTCGCCACTGGTGGGGCCCCACAGTTGACGGCCTCTCTGCTCAAGCCAGGATTTCTACCCGTTCTCCTGTCGGCATCATTACAATTTCCATGTTCGAGTGTTGTAAACAGAGCGCTCTGGTTTCTCTCCGGGCCTATCAGCGGCTGTTGCTGTTTTTAGCTGCATTCTGTCTTTGAACCACTGGCGGCGGAGCAGCGCCGCAGACAAAATCACTTTTATTTTTAGTCACATTATTCCTGAACTACCGAATGGGCGCTAAATGACCTCGTAGTCGGCGCGCCCTTAAGCCCAAATAACTAACTCCTGAACTACCGATGCAAATTCAATACCTATGTTTACACTGCCGAAGTACGGAAAGCAGTTTCCAATGTCAAAAGTGAAGTAAGTTATCCTCTCCGAATTTGACGGCCCGAGAATTTCCTGCCCAGGTCGCAGATTATAAGCTGTAACTCCAGCCCTGGCGTTGGGTGTGGAACACTGCACGTCAGGTATGGAATGCGGAGCGCGGCACATGGCTTTCCGTGTGAAGTGAGAAGCACAGTGCTTTTATTGCATCGTTAATTCGGCAATCAGCCATCACCGGGGACAGCAGCAAGACGTGATTTGCCGGGTGAAAGCCTGTGAAGTTTCACAGGCTGGGGACCTCGCCACAGCCCACTCGGCGTCCCTGCTCTCTGTGCCGGCCTGCTTGTGACGGGTCGCCGTACACAGCACACGTGGCTAGACAGTCGTTAATCAGCTTTCTGAGCGTGTGATGCAACCTGCCACATGGTTTGGAGCTCTGACAACTGGATGCAAACGTAGCATTATGTAGCACAGCGAACAATGGATAAGGCTATCGGTCTTAATCGGCGATAATTTCATCAGTCTGGGAATGTTCCTCTCCTCCCTCTCCCTCTCCCTCTCCCTCTCCCTCTCCCTCTCCCTCTCCCTCTCCCTCTCCCTCTCCCTCTCCCCTCTCCCTCTCCCTCTCCCTCTCCCTCTCCCTCTCCCTCTCCCTCTCCCTCTCCCTCTCCCTCTCCCTCCTCCCCCTCTCCCTCTCCCTCTCCCTCTCCCTCTCCCTCTCGTCCTCTCCCCTCTCCCTCTCCCTCTCCCTCGCCCTCGCCCTCTCCCTCTCGCCCTCTCCCTCTCGCCCTCTGTCCCTCTGTCTCTGTCTCCGGTGTGCCCGCCCTCGGCGTCTGCACACCGGCTGGCGTTTCACCGCGCTATCAGTGTCAACTGCAGGCGAAATTTCACGAGCCCTGTCGTGGCACGTTTCTCGAGTGCACTTTCAGTGTCGGCAGAGATACTGGCGGATAGTGCTTTTAGAGAATGGACTGTCTGTGAACAGAGCCGCAGATGGCAGGCCGCCGACGGCTGCGATGGTTCGGATTGCTTTTCACGGTGCGATTATTGGCAGTGGAGTGTCGCATGCCGAGGTGGGGCCGCATGCTCCCATCGACGGCGGTACACGCAGGTTATCAGATAACTGTTGTCGGAATCCCCAGGTGAGCGTGAGCCCGTCGAGTGCGCCGTGTGTGTTCGCCATCGCTGATTGTGGCGTGGTGCTATCGGCAGTGGCCGGTGTTGTCGCCTGGCGCTGGGACCGGCAGGTACGCCGTGCCGACACACGGGGCGCGTGCGCGGCGCCCGTAGTCGGCGTTGGCGCCATTCCTGTGGCGGGCGGGAGGTCGCCGCAGTGACCCGGCGCCGACCTCACCCGCCGCAGACGCCCGCGGCTGGTGGTGGTCTCCACCCCGTCTCTCGCTCTCTCGCTCTCTCGCTCTCCCGCCACAGGGGTGAAAACTGGCGGCTCTGATCTGGGTGCGGGTCGACGGAGGCTACCACCCGCCTGGCTGTTCCGTCTTCCCAGGCTTGTCTTTAAGCTGAGCTCAGCCGGGCAGAGGCGTAGCCAGGGAGAGGTAACCAGGCTGTGCAGTGGTTTGGAATTCCAAAATTCACATGAGACCACCACATGATGGAAGCTTGTTGTTACCTGCTGGAACAGTCTCGACTTCCTGAATATATGTGCAAAGAAAATGACTGCATTCAAATACAATAGTTCATTTTTGCTACACCATTTCTACACCATCATCACGAAACGTTTTGCCAACAACTGTCATTTTCTGTTTTCGTCATTCATGATGTTTAACACTGTTGACGTATTTCGATGTCGTTACTGATTGTGACGTATTGGGCTCATACCCTCTTGGATAATTGAATTACAGTGCACTGGAGCTGCGTGACGGTCCCCTGCTGCCGGCAGCCGGGTGTGCACCGTTGGCAGCAGCCACTTGCACCGCACAGATCGGCATCATACGCGGAAAGTGGGTTCAGGATCGTGATCGAGAAGTGTGTTCACCGTACCACGATCTGCGCCGGTCATCGTCTGCGCGTGGACTGGTGTCAGTAGGTACAAATCAGACTGAGGTCGGCAGGTTTAGGCTGCGCTGGGGCCGGCGGACAAAGGCCAGTCTGAGGTCAAATGGTACAGGTAGCCTCATCGAGACGCTTCTGCGGCGAACTCGATATGCCGGGGTCGGATGGAGCGAACGTGCCGCAGACTGTGCTGTCGTGTTCGGTGTCCGCTGGAGGAATGTCGACGGCCGCACGTCCTGTCTGGTGTCGACACTCCCCGTCAGGAGGTGGCACTGTCCGTGTCGACCCTCCCCGTCAGGATGTGGCACTGTCCGTGTCGACCCTCCCCGTCAGGATGTGGCACTGTCCGTGTCGACCCTCCCCGTCAGGATGTGGCACTGTCCGTGTCGACCCTCCCCGTCAGGGAGACGGCACGGTCCGTGTCGACCCTCCCCGTCAGGTGACGCGGTCCGTGTCGACCCTCCCCGTCAGGTGACGCGGTCCGTGTCGACCCTCCCCGTCAGGAGACGGCACGGTCCGTGTCGACCCTCCCCGTCAGGTGACGCGGTCCGTGTCGACCCTCCCCGTCAGGTGACGCGGTCCGTGTCGACCCTCCCCGTCAGGTGACGCGGTCCGTGTCGACCCTCCCCGTCAGGTGACGCGGTCCGTGTCGACCCTCTCCGTCATGTGACGCGGTCCGTGTCGACCCTCTCCGTCAGGTGACGCGGTCCGTGTCGACCCTCCCCGTCAGGTGACGCGGTCCGTGTCGACCCTCTCCGTCATGTGACGCGGTCCGTGTCGACCCTCTCCGTCAGGTGACGCGGTCCGTGTCGACCCTCCCCGTCAGGAGACGGCACGGTCCGTGTCGACCCTCCCCGTCAGGTGACGCGGTCCGTGTCGACCCTCCCCGTCAGGTGACGCGGTCCGTGTCGACCCTCCCCGTCAGGTGACGCGGTCCGTGTCGACCCTCCCCGTCAGGTGACTCGGTCCGTGTCGACCCTCCCCGTCAGGTGACGCGGTCCGTGTCGACCCTCCCCGTCAGGTGACGCGGTCCGTGTCGACCCTCCCCGTCAGGTGACGCGGTCCGTGTCGACCCTCCCCGTCAGGTGACGCGGTCCGTGTCGACCCTCCCCGTCAGGTGACGCGGTCCGTGTCGACCCTCCCCGTCAGGTGACGCGGTCCGTGTCGACCCTCTCCGTCAGGTGACGCGGTCCGTGTCGACCCTCCCCGTCAGGTGACGCGGTCCGTGTCGACCCTCCCCGTCAGGTGACGCGGTCCGTGTCGACCCTCCCCGTCAGGTGACGCGGTCCGTGTCGACCCTCCTCGTCAAGAGGATACACGACTCGCGTCGACCCTCCCCGTCAGGAGATGGCACGGTCCGTGCAAATCACCTCGGCTAACGGCACGCTCCATGTGGACCCCGTGCCAAGTTGTCACGTCACGTAACCACTCGCGTCAACCCGCGTCGCCTGACGCCAGGAGACGCGAGTCTGCCGCCTGGCGAGACACAAAGTGGCTGCGGGCCGCCGCCCTGCTCCGCGCCGCCGAGATGCGACCGGGCGACACGATACGCTGCGACAGCTGCCACCCATCGTCTCACACCTCTAACTGTCACGGGGCTGGCCGGCAGCGAGCCGAACTTTCGCCGGCCAGTCGCGCGCTCCCACCGCCGGCCGTGATTCAGTTTGCGCGCGTGCGGCCGTGAGTCGGCTGGCAGGGTGGACGATGCTCCACCTGCAGCCTCATTCGGTCATCGTGCCGCCGCCGCCGCCGCCGCCACCGAGGTTGGGCGGTCGGGCTGATCGTCGGCGCCGAGAGCCGAGAGCCGGAGAAGGCGGCCGCTGTCGAGGACGGGTCCGGTGCCGTCGACAGCGGCCGTGCGGGCCGTGTTTGACTGGACGTGACCCCGTTCGGTCCGGGTGTAGTAAAACAATTAGCGCCGTTGGTGAAGACCGTCGGCCGCCGCCTTTCCAACTGTGCGGTGAAAGCGTCGCTCGGCGAAGATTGGCATGGCCGCGGGCGCCGGACGGGCGGGCGTGTCGGACCGGCAGACGATGGGCGGCGCCGGCCGGGTGCTGTGGTCGCTGCGTCCGAGGCAGGCTGGGCGTAGCGGCAAAGGCCGGCCGGCGGTAGCGGCAGGTAGCGTGCGAGAGCTCGCGCCCATGCCTGATAAGCTGGAGGTTCCTCAAAGAGAGTGCACCATCGCGATGGTGCATTCTCGGGCCGATGCACCGGCCAGCGCACGCAGTAGCGTTTCGAGGAAGACTTGACAGCCGCCACTACTGTAGACGTGCCGTGTTGCGTGCGGCTGTCTTCGGCCTTCAGCCGGAAAGTTGCTGGCCGGGCTTTGCAGAGCCCATTCTGTCAGATGTTCCCGTGTAGAGGGATCACAAGTGCACCGGAGCGTGCTGACACGGATGCGCAGCGCCGGAAGTAGGGAGCGGTGGTGCTGCAGGAAATGCAGCGCTGCAAGCTCTCATATTTATCCGTATCTGTCACTGATCATTTCTCGCCTCCGAAGGTCAAATTTGTCTTTAGTAACTTGTTTGTGAGCTGATGCTCCACGTCAGCGCTGTGTCGAAATCCGCGTCGTTCACAGCCTGCCCGCCTCGACCCCGACCTTTGACTTCGGCTCCGTCGCCGAAGCCTGAACTGTGACTCACAAGCCTTCCCTTCGGTCATGCCCGCATGTGTGTTGCAAACAAGGCCGCCCAACAGGTGGCGCATCTGCTGCGAGGTCAGCGGCTGCGGTCGTCTGGTCTCACGCCACGGCTGGCGGCCGCGGGATGGCGCGGTGCTTGGTGTCTGGGCGTGACAGTGTCGACTGGTGTGTCGGCAGGTTCCGAGTGCAGCACGGACGGCGTGGATGTGCCGGTCGGGCCGGCGCCGCTCGCCGAGCCCGACGACCTGGCGCTCAGCTCGCCCAGCTCGGACGACGTCGCCACCGACGACCCGGACTCGGGCGACGACCGCGCGGCGGGCGCCGACGAGCCGCGTCCGTCGTGCTCGACGGACGGCTCGCCGGCGGCCGAGGAGGTGTCTCGCGCGTGTCCGTTCAGCGCCGCCTCGTGGCGGAACCTGCCCGACCTGGTGACGGACGGGGCGCCGGCCGACGGCGCGTCTGACTCGAGCCCGCCACCGCCGCCGGAGCAGAGCAAGACCAGCCCGCTGCCGCCGCCGGAGCAGAGCAAAACCAGCTCGCCGCTGTCGCCGGTCACGGTCCCGGCGCTGATCGAGCCACCGTTGCCGAGTTCGAGCGTCAGCGCGCCGCCACCGGAGCCGTCACCGTCACCGTCACCACCACCACCACCGCCGCCAGCCTCGTCGACCCCCACTCTGGCTCCAGCACCGTCGTCACCGACTCCGGCACCCGAGCCGGCATCGTCGACATCGCCAGCTGCCGCGCCTTCAGCTTCACCGGAGCCGGTGTCGCCGGAGGCGGCGGCGGAACCGGCACCGGCAGCGGCGAGCTGCCCGCCGCCCCAGGCGGTGCTCACCATCGCCAACGTGCAGCAGCACGACAAGGTGATCGAAATCGAGGACAGCCGCGCCCAGGTGATGCTCAGCGGCATCCTCAAGGGCGGCCGGCTGTGGGGCGGCGTCCGCAGCGTCGACTCCGACGACAGCGACGTCAGCCAGCAGCGGCGCTCGGTCCGATTTGAGGCGTCGCCACGTCAGCGCGTGCTGCACCTGGAAAGACCGTCGGTGACGACGTCGGCTGCGGCTGCTGCTGTGCACGAGCCAGCCCGGCCACCCGGCAGTGCCGAGAGTGACGGGGACTCGAGCCTCTCCTCGATGGACACGGTGATTGCGATGACGGCCGACCACGCGACAGAGGCGGGTGTGACGAGCGGCCAGCAGCTGGTGCCGACGGCTCGCGCCGACGAGACGACTGGCGGCCAGTGCAGTGACGTCAGCAACTCGAGCGGCGACTCGACGGCCAGCGACTCGACGCTGATCAGGCTGCGCGGCCGCCAGCTGGAGATCTCCGAGCTGGCGGGCGCCGTCGCGTGCGGCCGGTCCAGCGGCCAGGTGGCGCGCGCCATCGAACACAACGCGCTGCGGCGCAGCCTGGCGCGCGGCGGCACCGGCGACGCCAGGGTGCGCGCGGCCAGTCAGCGCGGCGGCTCGTACGAGCTGTCGGGGACGGGGACGCTGGCGGCGCTGGCGCTGTCCGGTGCCGGCGACGGCCGCTCGCCGACGCCGGAGCGGCGTCTCGGCCCCGCCGTCCGGACGGCCAGCTCGTCGGCGGTCGAGCCGCTGTCGCCGCGGCCGCTGCTGTTCACCCCGCCGCCGCCCGACATCCAGGTGCCCGGCGACGTGCGCGAGTGGAAGATGAGCGAGCGCATGTGGCCGAAGGAGTCGCCGCTGCCGAGCCGGCGTCAGCCGCAGCCGGCGCGGCGGCCGCTGGACCGACTCGACACGCTGCTGGCGACCGACCGGCTGTCGCCGGCGCGGCCGGACCCGGCCGGAAGCTCGTGTCCGGCTCGGCCGGATCCCGCCGGCGCGGCGTCGCCGGCTCGCTCAGACGCTGTCGAGGCGGCCACGCCGGCCGGCCGGCCTCACCCGGAGCCGCGCCGCCGCCTCCTGGAGTCGTCCGACCGGCTCGGCTCGCCGGCTCGCCTGGCGGGCGGGCGACTCGCCCAGGAGCCGCCGACGGCGGCGGGAGACCGCGACTCGGCCGCCTCGTCGGCCGACTCGCGCGACTCGTACTCTCTGGACGACATCGACGCGGCGCTCGGCGGCGAGCCGACGGCCGACTCAAGCGAGCCGAGCTGGTCTCCGCGGCCGCCGGCCGCCAAGGAAGGCTCGGCCGACAGCGGCTACGACGGCGGCTCCAGCGACGGCCGGGCGGCGGCCGAGCCCGCCGACGGCCAGTCGGAGCCCGACGAGCTGGCCGCGTTCGCCGAGATGCAGGCGGCACGCACCGAGCGGCTGCGCAAGCGCTACCACAGCCAGCCGGACGAGCTGGACGAGACGGGCTGCCCGCGGCGGCCGTCGGTGCGCGCCGGCAAGCCGCGCTTCGAGGCGACCAGCGAGATCCTGCGCCAGATGCAGCGCCAGCTGCAGCCGCAGTGGGCGCGCGCGCGCGAACAGCGGCTGGCCGAGGCGCGCCGCCTGCCGGCGCTGCACGAGACGCGGCCGGCCACGGCGCTCGGCGCATCGAGCGCGCCGCCGTGCCGCGCCGAGCGCGCCAGGTACGCGTCGGCGCAGCACCTGCCGCAGGCCGGCGACGAGCGGCAGCGGCGGCCCGCGTCGGCGCACGAGCCGGCCGCGCCGCTGTCGCGCGACCAGTGGCTGCGGCTGAGCGGCGGCCGGCCGACGGCGCCGCTGCCGCCGCTGCCGCACGGCTACGTGTACCCGCAGTACCAGCCGCCGCGCGGGCCGCCGCTGCCGCCGCGCCAGGGACAGGTGCGGCCCACCGGGCCGATGGTGAACGGCTCCACGGCGGCGGCGACGTACGGCCACCGCGTGCAGTACCAGTCAACGCCGAACCTGTACACGCCGCAGCAGGAGGCGCGTCGACCGCCGCCGCAGCACCCACACTACCACCACCAGCAGCAGCCGCTGCCGCCGCCGCCAGACGCCTACTTCACGCGCCGCAGTGACCCCGGGCAGTACGCGTCGGTGCAGGAGAGGTGCCAGCCTCGTCGTGAGGGCGCCCCTCCACTGGCTGCGCACCAGCCGCACCAGACGGGTTGGAGTGGACATTACCGGCCCGCCGACCTGCCGTCGCCAGGCGTGCCCTGGCTTGACGGCGCACCCTCGCAGGCACCACGCGCTCCTCCGGCACACCAGGGTGGCGAGTGGCGGCCGAAACTGGGCCACACCCGACCGTTCTCCAGTAGTGACATCTATCCGCAGGTTCGGGAAACCTACGGGAATAATTTCTCTCCGCAGCCGTACATGCACGATATTTGAGTGTGACGTCTGATTTGGCCACAAGTGAGGCGCTATATTCTCGGCTGGCTTTCGTTCGAAGTGAAAGTTTCAGCCGAAGAGTCAGCTATTGCCAGCTAAGAAGGCCACGGTCGAGATTGCTTTAAGGTAATGCGGTTCGTCGGCTGTGTTGATGTACCATTTTATTCCCGTGCCGATAGCTATATTTAAGTTGCCAGAGCCACGAGCCACAACCATTTTATCTGGTTGTCCGTTCAGAGATGCTATTTCTGTCGACAGCTATTTGACAGACAGTTTGTGGATGTGTATTGTTGGAGTTGTGAAGAGTGGACGACATGGAGTACCTATGACTCGGTGAGTTCCATATGACCAATGCAGCACTTCCATTTTCTACCGTACGGCACCAAATAATCAATCAGGTATTGTCAGTTTCAGTACAAACGACGGGCGAATGAGAAGTGGTGTCCGCTCCCGAGTCGATAGGGATGGCTATGAGTGCTGCAGTTTGTGTTGCTAGTGTGAGCAGGCAGGCTACCGCAGTGTTCACGTGGTCTCCACCATATTGTGACGAATGGGACGATGCTCCGGTGCGTCTTGGTCATTGCCTCACTCAACGTCATCTTCATGTGGTTGCGTCGTCATATGTAATGCAGTTGTCACGAATACACTATACCGGGGCGTGTGGTCGTATTTCAGCGGGATGGTTCACGCAGATCATTCCGCAATGCGGGCTCTTCCCCAAAGGTTCTTCCAAACCTTGCGTTCAGCCAACCTATCAGGGGTGTTGATTTTTGGAAAGTATTAGGAGTGGGTTGCAATACATGAAGGGAAAGGGAGAACCCAAATGGATTGGGGGCACACTCCGTATGGTCCAATGTTCAAAGTTTAAATTATAGGGTGCAAAACTAACATTGGGGGTGGGGGCACTACTTGCCTCCTCAAAAGTATATTTATTTATTCATTTAACGGTGCATGCCCTCCACGTACGGTGGCTATTATGAACAGTCTGGGTATAAAATACAAAATAACTATGTAAAATAACGTGCCCGCAACCTGCGATTGGTCTGGATCGGTTAGGGCGCTTGGGTTTGTGGCTTGTGCCACCTGTGTGAAGACACCATTTTACCTCGACACCGACAGGAATTCAGTCGCCAGAGGCTGGCTACGGAAGATTCGTACAGAACATGGCCCCGCGCAAGTCTGACATGTCCCGACCCAAGTCCGGCATGTCCCGGTCTTTGGAGGGTCAAGAATCCAGCGCAGGTTTTATTTGGGAATACGAGTTCCGTCTTCAGCAGAGGCTAGGCTATTCATTTGGCATGCAAGCGAAGCAAAGCGGGTGAAGTGCAGTGCGCCACCTGAGGGGGGGGGGGGTACGGGAGTAGAACCAGCTCGGTTGAGGATGGACTGTCGGCTGAGCGACTAACTTGTGCGGGAAAGTGGCATGCGACTCTGAGCAATGCAGATCTTGTTCACATACCGCACCCCAACGCCACCGCATAGTGTACCACCAAACCAAACTGCGGCAAGCATGGGCGGCGCCAAAGGGGAGGAGGACGTGCCCCCCAAGTGTCGTTGAATTTATCATTACGTCTATGAGCGTTGCATGGAGCGAATGGACCCAAAGATGATCATGTCCCCCTCTCCATCCAAAGTCCACTGAGCTGGCGCGTAAAAACGCACCGGGTGTAGGCCTGATCTGTAGCACTCCGCTACCGGTTCGTTATTGTCACAACTTTGGCATGCCAAATGAGGGACCGTGCGACCAGTGGTTCAGCCAGTTTTTTTTCTTCGGTGAGTGCGAAGAAAGAAAGTGCCGAAAAGTTGGGTTTTGCGTGATAGAAGTCAAAATGATCGTTTCATCTAGTGTATTTGTGGGTGGCAATGGGGGGGGGGGGGTCCTCCTGGCTGCACCTCTGCGTGTGACCCTCACCACAACCGTAGCCATGCCCAGGAGTCAACGATTATTCCACATTACTTTAGCATGACTGGAGGAGGGGAAGCCTGGCTTGCTCGGGTAGTGCAAGTGGACCCGTGGGCAATGCATGCGACCTCCAGTAAAAATAATTAGGATAGGCTCTGTTTGCTTTACTATCAATTCGAGTCGGGCCGAAAGCTACAAATGCTATGCTTCTTGATGTAGAATCGTTTAGCACCTTCGTCTTATTTTCGTTTTATTTGTGAGTATGCTCTCATCTGTGTCTTGAATAATGTGAATGGCCATGTCATTCAGGGAAGAAAAAAATATTTGGATGTCATCTTTCAGTTCGTTCTTAGAATTTATTGCTAAAAACTAATTACAGTTCAGAACATGTCCATTGAAACGAAATTAAGGCAAAGATATCTTCTGAATTGCACCATCTGTTACACATGAAGGCTAAGCACATTGACTTCCATATATAACTTTATATAGGGGTTATTATGGAGGTCAATGGCCAAGCAAATCATGCAAAACCTGCGCGGAGAAGACAATGACTGACAAACGCAAAAACTGCGGCACGTTCGATAATCACTTGTGAGTTTGTCAGCTAACTTCGCTGTTGCTGGGGACCAACGGCGCTGCCATATTTTTCTGCGATCTCGTACTGGACAGTTGTATGACGTCATAATGGGATTACGATTTAATCGTGAGAATTCAGTTCTTGATTGGCGATGCAAAAATATACGAGCAGTGAGCGAGCACAGTACTATCCGAATCTATCTGCTCTTTCCACAGCACGGCTCCATTCAATATTTTGTGCGTCCCTGCTTAGGGTGGTGTTGCGCTGTTATGATTTAGGATTATACCGTATGTGGATCATACCGTATGTCGTACATTGTATGGAATTACCTGTAACCAATAAGTAGCAACTATGGCATCAAGTATGAGTACGAGGGATAAAATTTTGGGTTTGATTGATGACATTGAACTGATATCCAGGTGAGTGAACACCAGACATGAAAATGGGTAAATTTGTGCTTTAAGGTGTTCTGTGATTTCTTGGAATGTATCTTTCCAATGCAATGTTTATGAATGTGACTAAAATGATGAGACCACTCGTTTTCTCTGCAAATGCTTACTTTTCAGGTTGTGAGAAAAGTAACATAAAAAGAGGCTTTGAGTTAGGTAACATAGCATAAAAAGAAATGCTTTCAAATATAATGAAAACTGGGGAGATTTGCACATCAAGATAATGTGATTTATTGGAATTTGTTTTTAATATGATGCTTTTAACATGATTCAGATGACGCAAAAACTCATTTTCTCAGCAAATTATTACTTTTAAGTCAACAGCTGTTGATACAATTGATGATATCATAGGTAAGGTACTGATGAAATGTGTTACAATAGTAACAGTATTTTATGTTAATGCTGCAAACATACATACATAAATGGGATGGTCAGGGCTGTTGCTCATCCTTTTGTACCTTGATTGTATCAGACTGACCAGCACGACACTGACACTGTAACTTATATAGCTTTGATGCTTCAAGAAGGAAATTATGAATCTTGCAGCCATGGAATTCCTTCCAAAAAAAATACTGGCAGACCCTGGAACAATTTGGACAAATAACCTTGCTGGGAATGGTAGTGTTGTTCTAAAATTATAAGCTTGCTTGATATGCTTGTCTCACAATCAAAAGGTTGTGGGTTTGAGTCTTGCCTGTCGCTACTCTTCGCCTGCGACCAATTGGAGTGAGAGATTGGCGACGCTACATGACTTGACGGTCGACGTGTCATAAAACCAATAACTAACCAATAACCAACCAAGCTTGCTTGATTGTCCTCAAAAGAAAACTTCATAATTATGTGAGGTACTGGAATGCCACCAGTACACGGCAATGCCATTCTTACACTGATGTGTATCTGCATGTGGTTTGTTTGTGCTTTAAGATGGTAACAGGGTTACAGGGTTAAAAATAATGTTTTTTTGTTAGGTGTGAGATGTCAAAATGAGCACAGTAGGATGTCAAAATTTGCCATGGAATTAGTGTCATTTAAAATGCTTTTGATGTTTTTCAGACTCAAATTTGATCCAATGGTGTAGGTACTTATGGCTGCCCCGTTATCATTTGTTTTGAGATTCATAATTTAAGAAGAGCTATGTTCAGGACAGGGAAAATCATAACTATGCTATAAACTGATGCATTTATAATACAATACCTATGTGATTGTATGCCATATCACAGGTAATTCCTTTACCTGGAATTGCATTGTGGAATGTTCATGCATTACCATTCCATATTGGGTACAAGTGGTCTAGGAGTAAGATGCTCATCTCACAATCAAAAGATTGTGGGTTCGAGTCTCACCTGTTGCTACTCTTCGCCTGCAACCAATCAGTGAGAGATTGGCGATGCCATATGCCTCAACGGTTGACGTATCGCAAAACCAATAACCAACCATACCATTCCTTATTGAGGGCATGCACATGCTACTTATAAACAAGATGCCATTAGAAAGCAGACATGGGAACTTCATAAGCATGCATCAAGGAACAGGATGTAGATACTTCCAAAGCAGCTTATGTTAGGTTAGGCTGGGTTATGCTTTTTCATTTGCAAAATTTTAAGAAAATAAATTGCTGGACATTTTTGTAATTTAATTTTTTGATTTTTTATCCAAAGGGAGGTTAGGCAAGATTAAGTTAGGTTATGTTGCAGTTTTATTTTATTTTTAACATCTATTATTATGCTATGTTACCTAACTTAAAGCCCATTGGTGTGATTTTGCTCACAACCTGAAAAGTAAGCATTTGCACAAAAATGATTGGTCCCATCATCTTAGTCATATTATTGAACATTGTATTGGAAAGATGAATTCTGAGAATTCATAAAGCACCTTAATGCACAAATGTACCCCTAACCTAGCCTAGCCTGCCATTGGAGAAAAACAATATCAAAGATATAATTTAAAAAATTTAAAGCAATATATTTTCTGCAAATTTTCCAAATGAAAAATAAACCTAACCCATCCTAACAAGATAATTTTGAAGAAAAAACAAATTTCAAATTTGGACCTCAATTTTTTGGGAAAACATTTTTGGAAAGTTTGAAACTTCAAAAACCTAAACTAACCTAACCTAACCATATCTGACCCATTTATTTGCTTTATGGAGACAAATGTGTGTAAATGTGTCTTGTTACCACCTTAAAGCACCATAATACCAAATAGTGGTGCTGTATTGGATCCAGAGCCACTTGGGCAACTCTGGAAACAACCCAGCCAATGCTGATGCAAAACATGTGTCGCTAGCTCCATGCTTGCAAACTTTACTGCTCCCTGCCCATGATCACTTCTGGACAATTTCTGCATCTGTGCTTGCAAAGTGGCAAGCTTGTTGGAATACACTACCTGATAGTAGGTTGAGAGTGATGAAGCATCATCTTGGAAAATGGAATTTGTGCTCATGTAGGAATAGACAAAATAAAGTAGCATTGTGCTGCTTAAGAATAGTGCATACATATACCACTCACTCTTACTAACTGGTAATTGCATTTGCAGTGGCACTTCACGCCAGATACAGGCTTCATGGTGGTAGGAGTGCACATTGTGTGCTAGGAAGAGGGAACTTAATGTTCTTAATCACGATAATTGTATCCAGCACCCTTGCCTTTTGCAAAGCAAGGGTGTTCTCCAGACGTACCATCGCTTTGGCCAAACAGGAGGAGTCATGGGAAGCATACATGGGAATGTTAAATCGTTCCTCAGTCCCACCCATCTGCTTTGTCCCACATCAAGTGTGTCTCCTGAAACTTCCCCAGTCTCACTTCCCACCATACACATAGGTGGACGAAACATCATTGTCCCAGAAGTAGCCGATGAGATTGGATCTGCCTTATCCGAATGCTCAATATGGAAATTGACATAACCTGGGTTCCCTGAGGTGCGTCTTCTTGATTTTGCCACAACAGACGTCCTGAACTTAAACAGTGCATCCTCAATTTCTGAACTGACTGCCGCATGAAACTCTCTTAGGAGCGCGGCAGGGATGGGGTGTGGGCACGCACTTTAAATAATTATACTATTAATCGTTTCCTGTAAAAGCCATCATATTTCTGGCAAGGATCCACCATATTTGACCACTGCCGTCGATACTCCCCTAAACCCCAACAAACAAAACAGAATAGCCCCTTACTACTTGTTAATTCGTCGTGTAGGTTGTTTGAAATGATGGTGAACGCCCTACTGATTGCTTAGAACTGCAACAATTCGTCACTGCCATAACAGGTAGTGTCCTAAAGCATCGCAAGGCACCACTATATCTTAGCACTCGATTCCATTGGGCGCGTGCGATCAGCGACTGGTCGAAGCGCCCTAAAGCCCAAGCGATAACAGCAGTGACCATTGGGCGCTCTGGTTTGATGAAGCACTGCCATACAACTGCGATATTTTTCGGTGTCGACGGTGCATACAGTGGCAGGTTTTCCACAGACGGTGCACACGGTGGTAGGTTTTCTAACCGACTTGTTTCGACCGGTTGGATGACGTGCACAGGAAAGTGCGGTGAGTGGCGCCTTACGCGCCAATGCCACCAGTAATGTTCATGCTACGCTGCCGACTTCGTTAGGACGAGCGCTATTTGTGGATGTCGGCAATGGCCATACACCCGGCGACAATATTTGACGGTCATTTAGTGTTGTTGGGCAACCCCAATGCTACATTTGTCTTGAACTGCTGGCAGTTTGAAATGATGTGTGATGCTTATACCCATAGTCCTGTTCATGTTGTGCCAAAACTTGCTGAATCCCTCATATTGTGTCTGGTTCATATTATGCCGAATCCATTTGGAATCATGACAATCATCGTTTCGTGCGTGTTGATTTCATGAGTTACGAAGTCCTAGCTCTGTATATGTGTATACCCTACACCCACTGAGTTGTTCCATTGTGCTCCTTTTCAGGGAGCTGTTTGAAAATTGCACAACACCGAAACACCCGAAACTGTCATCAGCTGACCACCAGCTGCTGGCTGAGCTGCTTGTCAAAAAGGATGCTGATCTCAAGGCGACAATGAAGGTAGGGAGCTGAAACTGGCATTTGATGAAGGGCTGCCCCTCCCCTACGATCAGAATGTTACAATATTTTTGGGATGCTGTATGAAGTCAGAGTGCATACCAATTGTGACAAAGTTATGAAGCAGCCATCTGGCCTTTTAGTCAATCTAAATGTTGGCTGGGTGACCGCATGTAATTAGGATAGGAGCGAAATTTGTTCGATAAAACCTTATTCCACCACCAGGTATTCCTTATCCAGGTCGATGACATATTTGTCGTCGAGATGCAGTGTTCCACTAGTTCTCCGACACGGTCTGGATGGCCAGCCATCAATGTTCACCACCTGATGCCCCGGGCAGAACATAATTAAAGACACTGGCGAGTACAGTAATATGGGAAGCATGCGATTGGATCTGAGACGAACTGCATGCGGCTCCGCCGTTCTCAGTTCCTAGAAGTTATCTGTTGGCCAACAGCTGACAAGTTTTCGTTCCAGCGCTACTGGCTGGTTTCGGTAACCTCAAATGACATTATCTACGTGGCACTCGGCTAGGTACAATATCATTATGTTAATATCGCTTTTTGGATGTAAACAGGAAATGTGAAATGAAGTCATGATTAATTCAACAAAAATAAACGTTAAGAGGTCGTGTTCACCGAAACACCGTACTCAGAAATCTGCGTCACTTCTCGCCTCCTTTCTTTCATACATGACTTTTTACCTCCAATACCTAACTCAAAATATATGTGAGAGCGCTGCAATTCTGGTTCTTCTGCGCTGACGACGGCTGTACGCTGGCAGGTGGCCGAAGAGCAGCAGGAGATCCAGGTGAAAATGGACCGTCTGCGAGCCGAAGTGGAGCAGCAGGACGGCGAACTGAGAAACCTGCAGAAGAGCCTCAAAGATGCTGAAATGAGGCTGGTGAGAACATTGACCCGGACACGATGCAGTCTTGCTTCCCATGGGTACTTCCAAAACAGCGGCAACGTGCCGATGTTGTGAAGGGATCGATGCCAAGCGAGGGGCTGTGGCCGGTGATGGCTACTGCCACGGGCGCCGCTTGTCTGTCCCGTCAACTGGTGCCAGCCTAGGCCCGCATCCAACCGCTGGCTGAAGTGATGAGCCTAGGCCCGCCTAGACGCGGCCTAGAGCCTAGGCCCGCGTCTCTAGCCTAGGCCCGCGTCTAATGAGCCTAGGCCCGCGTCACTGTGGCCGGTGATAGCTACTGCCACGGGCGCCGCTTGTCTGTCCCGTCAACTGGTGCCAGCCTAGGCCCGCATCCAACCGCTGGCAGAAATGTCTGAGCTCGCTGAGTTAAGATGTAGTAACATTGTGATGGCAGAAGTGCAAGCATTCAAACGTCTGTTTGTTTTATTATGAACGGGAGACGTTCCCGAATCACTTATTTACTACTGCCGTGAGAAAAGATGCAGTAGTTCATATCTGCGTTTGCTTTGAATAACTGTTGTGCATATAATTATCAGTATAAATAAAGTACACACGAATTTCCATGTCATAATGTACATGCGTAGCTATAATCCTTGCGTTGCTCCTAGATGAAAGTCATGGGTTCGCAGTGAGCCAGGTAGTTGAGGCGCCCTCGAGCCACAAACCGGCATTACGAAGGTGAAGTAGTCGGCTCCATCACTGTGATTCAGTGACAAATTATTCGTGAAATAGGGTGGAACACACCACATACTTAACACCGAAAAAATGCAGTTGATGCGCCCAAAAACCCTAATAACTAACTAACACCGAAAAAGACATCCTTCCTAAAGAACTACCGACTTCGTGCTTCTTGACGTGTGTTGATCAAGTATACATGCCTCGTTTCTAACGGTGTCTTGTGTGTAAGTATCATGCTCATGCTCACTATTACAGATTGTGATACATAAACATCTCGTACCAAATGCTTTTTCATGTAAAGAGATCACCCATCACGTGGCCTGCCGTTCGATACAATTTGCTAATAGTATGGCATTCTTATCGGTGTCATTAGCATGACCTTTGTCTCCCTTTGTTAGGTGTCTCCAAAAATAAACGAGAGGATGCACATATATACACACTAGGGTCTCAAAATTGGGATTGAAGGACTTAAACGACATGGTTTCCATGACGAAGTTAGACATCTTGCTGGACTCGTTTCGACGTCTCACATCTAACGAAAAACCATTATTTTATCGCTGCTGTGATTCCACATTTGTATGGCTTCGCTATTCGTGTAATGCAATTAATGCATTTCAACATTTGTTTTGAAGATGGAAAGCTTGTGAAGACGAAAACATTCGTGGAGCACCTTGTACTGTCCGATAGGCATAGAAAGAAGAGGTTCATACAATTATTTCATGTGACTGGATATACATGATGTGTAATAATTGTAAGTGCATTAATGAACAGTATTATTGTAGCGAATGTTAAGACATGTTAAAGCCTTTCGCTTGTATTCAATCGGAAAGGTGGGTACAATCCAAGAGATACACCAATGTGTATATTTCTAAAAGATACACCATTGTGTATGTTCAGATGGTTTCGACCTTCACGAGATCCTGAGAAAAAGGCTATTTGTTCCAGCATTTGGTACAAGTAATTGTCTCACGTGTAGAAAACTGCAAAAGAACATGTCTAGAAAGAGAAGGGATTATATTCTTGGGAAGCCAACCACTATATGCCCAACTTGTTTGTGTGAACAGGTCTTACACGAGTTATACATATTTCGATTTGTTTAAAAGGCGACGGCGTGACTCAGTTTTTCCGCATTTGTCATAATTTACTGATGAGCCGCTGTATTTGTCTTTCGGACGTTATTCCACTAACCAATTCCTGTGCTCCTGACATTTATTTCAACCACGCGGAGCAATTTTGCACAGTTCTCTCACCCGATCTCGGCTTGATTCCACTGCCTTGTATCTCCGCCAGGCCAATGCTATTTACCAGGCCAAGCAGAAGATCGACTCCATCAAGTGGGCCCAGACGAGACCGGCGAGTGCCGAGGAGCTGATACGATACGCGCACAGGATCAGCTCGACTAATGCCATCAGCGCGCCGCTCTCCTGGCAGCAGGGCGACCCGCGACGGCCCTACCCCACAGGTGAGGGTTAGCTCGCCCCGAAGTCCTGTTGTACCGGCAGCAGGGCGACCCGCGACGTCCCTATCCCACAGGTGATGGTCAGCTCGCCCCTAAGTCATGCTGCACCGACAGCGGGGCGACCCGCGACGGCCTTATCCCATAGGTGAGGGTCAGCTCGCCCCCAAGTCATGCTGTACCGGCAGCAGGGCGACCCGCGACGGCCCTACCCCACAGGTGAGGGTCAGCTCACCTGCGAAATCCTGCTGTACTGGTAGACTTATGTCTATGTCAGACGTGATTCTTGTTTGACTCAATATTAACCCATCGTTCCGTATTCAGGGTGTCTCCTTGTCCTCGCTAATCTGTAAATCGACCAGTCGAACGTGAAACCATGGGATGCAGGCTAGCTACGGCTGACCTTGTCAGCTCTGTGGGTGGTCGTCTTCAACCAGGGAGCGTGCTCATTGCTGCCGCAGGCGCTTCGATCCGCACACTGGGTTAGTGTATCAATGTGGTTGCAGGCTTACTGTGGAACAGCACACAATACATGTGAACCATTATATCAAACTTAGCTTAGTAGGAGGTCAGGTCGACCTCAGCTGCCAGTCCCGATCCGGATTTCCAGTCTCGAGTCAGGTCGATGTCGGCGTGGCCAGTCCTGCGTGCGCGATCGCCGCCAGTGTTTAACTCCGTCACCGCCTGACCGTGAGCACTGTGAGCACGGTCTGAGGTGGCGCCCGGGTGTGTTGTCTGGTCACGTTTCCGCCGCCGGCCTGGTGGTGGCGATGTCCCACCGCGCCGTCTCTGCGCAGACATGGAGATGCGGCGCGGCCTGCTCGGCCGGCTGGTGGACCTGCCGATCGGCGGCCAGCAGCTGCTGCAGCCGCTCGGCATGGACCAGCCGGCGTCGGGCCGGGGCGCCCAGGAGCCGCCGTCGGCGCCGCAGCCGCAGCAGCCGTCGCTGCCGCCGCCGCCGCCACCGCCTCCTCCGCCGCCGCCGCCACCGGTGTCCGCCGCCGGCACGTTCCAGTGGCAACCGTCGGGCGAGATGGTGCTGTCGGTGCCGGGCGGCGGCGGCGTGGCCGTCGACAAGGCCGATGCCAAGGACGTCGAGGTCATGTCCACCGACAGCTCCAGCAGCAGCAGCAGCGACTCGCAGTAGCTCTGGCCGGGCAGTGCCGACGCCGGCCGGCACGCCGCCGCGCGCCGGGCGGTGTGGCGGCCTCGACCCGGCGCGGTCGGCCGCCCAGGTGACCGTGCCGCCCGCCGGCGCCGAGGTCACGGCGCGCCGGGCGGTGTGGCGGCCTCGACCCGGCGCGGTCGGCTGCCCAGGTGACCGTGCCGCCCGCCGGCGCCGAGGTCACGGCGCGCCGGGCGGTGTGGCGGCCTCGACCCGGCGCGGTCGGCCGCCCAGGTGACCGTGCCGCCCGCCGGCGCCGAGGTCACGGCGCGCCGGGCGGTGTGGTGGCCTCGACCCGGCGCGGTCGGCTGCCCAGGTGACCGTGCCGCCCGCCGGCGCCGAGGTCACGGCTTGGCCAGCTGCGGTGGCAGCTCGTGCTGATCGCGCGGTCGGAACTCGGGCGGTGATCGTTTTCGATGGTGTCGGCCTGATGGCGGACTGCCGCGGTAAGTCCGGTTAGAGTGGCCGGGAGCGAGGCTCCAAACTGGCAGGCGGTGCACCGGTGTGCGTCCGCCAGCAGGGAGACGCTGCTCGCTGCTGGCGGTGGAGCAGTACTGGGTGTCGGCGTCATCTCATTGGTCGAGGCACGGACCGTGTGTTGTCATTGTCGCTGTGGTGGTTTACAAGTGAGATCGGTGAGGCATGTTTCTTGTGTGGGCCGGGGCAGTGCAGAAGCGGTGATTGAATGTGTCTGCGTTCATTGCCATGTTTGTGTGTTGCTGGCGGTACCTTCGTGATGGCATCGACACGCCTATGCTACACTCTTTGGTGTGGTGTCGTGCGTTCACTTTTGCGCATTGTGTTGCGTCGCACATTGGCCTCGCGCAATGCTCCGCATGACTGCTCCCATGCGAAATAAAGTATGCATTTTGTCTATAACGGTGTATTTCTTTCCTTCGGAATCTTCCAGTAATCTAAATTCGTTCTCTAGATTGACGTAACGTGCCTATCCTTTTCCATTCCGGATATGCATCATGTATCATCATAGCCCATTGAGGAAGAATGGAAATCATGTAACAATGATATTCATGTTACCGTTGATGACAGGATAGAACGTCAAATTATCATGTGCATCAGCTATTTACCTTGTAGCGTCTGTCGGTGCTAATAGTGAATACCGAGTGCTCCCAAACGTTCTATATAACGTTGAAAGGTAAGTAGCGTAGGAACCCCGTCCTTCAAGCGTCCTTTGTCTTCCTGTTGTAACAGGATGGCGTCTAACCTACACTCTATCTGCACACCTGGTACCTCCAACACCGCAGTCTGGACTATATCTGCCTGACATTTCTTTTTGCACCAGACCACCTGTTGCACCACACCAGACACATCCAGCGCTTCTACAGTCTGAAGTACATTTCCTTCACCTCTTCGTACCAGATGAGCTGCTTGAGCGCCTCGTCCTCGGGAATGCCGTCGCAGAGAATGCCTCTGATCACCTCCTTGAAGAAGCGCGCCATCGTCTTCTGCGTGTCGGCCGGGCACTGGCGCAGCGAGAAGAAGGCGCAGTCGCCGCCCTTCAGCAGGGCCGGACAGAACTGCAGCAGGCCGTCCTGCCGCAGCAGGCGCGGCAGCAGCGCCGGCAGCGTCAGCAGGAAGTCGGTGAGCTCCTCCTGCGGCGACAGCCGCGCCCCGGTCGGCAGCAGCGAGTTGACGTCGTCCAGGCACGCCTGCAGGCTGGTGTAGTGTGTCGGCGCGCCGGTGGTGGCGGCGGTGGTGAGCGGGACGCCGGCGATGCGCGCACCGCCCGCGGCCGGCAGCGTGACCAGCAGCACGGTGGTGACGTTGGCGCGCCTGCCCGACGGCTTCAGCGGGTCGGCCGTCGCGCTGCGCCGACTGCGGTGCAGTTGGCGCATTCGGTTCAGTCGCGCCTCGTGCTCGTCGTCCAGTTTCCTGACGCCACGAGGCAGAGTGTCAGGCGACTGCCTCATTTCGCTGTGCCTGCTGTATCGCGCGGATTACGCCGACGCGACAGCAACGCCTCCACACGGCGTGGCGAGCAGCGGCCAGAATTGGCCCCCACCAGCACGCCATTACCGAATCGATACATGCCAGCCATGAGCCTCACTTTCCTTTCCGCCACAACTCCCATCTCTCAACAGCCTCTCGCGCGTGGGACCCGATCACAGGCACAGCCGGATGGGTATCAGTAACGCGCGCACATGGGCGCTGTATGACCAGCTCCGTCGATGCGCCCCTAGCCCAAATAACCAACCAACTCGCGCACACAGTGCGTCCACCCCGCCACCCACCTGCACTGGCGCGCGTCGTCCATGAACTTCTGCGACGCCTTGCCGCCGTCGCGGCACACGTGCTCGATGGTGAAGACCAGCGAGCGGAACAGCCGGTCTGTGTCGTCCACGGCGCCCACGCCCAGACACGACATGCGCGAGACGAACGTGATGCTGGCCGCGCGCAGACGCCGCACGTTGGCCAGCCGGCAGAAGCTGAGGCACAGTCGGCCGTCAGACAGGGCGGGGGACCGGACAGCGTCGCTCTCACCACCGTCAGCCGACAGAAGCTGGTGCACAGTCGGCCGTCAGACAGGAAGCGTCGCTTCACCACCGTCAGCCGACAGAAGCTGGTGCACAGTCGGCCGTCAGACAGGGCGGGGGACCGGACAGCGTCGCTCTCACCACCGTCAGCCGACAGAAGCTGGTGCACAGTCGGCCGTCAGACAGGGCGGGGGACCGGACAGCGTCGCTCTCACCACCGTCAGCCGACAGAAGCTGGTGCACAGTCGGCCGTCAGACAGGGCGGGGGACCGAAACCCCCCCCCCCCCCCCCCCCCCCCCCAAAAAAAGGTGCACAGTCGGCCGTCAGACAGGGCGGGGGACCGGACAGCGTCGCTCTCACCACCGTCAGCCGACAGAAGCTGGTGCACAGTCGGCCGTCAGACAGGGCGGGTCAGCACAGCACCGGACCGGACAGCGTCGCTCTGACCACCGTCAGCCGACAGAAGCTGGTGCACAGTCGGCCGTCAGACAGGGCGGGTCAGCACAGCACCGGACCGGACAGAGTCGCTCTGACCACCGCCAGCCGACAGAAGCTGAGGCATAGTGGTCCGTCAGACAGGACGGGTCAGCACAGCGTCGGAGCGGACAGCTTCCAGGACGGATCGGTCACCGTTCTATCTCATTGGAGGTAGGAAACGTAGCCGTGAAGCTCCTTCAGGACTGGGTGAAGAGATTGGGGGATGCAATATTCCCACAGTATGTTGACACTGCAACCAAGTAGCAACGTGCTTCTCTTGGTATTTTATCTAAAAGACTTCTTTTATTGATTTGATTTCTCCTTTAGCCGTACTTTGAAATCATGAAGACAAAGAAAGAAAGCAAAGTTTACTTTCATGGTAAGTAGTCGTAATCTTGCCAAACGGTTGTCAACTGAGCTGCAGGGGAAAGTAACGGACCTTCAGCCTCCTACCGCTGCGTTGCTGGCATGACATATGACCTTGACCCTGTTCGTCGGCGTTGTAGTGATATCCAGCGATATGGCAGATGACATTGGTTGATGCAATGGATGATCATATCACAGGCAGATGTAAAACAATCCACGGATAACCGATCCCGTTAGTGTGACAGTGAACACAAATGACAAGAGTTTATCTTAGGGGTCACAATTTCGGGCACCGCACAATCAGTCGGATAGTGGCGCATGCTTCCTCAAGAAGTTCATAATTCCCCGGGTTTGGACACTCAACATCTCCGCTTTACAGTTTGATCTTAACAATTGTTTGCATCATTGTAACTCGCAAAGAAGGCATGCGTCTAGCATCAACGTGTGTGATTCATTTTCCACATCTTATGTTGTTTGTAAACTTAAAAAAGCCGTAATTTGGTGCACTGATGTTTTTTTTACTATGGCAGCTCGGCATTTTATATGCAGGGTGTATGCCATATACGCTCTGTGCCTATATACCTACTATATAACACCAACCCACATATATCATGTTTTGGCGTACTCTTATATTAGGTCGATATATTGGCGTAGCTTTATTGCAGGGGGATCCAGACATTTTAATAAAAGGGGAATGCTCCTCAAGACAACCATTTTTTTTCAGGGGCTTTGGCGGAGACAAATCCAAGAAGTACAGACCGGCCTTCCAGAGTGACACCTCTGACGGAGAAGGGCGAATAGTTACAGTCCGGCCTTCCCAAGTAACACCTCTAGCGGAAAAAGACTAGTTGCAGTCGGGGCTTCCTAAGGGGTGCCTTTAGTGCCTTGCAGAGAGCGCCGACTTGTGAAAGGGACGTTATTTACTTCAATATGGGGACGTATCGCCAAATGATGGGCGCCAAATGACCCTGCAGTCGGCGCGCCCTTAAACCCAAATAATCAATCAATCAATCAGTATCCCCAGATGTATCCACAGGCGGGGACATATCTCCCTTCTCTGGATCTGCCTCTGGTTTGAAGGTATTCTTGCAATGTTCTGACTGCTCTGTCGGTATTGTTCTATTGCTCTAAATTCCATGATTATTATGTGCTATCAGTGACGTCATGATTTTCTTCAGGCGAGGGGTCCGACCATTCCCCCAAAACTGATATAACCGAAAGCGCTTTCGGCGCGCGCCGAAATTTGTCTTGCTTCGCCCAGTGTAAATCCCCAAATGTTGTATTAGTCTAGTGTATTTTTGGGGGCTGACCGGAACCCCTTGGCTAGTAAGCATCTCGTAACCTCAACTTACACGCTCTGACCAACGGAGACTTTGAATGTGACCGTTTGATCCAAAGGCAAACGCTTTGGCCACTAGGTGACTTCGAGTGTGGCCCCAGCCGATGACGTTGACATGCCAACCGTGCCTGTACTCACCCGCTCAGAACCACGGCCGCAGAACGTTGACCGTGCCTGTACTCACCCGCTCAGAGCCACGGCGGCAGAACGTTGACCGTGCCTGTACTCACCCGCTCAGAGCCACGGCAGCAGAACGTTGACCGTGCCTGTACTCACCCGCTCAGAGACATGGCGGCAGAACGTTGACCGTGCCTGTGCTCACCCGCTCAGAGCCACGGCGGCAGAACGTTGACCGTGCCTGTACTCACCCGCTCAGAGACATGGCGGCAGAACGTTGACATGCCGACCGTGCCTGTACTCACCCGCTCAGAGACATGGCGGCAGAACGTTGACCGTGCCTGTACTCACCCGCTCAGAGCCACGGCGGCAGAACGTTGACCGTGCCTGTACTCACCCGCTCAGAGACATGGCGGCAGAACGTTGACATGCCGACCGTGCCTGTACTCACCCACCCAGAGACACGACGGCAGAACGTTGACATGCCGACCGCGCCTGTACTCACCCGCTCAGAGGCACGGCGGCAGATTGGGAGGTGATCGAGCGCCGCTGGGTCATCTGCAGCAGCCGACCCAGCTGAAGCGACACGGCCGCCTCGTTGAAGAACGTCACCGCCGAGCGAGACACGTGCTCCACGCACGGCGCGTTGGAGGTGCGCTTCTGCGCCATGTTGCGCATCAGGATCTGTGTCATGTAGCGGGCGGCGCTCAGCATGGTGCCCGGGTTCACCAGCATGCCGCCCATGAAGTTCAAGCATGCGCCTGGAGATGATGCTCTGCGTCAGTACGCGTTCACTGACTCGTGCTTGGAGAACGCGGTGGCGCGGCTGGCACGACCGACACGTTCTCTGACGTGGAAAGGATACTCATTTAGCGTTTGTTCGTGGAAAATTTGGTGATTTTCTGATTCCGTCATATCGGCCTGTCTCTGTCCCCCACCAGTGCAAAAGCCCAGTATTGATCTTAATTTCCCGGATGTATTCCAGGGAGCGGCCATAGAAGTCAGTCCACGAACCGATCAGTGCGTTAGCTTCGCTATACAGCAGACGCTAGTATGGGTGAGGTGTTTAACTTGCGCAGCGCTAAGAGTGGAGCAGAAGACGACCCACCTCTACTCTGGCATGATGGCCGAAAGGTAAGCGCGAACGTCAGGATGGCTGTATAATTTTGTTTCGCATGTTGGCCTCCACTGCCGAGATAGGCAGTCGAATCGGTCTAACATCGAAGTGTTTGTGTTTATGCTGTGCTTTGCGGTGGTATCAACACCAAGCTCATGGGAAATGACTGACCCTCGTTGCCCGAGGGGTGGGGTGGATGCCACCCCTGTCTCGTAACTCTTGGCTGGCTGCCGCAGGAGGACGGCGTGTGCAGTGGCTGATGGTAAATTATTTGCCGATCTATTGAGGGAAATGCCAAGTCATGTCAGGTCGTCGGCCCGTGTCGTAATGTCTGGATGCACGTTTGGTGCTTTTTCGAGATCGTTTTCTTGTCCCTCCCTGCTGAAAATTCGACACTTTTGGATGTTCCCAGGTCTGGTCTTTTGTCCAATGTCTGTCTCAATTCGAAGCGAAATGGCGAGGGCTGTTCATCGCCTTCCCCGAGCTGACGAAATGCGCAAGGAAGGTGACGGTCAAAGTTGAAGCAATTCGCGATCAAGCCACGCCATGTGGGGCCAAGGCACAAACACTTCATATATTTTGGTACACTCACATCGAGTTGACTTCCCTGTAGCCCTGCCAGCACCACTTTCCAACCTCCCACCATCTGAGGTTCGCGGTAGCTCAGTCGGTAGGGCGTTGTACTCTTGATCGTGAGATCGTGGATTCGAATAGCGCGATCGGCGGGATTACCGAGTGTACCCGCGACCAACGGGTGTGAGTGATTAGCGACGCTGTAACATAGCAGTTGGATGCGTTGTAGAAGAATACAATGCTTTTATTTTTCTGCCATGGAAGTTTCGTGTTGCCTCTTCATTGCTAGGATATTATGGTGTACTAGGACATTATACTAAATCCCCCACTTATGTCTATCGATCGCTATAAATGAAGTCCTCAGAAGTTGTTGTTCAAAGCAGCATATATTAAGGTACACATGTTATTTGTATACCATCGCACCCGACCACAATGTTGGCATCATTGGTGAGGAATTGTACAACATACGCTTCCTTCACTCAATACTAGCAGTAGGATTAAATACACCAATGTTACTTGTTACCGAATGTTACCCTCGCCTTTCCACGGCACTTCGCCCTTTTCAGCAATGCAGGGAGGGGTTGTTGCAACCCCCTCTCTAGTGTTTCCAAACGGATGGAACTTGATACATACAACAACAACAAAAACCAGCGTGCTGCGGGTTTGATTGATACCCACTGCTTACACTTTGAGTCATTAGGTGACCTCTCCGATCATTTTAAAGGTCATTTTTTTCCGCAAAAATATCGAAACGCTTCACGCTCAATCGCTACCTGTAGGCAAACAATACCAAATCTGCGCTTCAAATGCTCACCATAGTATTTCTCGATATGTTTGGATACTAACCATTTGCGACTTGTTGCTTTTGAACCCAAATGTAGGTGTCAGCAGAGGTCAAGATGATTTGATTGTTTTCATAGATCTGACCATTGTGTTGTTTTATATATTTTGATGCTATAGATTTTACCTCATTTGGTAATTTTCCGAAATAGTGCCCGAAAGTACTATATTACTGAGGCATACAATTTGACGCCAAATTCAAATTTAGCGTCCAAATTAACCGCAGAGTGGCTCCATACCCGATAAAGTTTTTCGACGGCAACTTAGTTAGGATCTAGATCAACCTTGGAAAGGTCAATGACCTATGCAGATAAGTTAGCTGAGTTGCCCATCACCCTACCGAACATCATTAGTGTTCTGGGTGCAATAAGTGAGATAGGTCGCTGATAATTACCGATTTGGGCGAAACACGGAGTGACACATTCCCTCTTATGACGCCACAGACAAGGTACTTCACACTTCACACGTCATCTTCACATTAGTAACGCCATAAGTTCGATAAATGATGCCCCATCAGTAAGGGCAAGCGGCAGCGCGCTTACGCGCGCCGTTTACCCATGGTCTTTAAGAAGGGCTGCAACAACCACTTCCCTCCCCCACCCTCCCTGCATGGGCAAAGGTTAGCTCGTACAGACATGGTGTTCGCGTGCATTTACGCCAGGTTGTTCATGGCGTTCAGATGAATCATGCAGATAATTGGTCAGAACTTACCTGAATGCACAAGTAAAATGAGTAACAGTCCAACAGCACACACATTTCTCATCTTGAACATTGCTTAATTCGTGTACGTTGCTCAGGAACACGACTGTAAGATAGGTGCTAGAAATCAATAACGAACACCACAAAGCTACCAGAAATCCCCGGTCACAGGAAAAATGGCCGGATGAATATTTCGACAGTATTCAACTTCGGCTGCTCAACAATTTCTCCCATACAATCTGAGGTTGTGATGGAAAGCATTGAACATATCTCACGCGCATAAGAACATGCCGCATATGTATCTTGATCTTCCACTTTGCGGTGAAAAATGTGTTTTATTAAGTGCATCAGTGTTATGCTGGAATAGGTCTGCTTCCTCGAAAATATGCAGCCTCATTCCACAGGTGGAGCCGTCTTATCAGACTTGAGGGAAGTTCACATTCGTGTTCTATTTTGTCTGGATTATTATGTATTCCGAATAGGCTGACTGTAAAATTGTATTCCATTATGGTCCCAGGACTCTCCTTCCCCATCGAGTCTTCACTTATGTTTTCCACTCATATTCATCGCTGTCAATATCCACGACTTCAAAGTGACGACAATGGCCATTGCCATTCCTCCGTGTGATCATATTACTATCCATCTAACCATCATGGATTTATGCAACATCGATTCCTTTTCGATGAAAATAGTCCCAGAAACCATTAAATTCATAGTCACTTTATCTATGAAATCATTATAAACACATCCATCACAGTCACAATACGTATGAAGTAACTTCCCGCTTTTGACGTCCTTCCAACAAAAAAGAAGTCAGACCAACAAAGAATGAGTGGAAGGAATATGTCGTACATGCAAATCATTAGCGCATGCACCTTCTCCACAAAATAGCAAGTAGGCGACGTTGCCTTTTCGGAATTAAGCTTTCCCTGGTGCTTCGAAAGTCACCGACAAGGTACTTGCATAACAAGCATTCATTCGCATCGAAGCAATTCACTTGCGAGTGCATGATACCGTGAAAACGACTACCACTGAACTATTATCGGTGAGAATAACAAGGCTGTGTGGATGGATGATTATACCGTACGTAGTATGTGCATTTGGTCCACAGGAATGTAGCTTACTGAAAATAAGAGCTTTTCAGCTCAATGTTGTCGCGGCACCATGCAGTAGGCATTTAGCATCTGCGACACATATGGAATACACCGCATTGTAGCACAACACGCTGGCGTACAACTTAGCCAGAAAGTACAAGCATCAACACTCATTCAAATATGTGTGCTGCCAGCACATGAGCGTAATAACACGTGTGACGTGTGCAGCAGTCGTCGCGACCTCTGCATTCCTCCTCCGGCCTGCTCCCTGCTTTTCATTTTTTTCGTGCTTCGGGCGAGCTATCTTACCATTCGAATCCACCGTTTAGTGTCCGGGTATCGAAAGGTGGCGTCACTTCCAGTACACAGCATTCGCCCAAGCGGTAGCTGCCAATCTCGGACTAGCACAACGGGACGCCTCCGAATTCACAACCGCGAACCCCAGCGAAATACTTCGTGGTTCATGTGCGTCAGTGCGCAGCCTCCTCGCGACGTCAGAACACCCGTCAGCCGTCTGGGGCGAGTCTGTGTTCCCAGCCCGGGGTGGTGCTCGCCGCTCAGTGTTCGGTCATGTAGAGCGAAGCATGCTCCGAGTCGGCGAGTCGGTGCGTGCTCGTCGAGTGCAGGCCGTGCGCCTGCGAGCGGTAGTTGCCCGGAGGCAGCGGCTGCTCCCACAGCGTGTTCCACACCAGCTTCACCGAGTTGGGACGCTTGGTCGCCGCGTCCGGCATCTGTGACGGTCTCCGCTCCACTCTGGGAACGGCAAGTGCACGCGTTAATTCGCCCGGAGACAATGTAAGTGCATGTATGATTGAATTGTGATTGTGCGTTCACGCTTGTCCACAAATGAACAAAACAAGACAAAACAAAAGCGAAAAGAAAACTGCATTGTGACTGCGTCCGGACGAAGGGCTTGCAACAAATCTGACGCAGACATATTGGGGGGGCTTAGACACCTTTCAAATATTGGTAAGGCGTTCCTATTGTTAACCTGAAACCTTGCAAATGAGCACCAATATTAATTTGAGGCGCCTACAGATGTAAAAACGTAAAGCAGGCAAAAGCATCACTGCCCATATTCTGGTTCTCTACTAATGCCACCGAACGCATATTTAGCTACATATACATCGTGCAGAACAGCGATATTTATGTTGGTTATCTGCTCACATCAGCTAAAGGGATTGTCCCAGAAACTGACCATTTTCCAAAGCACATGCAAGGGGATATTTAACACTGGAAAAAATACATGACGGAAATAGAAGGCATACTTGGGTCCTCCCTCCAATAACAGTATTTCACGTGTCGCATTCTATTTATCGCTAGTCCACCTAGCATCAATACCAGAAGACACAATGGTTCAGCACTATAGTGCAGACGACTGGCACAGTATGTTCATAAAATGATGCCGTTGCCGCGGTCGGAGGAACTCGCCAGCGGACTGGCTGACGCTAGCGATATCGCTCGTCAACTGCTGCTGGCGGGGTCCAGATAACCGGGTAATTCCGGAGTACCAGATAGATGTGATAAATAAAGAGGCATACCGCTCGATAGGTAACGACCTTCCATATAATCCGACGTTTTCAGTTCAAATTAGACCATACATTTGGAGACTGTCCATTCAAGAAGTTCATTTCTAGCATGGCTGACACGTATGAAAACAAACACTTTGTTGACGTAACATTTATGCATGCTCAGTATCCATCAACAGTTTATGAGCTAGTTGAAGCCACGGATGTACTAGAACCGCCTTTAGCAGTGAATTACCCTGACGTTAATGTCTCACTCATGCCTAGCTTACGGCTCGCTACTTAAGGCATTCTAATAGCTGTGTGGATGCATACCTGAAGAGATCCGATAGACATCTGATGAGGATCATGATCAGCATGACGAACCCAATCAGCAGCACGAGTGTCACGCCAAAGAAGGTGAAGTTGGTGCCGTAGGAGGAGCGGATGTTCTGCTCCCAGCCTTGGTCCGGCAGCTCCTGGTCGCCGTTGTAAATGGAAGACATGCCGACGTCTCCCTGGAAACACACACACACACACGTGCTTCACGTGCACTGCGCTCTGACGACTTATGTAGCAGGGCTACTTGTATTGCATGGGAAAGACCGCGGGCAAAGCTGCTGTGGCAAATTCGAAAGATATTCACTGGAAAACATTGGTGCTGCAAAGTGAAATGCATCGGATAATTGAGACTTTAGAGAAACATGGCCTTGTGGATACAATTGTTGATGTAGCTACAACACCTTCAATATTACTGCTAGTGCCTGTGCCATGGGGTCTCATGTTAAGGGAGCAAGAAGTTGGTGGGGCCAAGGCAAAGATGGTGTGACTCAGGCCCCACAAAAAGTATAGAAAGCTCCACCCCTGGGTGCCCCTCCCATTCCTTGTCATACCTCAGGTCGACGACCGTGGGTGCGACTGCCCCTATTTCCCCAAACTGTTGCATGCATGCATCAATGCAGTGCAACGTGGTATGAAGGAAAAGCGTCAAGAGCTTTTGCTAGATGTGGACGAACAAGCAGCTCCCAGCGGCGTAGGAACCGGAGGGGAGGGGTAAAACGAACAGAGTTCCCTCCCTGCCAACTTTGGGCGAGTTTAACATTGACCCTATGGCGTTGCATGGAAAGAATCAAATTAGAAATGTTTTTTTTGCCTCCATAACCTCCAACTTTTAGAACATTCCTGCGCCCCTGAAGCAGCTTTTCGATGTAAAATCTGAAGCTGGATGTCGACGTGACATAAGGTAGACTCTTATGCAGAGGCGCAGCCAAGGGGAGGGGCCCGCTCTCTCCCCCTTAGCACCCAAAAGTACACTAGATGAAACGATAAATTTTGAGATCTTCACCATGCAAAACCCTAAATTGTCGGCGTGCTTCGGGCGTCGGTTGCTTTCTCCGTTTCATCACATTTGTTTGGGTCGGCTACCCCTTTGGAAAGTTCTGGCCTCGCCACTGCTCTTGTACTTTTGCTATTAGCGTTGCCACGCAACACCAATATTTCGAGTTCCCTCCTAATGGTTGCCCAATAGTGAAATTATTTTCATGCATTTGAAGAGGGTACCAAACTCCTCATTATTTAGAGACACAAATGTTGCTTCATATATCAGAGCACAAAAGGCCATATTTATTCATGGAAACACCTATATATTTGGTTCTGCCGAATCAACACTAATAATTTTCACGACATAGCATTCAGCGTACGCTGTCATATGAAAGCAATCTGGTTGAGTCACATCGCAACACCAATAATCCGCCGAAGCCTCCATCTATGGATTTGACCCTAGTGCTCACGACGTCTACATGGCGCATTCCGCAAATTTAAATCGAAGGTGAGCGGGTTCCCAGGGAAGGAAAATACCGGCGGTTGCCAGTGCCAAACAAGTACATCGGGGAGACTACACCACAAATCCACACCTGTCCACACGTCACGAGTGACTGTCACACGCTCCCCTGCAACTGCCACTTGCCAGTCACATCGCATATGCCGCCCACACTTCGGGAACTCGCACCGCACCGCACCTCACCGTACCGCACCGCACCACACCCGTCAGACCGCTCCGACTCAGTGACGTGCACGGCTCAAACGTCCACCTGCGTATCACCAACGGCAATCACCGACAGTGTTGCTCACGGGCGCAGCCAGAGGTGTTCCAGGGGCGGAGCAAGACAGACGTGAGGAAGTGGGCAACAGATGTCGCCATTCACCTGGCAATGAGGAAAGGAACTTTGGGACTGCGGGAGCGGTTTTGTTCGCTTTCCCTCCCCCGGTTCCAGTGTACTTGCGGGCACTGGCGGATCTAGCCCATCGGGTTGGGGGGGGGGGCAACTTTCGGTTTTCGGCGTCAGCCCCCCCCTCCCCCAGTGGCGCACCTAGGAATTGCATCAGGGGAGGGGTCGAAAGGATTTGGAGGGTGCCCATTCTCCCACTATTTTTTGGTTAAAAGAACCGGATTTCGACCACTATTTGGCAAAGGGGCCCATAAAAAAAAATGAATGACAGCATAATTTCCTGTGTAGGGGCCACAGCCTACCTCCACCATTTCTAAGTTGCCGGATTTTTGTTCTTGTTTACCAAAACGTTCACGTTCACGTTGAACGTCTTGTACCACGTCAACGTTCGTGCACGTGTACACACTGGTGGATCCGATTTTGTCAACTTTTGCTGTAAGCAGAACTTGAGCAGCATGGAACCCTCGATGTGTGTCAGAAGCTACTATGCTACGATATTGGCTTCCAAACAATTATAAAAAAAATACCTTTAAAATTGGGAGATTCTTTCATTCCGACGCTATTTTTTAACCTCGGCAAAGGTTACTGCATTTTAATTTATTTTACTTCTGTTGGTTTCGGGGGGGGGGCAAAAGACACTATGCCCCCCTTTTAAGCGCTTCGGGGGGCCATGGCCGGAATGGCCCCTCCCTGGATCCGCTAGTGCTTGCAGGTGAAACCCCTATATCCTCAGACTGGCTCGATTCCCTCCAGTGTGATCCGAGCTTAACCAGGCCCTGCTGTGTTTGGATGAACCCTCCAAAAACTGCGTGTTTTAATATGTAGGCGAGTCCCTCCAGCGCATTCTTAGTAGCCAGCTTTGGCATTGCCGCGCCCTCCCGCCAACTTCTGTGAAACTGCCTGCTGTCCGCCGCTGGTCCTGTCCCGCCGGCGGTCGCCTGAGCAGCGGCGCGGCTCACACTCACAGCCGGGCGCAGGTGGTGTTTGGCAGGCTCCCGCCGCGGTGGTTCCACCGCCGTCCCATAGATGGCAGGCCGTGTTGCTCGGCGCGCACCTGTCGACTGTACGGTGGCCGTACGTCCTTCGCCTGGAATGTCGGAGCGGCAGGTGCGTGGGCGCGGCGTCGTAGGACGGGGACGGCTCCGGTGCACCGCCGCCCCCTCCCGATGTAACCACCTGTTCGAGGTACAGCCAGCTGCGGAAATATCAGTATGTTTGTCCAGCCAGGGGCATAAACACCGAGAGGACGCGTGGTGGCATGCGTGGGTATGGCCTCCCTTCCGGAAAATTGAAGGGCATTGAACTCTCCAGAGGAGACAAGGGGTGTATTCTGTGTCGCATTCCGTCCGCGGATCCCGTGGACCCTCGCGTCATGTGTCGTTCTTTGTTTATTCCTCACGAATTTGGCGCCTGGATTTCGAGGATTTCGCAAGGAACGCACTGACTGCAATACGCTGTCCATGGTCCATGGTCCATGTCCGGTTTCGTAAGATGCTAATGCTAGGATGGTAACGCTCATGAAATATGGCGTGTTTCAGTGAGCTTTAGTGAATGAGATTTAGAGTGATTAGACCACGATTGACACGGACAGTTCATAGGCAATTTTTTTTTAAAGGAAATGCAGTTGGGCTGAGTTGCACAAAAAAATGTATCTATGGGTTGTGCCAAATTAGGCTCAAAAGTTTGCAAATAGTGACACAATGTGCTTACATAAATAACCCGGCGCGAAATGTGTCTGAACGCTGCTCGGCTGGAGCCCACAGAATATACCGCTTCATGCTCATAGCGAAATCCGCGGAATCAAGGCGACGAAGAACGCACCTTAAGACTTGTCCTTGTGCAAGAATAGGCGCCGCGAAAGTTACCAGCTGAGAATAGGACGCACCTATGCGATTCATGGTTGCTTGCTGTGTGATGTGACTAAGTCGTGGTGTCCAAAATGCCGCGCACCACTATCCGACTGCCAAATTTTGACATCTCGCCCCGGTCCGGCCCACGGCCATGGACAGGTTCTTCTTCCGGTCTGCGCAGCTGCTTTGAATTGGTGATACTTTGTGCGTCAGCTAACGTTTTGTCGTGTCGATAAGTCCTTTTCGCTTCGTTTCGAACATCAAGCTTTGCGCAGAGTAAGCTCGTCATTTACCTTTGGGTGTGAAGAATCTGGCTCCTTAGCGAAGTTCCCCAGTGGAACTAAAACACTTGGTCTCATCAGCCAAGAACTCGGGGCAAGTATGAGGAATGCAATTTATTCATCCGAACTTAGCCTCGAATAACCAACTAACCGATATTTCCAGTTCTTCGCCAGGCTCCTCGCAATGACAGGGTCTTGAAAACGGCCCACCCACAACCAGCAGCTGACCAGGGTATCCCAGTTCTGTCCGTGTATCAATTTGCCACCTGTACCAGGTTATTTTTTCGTAGTCTGGCGGAGTGGCCCATGCTGATGAGCCAGATTCCGGTGCAAAAGGCTGTAGGTGGTGCCGGCAACAGAATTAATTAAGCTATGGAGCAGGAACGTATTATAATGTCTGCACTCTAGCGGATAGACAAGGTATTTCTGAAATTCTTCCCCCGCCGAACCCACGAGTGGAAGATTTTTAAGACAAGTTGCATTAATTAGCAGGTTTCAAATGGTATCTTTATTAAAATTTGGTCGCATCTTTTGAAGAAAATAGCGTGTCGCACCTGGGTCACGGTAACTCAGTCGGTATGGGGCGTTGGAGTTTTGATCGTACCATCGTGGGTTCTAATCCCACAACCGGATTATCGGGTTCGCCCGCGACTAATCGGCGTGAGAAGTTGGATACGTGACTGAGCAGCTGAATGCGTCGTAAAAACCCAAGGTTCTATTTCTAGCCACCATTGCACCCAAAAACATCAGCGCTCGTGGAATATCGGCCAGCCGGGCAGCAACTTGACAGCCGACGTTCTGGCAAGTCTTCTGGCAACGAGCGGCAGTGCTGCGTTCGGCGTGAAATTTACCCTCAACGGCGTGCCCCCCAGCCCCAGCGACGCTCCGACGCCGGTCCCCGCGGACGCCAAGCGTGATCGCCGCGCGCCCAGCAGCAGGAGCGATCGCGCGCCAGCCGGCAGTCTGCGCCCTGCCCGGCGCTGCCTCCGTGCCCAGCCGCCCTGAGCCCGCCCATGACCCGACCGGCACGTCAGGTGACGCTCAGCTGAGCCAGTCAGCTGGCTCACGGGCGGCGGCGGGTCAAGCGGCGGCGGCGGCGCCCGCCTGGCGGAGGACGAGGCGGCGTGGAGGCCGACCGGAGGTGGCGCCGGCGGCTGGCGGTCACCAGAGATGCGCGACTGCCTCTCGCCCAGCGTCATCAATATTCAGTCCGTGGAGCGTACCGGAACTTCACCACGAAATCGAGAAGAGCCGGCACGATCTCGTCTCCACCGCCGAGTCACGGCTGAAGCCCAGCCTCCCATGGCGGCTGCCGGGCATTCCTGGTCACAGGGTCATCCGAGGGGACAGACCAGACAGTAGCGGTCGTGGACGGGTGGTGCTGCTACCCAGAGACAACTTAGGAACCAGTAAGATGGCCGCCCCTGTAGCGCCCGACCCGGACAGCGGGCTGGAGTCGCTGTGGGCGCTGGTCAGGTCGGGTCGGGGAGGCCGGCAGTAGGTGCTGGCAGTGCTGCACCGGCCGCCGCGACTTACTGCGACCGCGCTGAAGGCGCACTGCCGGATGCTGGAGACTCAACTCCCGCATGCGACGCACAAATACCCCGGTGTGAAGGCTGCCATCAACGGTGATATGAACTGTGATGCGCTCGGAGGTGGAGGTGAGTCTAACCCGCCCCGCGAAGCCCTTCACAGGTTTTTATCTGGTTACTTGTTGTGCCAACGCGCACTGCACACCATCCGCTCGTGTCCGGCCGGAAAGACATGAGCTGCGTGATCGGATGCATGGAGCGCACCCTCTCCTCTCTGGATGGGTGGTCCAGTGCAATCTCACTGAAAGTTAGCGCAGATGAGCTTTGTTGGTGTTTGGCAGCAGGCGAAACCTGTGCGGCGCTCCCCGGATAGTCGTCAACTTCCGTGGAGAAAACATTTATTCGGAGAGCGCCGTCAGTGATCTTCGACTCCTCCCCGTCGAGGGACGCCCACATAGCACACCTTACTCGGAAATGCTTCTGATACTGATGTGCCTCGTGACATCCGGCACAACCTGAATCAAAATATTATGTTTGCTCTCATTCACGGCCTGGCTCTCTCTCTCTCTCTCTTTTTTTTTTATTATATATTATATTTTATATATTTTTATATATATATATATATATATATATATATATATATATATATATATATATATATATATCTATCTATATATCTATATATATCTCTCTCTCTCTCTCTCTCTCTCTCTCTCTCTCTCTCTCTCTCTCTCTCTCTCTCTCTCTCTCTCTCTCTCTCTCTCTCTCTCTCTCTCTCTCTCTCTCTCTCTCTCTCTCTCTCTCCTCCCTCCTCCCTCCTCCCTCCTCCCTCCTCCCTCCTCCCTCCTCCCTCCTCCCCTCCCTCCTCCCCCCTCCCCCTCCTCCCTCCTCCCTCCTCCCCCTCCCTCCCTCCTCCCTCCCCCCCTCCCTCCCTCCTCCCTCCCTCCCTCCCTCCTCCCTCCTCCCTCCCTCCCTCCCTCCTCCCTCCTCCCTCCTCCCTCCTCCCTCCTCCCCCTCCCTCCTCCCCCCTCCCTCCCCTCCCTCCCTCCCTCCCCCTCCCCTCCCTCCCCCTCCTCCCTCCTCCCTCCTCCCTCCCTCCTCCTCCCTCCTCCCTCCTCCCTCCCTCCCCTCCTCCCTCCTCCCTCCTCCCTCCTCCCTCCTCCCTCCCCCCCTCCCTCCTCCCTCCTCCCTCCTCCCTCCCCCCTCCTCCCTCCTCCCTCCTCCCTCCTCCCTCCTCCCTCCTCCCTCCTCCCCTCCTCCCTCCTCCCTCCTCCCTCCCTCCCTCCTCCCTCCTCCCTCCTCCCTCCTCCCTCCCTCCTCCCTCCTCCCTCCTCCCTCCTCCCTCCCTCCCTCCTCCTCCCCCCTCCCTCCCCTCCCTCCCCCCCTCCCTCCTCCCTCCTCCCTCCTCCCTCCATCCCTCCTCCCTCCATCCCTCCTTCCCTCCCACCCCCGGGAAATCATTAGCTTTACCTCCAGAATCGTTTTCCGCCACGAAAATGTGATAATATATTGGACGTGCTGAGAGGACCAAGCTGGCTAACTTTAAGACAGCTTGAACAATTTCCATCATTCATATCGTCATATTGTCTTTCCATCATTCATATCGTTCTTTAGCACGGTGAGCCGTCTACCCTTACCTCTTTCTTCCAAATCAAATCCTATCGCCCCGGGCAGATCCGACAGTGTGGGTCGGTCCATCTGCCCCCGCGATCCGAACCGAGGCGGGTCGGCGGTGTTTTGCATGCAGAGTGCCTTTCCCCTACCACTTACCACCGAACATGACTCGTCTGAAGCTATGTTCTTTCATGTATTTATTATATCTTTCACATATAATTTGAAACCAATACCTCTACAATCAGTAGGCCAGTGAGGACAATGAGTAAGCATTCCAGTCATTTTATGCTCCAGTACATCGCCTGATGAGCTTCCTTGGCGTACAATCTGCGCAGCCGGTTTCATGCTTCAAAAGTAAATTGAACTGTCTGTGCGTATATATATGTATATATATATGTGTGTGTGTGTGGGTGTGTGTGTGTATAGCGCAAACCAAAAATGAGTGGACTTTTATGGCTGACTATCAAGCGGATCACGTGGCACGTGCAGCAATTCATTACTGACCTAACCTGCATACAGGCATAAAGGCACCCATCCGGAAACGTGCTTCCCGGACTTGTATTAGACAGATGTATCCAATGCTATCGTCATAGCAAGATCTTGCAATCAGATAACTTTTTGCCACCAGCCGGTGAAGGCTGAGGCTAAATATCCCCATGAACAATTTTAAGACGCCCAAGCCGCGAAGTTCGTTGCGACAAGAACTGCCAATTTCCCCCATTGTTTGACTGAAGTAAGACCATGATTGGGGCAGACTGGAGTACAACCAAGCAAACATAGGAACACCGAGGCTGACACAGATATGAGTTGTCCATGCATTTAAGCAATTAGGAGAACTTAGAACTGGGGTCAATTTAGGAGCTAATAATAGGATAAAGGCTAAGTTATTTTAATTCATTAGACAATTCCTATCTGTTACAGTAGTCCGTGCGACTACCTGCTGACATTGCTCCAGTCGAACAATTGCGGAAGTTTGGTAGTTTTTGGCGTGGCGAACTTGGCGGTTTGGGCGTTTTATAATTTATCCTCAGCCGCCGGGGACATGCATGTCGTAGCACATTACATTCCCCTGTGCAAGGTGTATCATTGAACGCATCATATAAATGACTCGTATGTTTACTTTGTCACCCTTCAGGTTTTCTGATAAGCGAATGCCAGGCACCTTGAGGCATAACCTTTGATTTTTTATTTGTTTTCGGCGGAATAACTTGGTGGTGCGATTTCAGCTGGTCTTGAAATCACACTGTTTATCTTCAGCGCAGTTATTTTGGCAAAGCAAATCCTTTGATATTTCTTAGTGACCCAATCTGAAATTTTGTAAATAGGGTAATTATGTAGGACAATTGACTGTAAATGTATCGTATTGGGAATGCTGCTTTTGCTATGAGAGAAGTTAATGTGTCCTAGAACAATTTCCACGCGATAATAGCATTAAGCTAGGGTACCAACAATTTCAGTCACCATTTAGCAACGCTGTTCTGATAGCTATTTTACTTTTTCGGCTTAAGATAACTGCGGGTCCTGAGAACATGGTGGTTACCTACTTGTTCGCCATGCCGAAGAGCAAGCCGCTGGCATATTTGAACAAATGACGCAACAACCGATGGCGATGCAATGCATGACTGAAAGAAATGCAAATTCGCTCGGACCGACCCCACGGAAACGTGACAATCATTGCAGACGAGCCACTTCATCAGTCGGTTCCAAGCTACTCTACGTCGCACTTCGTCAATTTACAACTCGTCCGTGCATAGTGGTGTGCTTGGCCTTGCTTGCATGGAGAGCGCACTGTTATAGGTTTTGCTGTTGCAACACTATGTGCTGTAGCTGCAAAACTGGTTTTGTCACAACTTATGTCATACGGTGCAACGTACATCACGATCTGGTGTGCTAATGTTGTACCTGTGGACTGTTAGCTACTATCTATGGGAATGGGAGTAGCCAAGACTTGCTCAAGAGGAGGGGGGGGGGGGGCCTAGTAAGGGGCTCCTGAGACTGGGGTTCCTTTATACATTACCTAGAAGTAATCAGTTTTCGTCGGATTTATGCCGTTTTTTTCTCTTCCAGCAGGTTCTCTTTGTTCCATGCACCTTCAGGGGAGAACGTGGCCACCCCATCGCCTCTCTCTGCTCCTCTTAGGGACTACACTGGAGATCTGGGGACCCCCGTAGACCCTTGGCAGGGGCCCTTAGCCATTGTCCTCTGGGACAAATCATACCTCCAGGGGATGGCGTGAACACCGTCTTGGATGATGGAGCCCCGGCGCGATCCCGAACGAGGCACCTGGGGGTTTAAAGGCCTGAAGGGCATCGACGGAAGTCTGGGGCCCCTGCGGAGTCCCGACGGGGCTCTGCTTGGAGACCTGAGGGGTCCCTGCGGGCACCTCAAAACTGCCAGGGGATCGGCTGTCCACTTGCACCATCACCCTTAGCTCCGCCCTTGTCTGTGTAAGCTCAGCATCAAGCTAGTGCAGGAGATGTCAGGCAGAAGCATGTGCTCGCACTAGTCTTGGCCCGAGCACGTCAAGTGGCTCATGCTCCACCAAAGCGTCGCATGCAATCTTCGCCATTGAATACTTCGGACCTGATCAGAAAAACCTCCTTACCTTTGGCTCATTAAAGTGATTCACAGTAAATTAACCATGGACGTTCCGAAGAGCCAATAATCTACAAATCAAGGTCCAACACCAAGGACTGTGTCAAACGCTGCGTGGTTAATTACACCAATCGGTAAAATTTCCTTCCGAGGTCAATGCGTCCCACAGATGTAAATGCAACCCACAACTATGCATGCATATATATATATATATATATATATATATATATATATATATATATATATATATATATATTGGGTACTCCAATGTCTTCCCCGCTAGTGCAAGGTTAAATTTCAACATATGAGGAACATATCGCGATTATATATATATAGATATATATATATGTATATATATATATATATATATATATATATATATATATATATATATATATATATATATATATATATATATATATATTGGGTACCCCAATGTCTTCCCCGCTAGTGCAACGTTAAATTTCAACATATGAGGAACATATCGCGATATCACCAGACAGAGTCGTAGGAACGCCTCAAAAAGTGTGTCTGTGTGTGTGTGTGGGGGGGGGGAACCCTTTGCGAAGTTGATTCTTACCATGCATCGCCGTTGCATTAATGTAAAAATTTCATGAATGGTGTGTGTGCGGGGGCAGGGGGGGGGGGCATGGCCCCTCTGGCCCCCTGTTCTTACACCTAGGTCACCTGATAGCGTCTAACACTATTCATCGCGAAATTTATGATCTCATATACAGCGAAACAAACACAATTTCATTCGCCTGTATTGTGAATGTTTCGATGGGCAATATGAACTATATATGTATATATATATATAGGGGGGCAGAGTGGCCATGCCCCCCCCTCCCCACACACACATACACACACACTTTCATGAAAGCTTAACATTAATGCTACGGCGATGCATAGTAAGAATCAACTTCAAAAAGGGTGCTCCCCTACACACACACACAGACACACTTTTTGAGGCGTTCCTACGACTCTGTCTGGTGATATCGCAATATGTTCCTCACATGTTGAAATTTGACGTTGCACTCGCGGGGAAAACATTGGATTACCCAAATTAATGGGCTCGAGATCTGAATCATTGTCGGAGCCGTCACGCCTCTGACCGTCCCGGCGCCTCAGGCAGCGGAAGCGGCACACCACCGCTACAGCTATCTATCCGCGGACGCACAGTCACACCAAGCGTCTGCGAACAGCGAGCGTTTCTGGTATCCCGGAGAGCGGACGGAAACCACTAATCTCTGGCACGTGACGAATGCGGAGAGAAGCTGTGTCGTGCGCACGACGATCTCTGGTAAGGTGAGGGCAGGCGAAGTTGTCGGATTTATCAGAAGAAGATGGCACGTGAGGTGATTCTGCATTCACGTTTCGCCAGCTCTGATTGTAGGCAACCGAACGAAAAGGCAATCGTGGTGTGTATAGCGAAGCTAGCTCCTGGCAGCAGTTTTGGCATCAAATTAGGTAGCCAAGTCATAGCTGCATGTGTTCGAGCTTGCCAGCCGCTGCCAGCTCGAGCTTGCCAGCCGCTGTCCCGCCACATCGCAGCAGCTGGTACGGCGCACTAGAATGCTGAGCCAGCGTCCACGTGCCGATGGCCGACCGACGGTTCCTCGTGACTTCCGCCGGGTGTGGCGGGTTATGTGATACGGCCGCCGGTCAGTGATGTGTAGAGGTCCCCAGTGTTCAGGAGTCGCTGAGGAGTTGTTCACGAGGGTGGACTGTCACGCTGCTCTGAGGAGAGTCACTGAATTTACGTGACTGGCCGCGCAAGCGCTCGCTAGCCGCCCTTCGCCATTCGAAGGTCCAGTTAATAGAGGCCAGTTAGCAGCAATTCTTTCGAACCAAGCATCCGTGACCCGGACAAGGTTTCGCTAGACCATCACTGAAGCCACAAGAAGTTGTGGGGCTCCTAGTTGGAGCACAACTTCACGACATGATGTGACACATCGGGCAGTCGCTCGTGCTGAATGCTATTCGATCTAGCTTGTGACTGTAAGCTCATAGGAGCTGCCTATGAGGTTTTGGTTGGGATAGGCAGTTTGCAAACTGGATTCGAGCCACTTGGAATAGAACTGCCCAGGGTTTGAATTCATAATTATCGAAGGTAGAGCAGGGTTCACTGTGGTGATAGCCACCGGTAGTTAGCATGCTGGGAGGTTCTGTATGCTTCAGATGGTCGCAAGATAATGCGGTATGGCGCACGGAAGTCTGAGATTATTGGTTTGGTCCTTCACACAACAACGCGATCCGCTACAGCTGTCCACTTGCGAAACTGTTTACCAGCAAGTTCATAATGCTTCAGAAATGGTAACTTAGGCACTAGTTTGTTGATGTTTCAGAAGTAAGCGCAGCATTTAACATATCAAACATATTTTATTTCGCTTCCGAAAGCGAACTTCACCCTTTTCACTCTCCACTAGCGATAACTACTAAAACGCCTCCTTCGTTCTTGGCCTTCTGGGAATAACAGGAAAGCGACACTGAAATGCAATGCACGCGCGGCCAGAGCCGACGCCGAGCGTCGCGGGAAGAATGCATCGATCAACGACTGGTTACGACGGCAACACGACGCGACACCAACTAGCGCGCGACGCGGCGCCGGTGGCGGCGCGGCGCGACAGATCCGCCTCTCACGCGCGGCAGCCGTCTCTGTCGCCGCCATCCGGCTGCGCGGGAATTCCGGATTCGTTCAGCGAACGGGCCGGAGCGCGGCCGGCGGCCGGAGGAGGCGTGGCGGCCACGTCACGGGCCCACCAGGCTCGGTGCCCGACTCGGGGCGGCACCGGCCGGCGTCAGTCGACCGCCGACCGTGGCCCGGGCACGTGTCACGTCCCGTGTCATCTGCCGTGTCGCCGGCTGTGTGGCGGCCGTGTCCGTGCCGTGACACTTGCCGTGACGCCCCCTTCACCCGTCGTGTCACGCCCCGTATCACGTCCTGTGTCATCTCCAGTGTCACGCCCCGTGTCACGCCTCGTGTCACCTCTAGTGTCACATTGTCACCTCTCTTGTCACCAGACGTGCACCTCCCGCGTCACCGGCCGTATCAGCCCCGGTGTGCCGGCGCCGACATGTCGGCCGCAGAGCGGCAGCCTGTGACGCGTCACACTGTGACGCGTCACAGTGTGACGGCCGGTGTGGCCGGCCGGCTGTCGGTGGCCAGCGTGGTGCTGTGCGTGTGCCTGGCGCTGCTCGAGGTCTACCACACCGTGCAGACGGGCCAGCTCGAGCGGCTCGTGTTCGACCTGCAGCGTCGGCTGGACGTGGTGGAGGCGGTGCTGGACGTGGTGCAGGCGGCTCCGCTGGCTCGCCAGGTAATTGCCGGCGGGCGACGCGTTCTCGGTCACGGGCGAACGGTCGCGAAAACGTTGGTGTCGCGAAGGGGCCAGTGATAGCTTTGCACCATGAAATGTTGAAAGCGGGTATTTTCTCACAGAAACTGCTGTGGCGACCGTCACAGTTGCCTTTCCGACCTATCGACCCCCTTGAACATTGTTGCGTCACTCCTCATCTCGTGGTAATGACGCAATTTGCGAGTACCTCAGGTGTTCGTATGCTTATTGGGTGGTTCTCGACGCAGTTTATGCACGATCACGCTAATGACGCCGCCCACACTGTTTCGCCGGTGGGCCGCGGGATTGGGCAATGTCCCGAGTGGTACGAGTGTTGAACCAGGGACCTTTGGTACCCAGAGCTCTAACCACTCGGCCATCCCCGCCCTAAGTAGCTGAGGTGTACGGTTCTCGCTTCCGTTGATCCTCGAGGGGTTAGGTCATATGTTCTACGTTCATAAGATCTACGTACACAAGATCTACATGCACAAGATCTACGTGCACAATATATACGTTCATGAGACACACGTGCAGATCTACGTGCACGATATATATGTGCATAAGGTCTAGGTGCATAAGGTATACATTCATAAGATCTACGTGCAGGGATTTGCAAAAACAACCAAATCTTTTATTGAATGTATGAACATGAACATGATCATGATGAGCTTATGAACGCAGATCTCATGCACATCCCTGTTTTTTTGTGTGTGTGTAAATCTTCTGCACATCCACCAATTTTTGTACGTCGCATGCATACCTTGTCGTTTTGAAATATTTTGCACGTAGATCTAATGAATCCTATGCACATCCTAGTGTTTTTGTTGCACGGGCATCATGCTGAACTTCCATAGACAAGGGCGAAGCCAAGGGGGAGGAAGCGAAGTGGGCACTTCCCACCGGGCGGCCGAACCTCCCCCTCCTTCCCTCCACTTGAAATGTCTGAGGGGCCCCGCAGGGACCCATCAGATCTCCGCAGGAGCGGATGCAAGGGGAGGGCCACTGGGGAATGCACTATCCCTCATGGAAAGGTGGCGCCCCTCTGGCGGGGTACGCCCCTTTGGGAAGGCTTGAATGCGCCCATGATTTTTTTCAGCCAGATTCTCCCCTCTTAGAGGAAAAAGCGCTCCCATGGAAGGGAAGGCGCCCTCCGGGAAGGCCAGAGTGCACTCCTCTCGAATTATCAGCCACAGGCGCCCCTCCGAGATGAAAAGGCCCGCCCACCCGAGGAAGGCTCGAGTGCACCCCCACGATTTTTTTATCGGCCAGCGGCGCCTCTCGGAAGGCAAAGGTGCCCCTTCAGGTACTTTCGAAGTGGCACCCCTCCGGATATGTGCTCACCATGACAATTCCCGGAACCGCCCCTGGATCTCCGTTAGGGATCCTCAGACGTCCCCTGAGGCCGTAGGTTTAACCTGAGGCCTCCGACTAACTCAGGTCTTATTCTGAGACTCTTACGGAGGCCTCAGCTTTTAAGACTCGAGGCCCGGCAGGGGCTCCATTATCCAAGATAAGAAAAGATGGTGATAACCCAATCCATTGGAGGTATGATTGGCTAACGGAGGCCAGCAGAGAAACAATAGATCAACAGGGACCTGCTAAAGGCCTGTGGGGACCCAAGCTTTCAGCGGGCCCCCAAAGAAGATCCAAGATAAGATGGGTGAAGTGTGGCCACGTCTACCTCCAAAGATGCAGAAGTCCAAAGAACCTGCTAAAGATTAAAACGGCGTAAGTCCAATCAATCAAAGTGATTATTTGTAGGGCATGCACAACATGCGTAGGCATGCAAGGAATCCCAAAGTGCCGGCCACTACTACTAAGCACCCCCCCCCTCCCGAGTAAATCCTGGCTACTCTCTTCCCATAGATGGTAGCTAACAATCTACAAGCACAACATCAACACAACAGATCGTGCTCTACTTTACGTCGTATAATATAAGTGAGACAAAGCCAGTTTTGCAGCTGCAGCTTATATTGTTGCGACTGCAAAGCCTGCAACACTGCGCTTTCCATGCAAGCGAGGCCAAGCACGCAGCTAGGCAGGATTACCAATTGACGAAGTGCGAGTTCAGAGCCGACTCATGAAGTGTCTCAGTTTGCATTCGTTTTCACGTCTGTATGGAGACGGTCTCGGCGAATTTAATCATCAGCCTTGTAATCAATCATTGCATTGCAATGAAGCATTGCGTCATTTGCTAAAATATACCAATGGCTTGCTCTCCAGCATGACAAATAGGAAGCAACCGCAATTTCTTCAGTATCCGCAGTTGCGTTTAGCCAAAAAAGTGCAGTGGCTAATCCGAGAAGATTAAGTTCAGAAATTTGATCAAAGAAGAGTATTAAGTGGAGACTGTGTCCGTTGACTCATTATTTGATGCTATGTTTACATGGGAATAGATCGCGAATGCATGAAACTCTCCCGCAGCAAAAACAGTTGTCCTATCCAGTTATTGCGCACTGTGTCAAACCGTTCTTACCTTTTAATAAAATTATACGTCGGGACACTAAGAAATATAAAGGTGAAGGACGTTATACAAAAATAACTGCTGGCTTAGCATACACAATGTGACCAGCTGAAATTGCACAAGATTATTCTGCTGAAAACAACGACAATCAATCAATCAATCCTAAACAATCCTAAAAGGCCAAATTTATGCTTCACAATGCTTTAAAATTCGCTTGTGGAACCAACCTGAGTGATGGCAAAGTAAATATTGGGGTGATTTCTATCATAACCAATGCATTGGACAGAGATATGGTGATGAGTCGTCTTTTTCTGAGCGATAAGTATATTTGTGGTTCTCCACATAAGTTGGTTAGCTGTGGAAGCATAAAAACAGAACAAAACAAAAACAGAATGGCACAAAAGAAGTCTTCGTGCCGTGTTCAGTTTTTATGAAGTCTGTTCATATCATGACCTTGTCCTTCTCATTTTTTCCCAACGACTTCATATGAGGTCGCAATTTAAACATGCACCGTTCAGAAACACTATGAAGACGCCCTTGCGCCAGTGACAGGTTGATACAGTGGTACTCAGAAGCGTGTGTACCAGCTGTGTTCGTCGGATAGGAAAATACAGTGGTGTGTGAAAGAGCACACTGTGAAAAGCCACTACTGAGCATCTACATCAAGATATGAAAAGGATTTTTTTCGTCCTTTCTTTAGCTGCTGCTATTTATTTCTTCCTAATTTCATTTCTTGATTGTTAATTTCGAGAAAATATTTTCGCTATCTAGATTGACCCTCCCCTTAAGCACGTTGATATCCCTTATAAAAAGATAGCTTGTTGTGAAATGCTCTTCTGAAAATTTTCGTGTGACAAAGATTACTAGATTGAATGGCTGTCCTTGGTAAAATATCGCTACTCACCTTTACCGAAGATTCTGGTCGCACGTCAGACTCATACGTAGGTGCGCAATGACCGGCTTTCCGCATACATATCACAATTTGAACATTCATTCAGCTGCCAACATTTAACTTGCATGGACATGGCCGATACTGATTGAGCTCGGCCGTGGCATGAGCTTCCCATGGCGTACCGGATCCACAAGTAGTGTTCAACTTCTTCTGTGCAGCTCCATCAATCATAGTCAGTTCAGTGACACGTCTAGTCGATGACGCGGCATTTAATCCTCACACATTCCAGCGGTGTTTACTTTGCCAGCACGATTGCATGTTCCTGCTCGAAATGTTAAGACCCGATGTGATGCCTTCCTTAAGATCCGTTTAACTAATCGCGCGGTACGATTCCACTGCACACGACGTACAATCATGGAGCCATCTTGTCGTTAACATTCACCGGTCGTTCCGTGAGTGACGTTAGCGTAAATGCATCTGTGTAGGCGCGCCCCACATGGAAGAACGCCGCACGGCATCGGCACGCGTTCTGCACGCTCATGGCCTTTTGCGGTGGCAAGGTCGTCCAGTCAGCTGATGCGATCAGCCGGCTTGTCGACGTTCGTGGTGTTGGCCGGCGACGGGCGTGCCTCGTCAGTGCCGCCGACTCGGGCCGCGCGAGCCACTCTGGCCGAGGTCAATGTCACCGGCCGAGGTCAATGTCACCGGCGGCCGCCGACGTCGGTCCTCGATCAGCCGTCGACAGCATGAGCATCTGTGACGGCCTTGGTACAGGCTCGCGCCGCATGTGTGTCGCCGGAACCGGGCCGCGGGTCGATTTATCAGTCAGATATTTCAGTGGATGCCCGGCGCTGGATGGAGATGATATCGAAGGTCACCAGTGGAGCTCCGATGCATGTGGGGATGCACGTGCACCCACAACCTGGCATCATTTTACATTTACGGCTTTGGTCAGGCACGATAACTTTTGGTACATAATATATCTTTGATGACACGTCACAGGTCCACGTGTGCAATTCCCTAACTATTCACAAAGTCACGGATTTTTATTTCCATCCACGTCGGCCTCAAAACGCTTCGAATACAATTTTAGACGTCTGTGCAGCCGAGATTGGCATAGTTCACAAACGCAGTCATCACATTCGAATTTCCAACGCATCCGTGTGCATCCGCGTACGGCTTCCCACGATGTTCCACTCGCACCACGCCCACCAGGAGCGCCACGCCCACCGGGAGCGCCACGCCCACCGGGAGCGCCACGCCCACCAGGAGCGCCACGCCCACCGGGAGCGCCACGCCCACCAGGAGCGCCACGCCCACCCATCCGCGTACGGCTTCCCACGATGTTCCACTCGCACCACGCCCACCAGGAGCGCCACGCCCACCAGGAGCGCCACGCCCACCGGGAGCGCCACGCCCACCAGGAGCGCCACGCCCACCCATCCGCGTACGGCTTCCCACGATGTTCCACTCGCACCACGCCCACCAGGAGCGCCACGCCCACCGGGAGCGCCACGCCCACCAGGAGCACGGACGCCATCTGGGACGCTGACTTGAGAGTGAAGGGGTACGACGGCTGCGGCCCTGAGAGTGAAGGGGCATGACGCTTGTCGCCTTGAGAGTGGAGGGGTACGACGGCCGCTGCCTTGAGAGTGAAGGGATACGACGGCCGCTGCCTTGAGAGTCGAGGGGTACGACGGCCGCTGCCTTGAAAGTGAAGGGCACGACGGCAGCTGCCTTGAGAGTGACGTGCTCTTGTCAATTTCTAGTGACGATGATGCGGTTGCCAGACCGTCTCTGGTTCTAAACATGGTGATTACCGACGCACAATATCGCAATCTCAGTTCTGTGGTGCAGGAAACTGGGATGGGGTAGGGGACAGAGACCGCAGTGCCGGTACTGTGCGGATGAGACCCCGGCCTGGTACATTCCCGAGGAGTCCCCGGTCCCGGCTCTGCCCGAGGAGTCCCGACACTGTTCCGAGGAGTCCCGACACTGTTCCGAGGAGTCCCGGCACCGTGCCGAGGAGTCCCGGCACCGTGCCGAGGAGTCCCGGCACTGTCCTGAAGAGTCCCCGGCACCGTGCCGAGGAGTCCCGACACTGTTCCGAGGAGTCCCGGCACTGTACCGAGGAGTCCCGATACTGTCCTAAAGAGTCCCCGGCACCGTACCGAGGAGTCCCGACACTGTTCCGAGGAGTCCCGACACTGTCCTGAAGAGTTCCCGGCACCGTGCCGAGGAGTCCTGACACTGTTCCGAGGAGTCCCGACACTGTTCCGAGGAGTCCCGGCACTGTTACGAGGAGTCCCGGCACTGTTACGAGGAGTCCAGGCACCGTCCTGAAGTGTCCCCGGCACCGGCTCTGCCCGAGGAGTCCCGACACTGTTCCGAGGAGTCCCGACACTGTTCCGAGGAGTCCCGACACTGTCCTGAAGAGTCCCCGGCACCGTGCCGAGGAGTCCCGACACTGTTCCTAGGAGTCCCGACACTGTTCCGAGGAGTCCCGACACTGTTCCGAGGAGTCCCGACACTGTTCCGAGGTCCCGACACTGTTCCTAGGAGTCCCGACACTGTTCCGAGGAGTCCCGACACTGTTCCGAGGAGTCCCGACACTGTTCCGAGGAGTCCCGACACTGTTCCGATGAGTCCCGACACTGTTCCTAGGAGTCCCGACACTGTTCCGAGGAGTCCCGACACTGTTCCGAGGTGTCCCGACACTGTTCCGAGGAGTCCCGACACTGTTCCGAGGAGTCCCGACACTGTTCCGAGGAGTCCCGACACTGTTCCGAGGAGTCCCGACATTGTTCCGAGGAGTCCCGGCACTGTTCCGAGGAGTCCCGACACTGTTCCGAGGAGTCCCGACACTGTTCCGAGGAGTCCCGACACTGTCCTGAAGAGTCCCCGGCACCGTGCCGAGGAGTCCCCGGACCCGGCACTCGAGAATCTGGCACCAGCCCCGGCAACGACATTCGGGAATTTGATTGACCGCGCTACCACCAGAGTGCCGATCTGTCCTGCACACCAAATCGGCGCCCTCGTCCATCGGCCGTAATTCCACCATAAAACGCTATCTAACGCCTGCCTGACACGCGACGTCGCCATAATTTCCAACAGATGCTAATCCTCACGCCATCGGGCGAGCATTCAATACAGTCGTCTCAGTAAATTACAGCTGTGACGTGAGGCGTGCGACACTGGCGGATTAGCATGCTCAGAGTGATGATAGCCGCTGAACATGAGGCGTTAAATTACGGGGGCGGTCTGACGCGCGCACATATGCACTCCCGACAAGGTGTCGCAAGACTCCTGCGAAACCGATACGTGATTGAGATGCGCGGAGATCTTGTGTGGTGCATGCATACATGCATACATACATGCATATAGATACATATACATACATATACATTTATCTTTCTTTCTTTCAATATGTGTCACAACCCCAAAGAAAGCAACTTGGAAAGATGAAGAGGGACCAGAAATTACCATAGCAAATGTAAAGACACAACGACGTCATGTACGGCATAGGAAGCAATTCGAAAAGCAGCATAAAAAATAGATTGAGCACACAAAAACGCCACCGAAATGTCTAGCTCACTTCGCATTTAGTTTACGATTACAGTTTGTGTGGTAGTCTTGCTGATTTTTGTTTGGTGTGTTTACTCGCATGCTTAACAGAAAGCGACTTTTATGCGAGTCAAATAGCGACATTTTCTGATGTGCTGCTGACGTGCTATGGTTCACTCATGTGCACTAGGACACCCGGGAACTTTGCTACGATGGCGGTAAGCCCCAAATAAAGGTGTCATGGCTGAGGCTTCTGCAGCCGAGAACCGGACAATTTTTTAAAGGGGAATGCACTTACATTTGTGAATGTTTGAACAAACACATGAACCACGGTACCACTCGGCCGGATGCTTCACGTGCATGCGCATTGTATCGGTACAGGGTCTCTCTCAGTGTGGCTGCCTGCAGAGAAGAGGGCCCCGTATAAGCTCGGCAGCCAGGATCTCCACCACGGAGCATATTACACTGGACATTGAAGATTTTAGGTCCGCCGTGTTTCGTGGCGTCCAAAGACGAAACACTGCCGCTGAAGAATATTGCGAACCCTGCACCGATCGCTTCCTGTACCGCGTGGTTTAGCTATGATTGTAGCTGCTGCACTGAGCCAGCAATTCGTTAACAGGGGAGTTGTACTTCTGAGCAACACGATTCTGACCGTAATTAAATCGCCCGTCGCCGACTGTCCAAGCGCCCACGCCGTGTCCCTGCAGCGGTGTAGATTTATGCGCGCATGCTCGCGCCCGTTGTGGGAGGGCGCGTCGTGACCGCGCAGTGACCCTTATTGTGACCCTTATTGTGACCCTTATTGTGACCCTTATTGTGACCCTTATTGTGACCCTTATTGTGACCCTTATTGTGACCCTTATTGTGACCCTTATTGTGACCCTTATTGGAGTGACCCTTATTGTGACCCTTATTGGAGTGACCCTTATTGTGACCCTTATTGTGACCCTTATTGGAGTGACCCTTATTGTGACCCTTATTGTGACCCTTATTGTGACCCTTATTGGAGTGACCCTTATTGTGACCCTTATTGTGACCCTTATTGTGACCCTTATTGTGACCCTTATTGTGACCCTTATTGTGACCCTTATTGTGACCCTTATTGGAGTGACCCTTATTGTGACCCTTATTGTGACCCTTATTGTGACCCTTATTGTGACCCTTATTGTGACCCTTATTGTGACCCTTATTGTGACCCTTATTGTGACCCTTATTGTGACCCTTATTGTGATTATTGTGACCCTTATTGTGACCCTTATTGTGACCCTTATTGTGACCCTTATTGTGACCCTTATTGTGACCCTTATTGTGACCCTTATTGTGACCCTTATTGTGACCCTTATTGTGACCCTTATTGTGACCCCTTATTGTGACCCTTATTGTGACCCTTATTGTGACCCTTATTGTGACCCTTATTGTGACCCTTATTGTGACCCTTATTGTGACCCTTATTGTGACCCTTATTGTGACCCTTATTGTGACCCTTATTGTGACCCTTATTGTGACCCTTATTGTGACCCTTATTGTGACCCTTATTGTGACCCTTATTGTGACCCTTATTGTGACCCTTATTGTGACCCTTATTGTGACCCTTATTGCACACGGCACCGAATTGTGTGCGAGCGGCCACCGGGCGGGCTCGGCCGGACCCTCGGCCGGACCCTCGGCCGGACCCTCGACCGTGGCGGGCTCGGCCGGACCCTCGGCCGGACCCTCGGCCGGACCCTCGACCGTGGCGGGCTCGGCCGGACCCTCGGCCGGACCCTCGGCCGGACCCTCGGCCGGACCCTCGGCCGGACCCTCAGCCGGACCCTCGGCCGGACCCTCGGCGGGGGCTCGGCCGGACCCTCGGCCGGACCCTCGACCGTGGCGGGCTCGGCCGGACCCTCGGCCGGACCCTCGGTCGGACCCTGACGGCCGGACCCTCGGTCGGACCCTCGGCCGGACCCTCGGTCGGACCCTCGGCCGGACCCTCGGCCGGACCCTCGGCCGGACCCTCGGTCGGACCCTCGACCGTGGCGGCCTCAGCCGGACTCTCGGCCGTGGCGGCCTCCGCCGGACGCAACTGCGCCGCATTCCCCGCTCGTGACCACGGGCGCCGGCCGACGACCACGCCTCGACAGCGCGGCGCCGGCCGACGACCACCCCTCGACAGCGCGGCGCCGGCCGACGACCACCCCTCGACAGCGCGGCGCCGGCCGACGACCACGCCTCGACAGCGCGGCGCCGGCCGACGACCATCCCTCGACAGCGCGGCGCCGGCCGACGACCACCCCTCGACAGTGCGGCGCCGGCCGATGACCACGCCTCGACAGTGCGGCGCCGGCCGACGACCACGCCACGACAGTGCGGCGCCGCCCTGCACGCCACAGCTTTCACTAACGCCTTGCATTGGCACACTCCCGGACGGGGGTGGCCTCGCCGGTCGGGCCCCCGCCGCCCGGTCGCCGTGGCCTCTAATTGGGTCGGCGGCGATCCGGACCTGGGATGTCGGCAGCTTCGCGGCTGACCGGCCGCCACGCCTCCGGCGCGTTCCGTGTAGAGTTCCGTGGCCGTTGCCGGCTCCCGAGCCCCGCTCCCGAGCCCCGCGGTCGCGCGATCCGTGCCCCCCGAGCTCCGCGACCGTCACGATCGGCTCCGTTCGCCGGCGCGGCGGGTGAGAATGCGGCTGGCGCGCTTCTGCGATCCGTTTTCGCGCCATCGCGTCCGGTTGGCCGGCAGCACCGGAGAAGCGGGAGAAACCAGCGCGGAACCGGCTGTCGACCCCGAGCCGAGGTCGACTATTTGGCGAACGAATCAGTGGGCCATCATGCGCCGCCTCGACAGGGTGCCATGTCGAGGGTTGCAGAGGCTCGTCGGTGCAGCGGCCCCCACACGACCCTGCTGCACTGAGCCGATTAGCGACGGGAACACGCGAATAACTCACCGCCACCGCACGACCCAAGTCGGCTCGTATTGCACGTCTTCTGAGCGCCCGCACGCCGTTCTCGGTCCGCGTAATCCGTCCGACGGGGCGATGCGGCGCGTGTATTTCCTCAGATACCGGCGGCAGACTAAACATAGTAGCCGCTTCCAGTTGATGACGTCCTCGATGCCTGTCGAGGACACGCGGCGTGGTACGCTTCGTCTGTGCACTTGTTCGGGTTCGGGCCGAGTATCGCAATACGAGAGAACTTGTCTGGCTTCCGTGTTCGTCGCCTACGAGGGCTTTGCAGCGCCCCGCACGCCCGGCTGCGGTTTCGGTTTGTGGCTGAGAAGCGGCTTCGATTTGGGGCTCGGACCGTGAGCATCCTGCATGCTATTTCTGGCATTCTGCGGCTTCAGTTTGCCGCCAGAAAGCCTCTCTGGCTGTGACCGGCGCGCGGTCAAGGTTGGGACCGACGATGTGACGGCCGGTGGTCAATGTTGTGATGGATGATGAATAATTAAATGAAATGAAATGATGGTTTGATACGGTCTTGGGACTCGGAATGCTGGTTGGAACCAGCTTTCAGGAGCAGACCCATGAATTGTCATGGGGGGCATTTGTCTTGAGAGGGCACTTGTCTGGAGGGGCGCCATTTCCTCGGAGCGAAAGCACTTCGAGGGGCGGCTTCGGCTAAAAATCCTTTGAGCCGATGTGGGGGGTGCACTCGAACACACTGAACTTGAAGTAAATGCCAGTCTTCCCTCGCAGGAGGGCGCCTCAGGGGGCCTCCTACTTCATGTTTGCCTGGTTGTGGTCATGTCTGCGCCTGTTTTCAACATGACTAGTGGTCGGATATCAGTGTCGCTTATGGCTTGGTTTTGATATGGTTTGCCAGTCGGCTTCGGGTTGTTCATGATTTGGCGTCACGCCACGATGTGGTTCACATCTTGGCCTGTGTGTGCTTTGCAACCTGATGTCAGTGTGTATGTAACCTGACCTGAGTGTGTATGTGATCTAACCCCAGTGTGATTCGTGACTTGACCTGGACGAGATTCATGACCAGACACTGGTGCGGAGGCGACTTGACTCTGACGGGAGTAGTCCAGGGGTAGCGTGCTCATCTCCCAACCGAAAGGTTGTGGGCTCGAGTCTCGCCTGTCGCCGCTCTCCGCCGGCAACCAACTGGCGCGGGAGATTGGCGACGCCACACAACCAGGCGAGCCAGCGCACCGCACCAACCAACCAACAACCAACCGGGCAACCGACCCGACCGTGGCGCGCCCGCGACCTGACCCGCGATGTGACTTGCACCCTGACCGGCGACGTGACCTGCACCGTGGCCTCGGCGTGACCCGTGATGTGACCCGCGATGTGACCCGCACCCGACCCCGGCGTGACCCGTGATGTGACCCGCACCCTGACCTCGACGTGACCCGTGACCTGACGTGACCCTCAGCTGGCGGTCGGCGAGCTGGCTCGGAGGCGGCGCTCGGTGGCCGACGGACAGCCGCAGACGACCGCCGCCGGCATCCCGGTGGTGTCGCGCCCCTACGGCCACCGGCCGCGCCACCGGCACCGGACCAATGCCGCCATGCGGGCGTACGACGCCTTCTCCAGCGACACGCCCGCCGCCAGCACAGACCAGAGCCTCCTGCCGCACCACAGGTCAGACGCGCCGCCGTGCCGCACGCCGGTCGCAAGTCCCCGCGCTACCTCGTCCGTCCCGTTCGGCGGAGGAAAAACGCTTCACACTGAATGGAGGGCTGATTTCGAGTGCGTCTACGCTGAATAGGTCGGGAAGCTCTATGACTGAACCACCACAGTGGATAACAACATGATGAAGCGTTCATAGCCCAGGCTGAGAGGACATCCATTGTAGCCACCCGCCAACAACTCGACTTGCCTTGCGCAGGCACTTGTCTCGACACATGCTTGACGCCGCGCACTTTTATTAGCATGTGAGCCGTAATTCCGGTTCTCCTTATCTTCGATTCCAGTTTTGATCGCCGCACATAATGTTAGAAGAATGGGCTCCGAAATATGCGCTAAAGCTCCCCGGTCAGGCCGACCACAATTGGTTTTGCAGCTGATATCAGGCACGCACGGTCTCCGATCTTGGTCATTAACCTCAATTTGGGCGCTAACTCGGCACATTCTTCAATGCTTCTCCTCCACCCTCAGATGGAAGTAGCAACGTAGCAACTCTCAAGATGTGATCGCCAAACTGCTCCATTATGCTCCATCTTGCATCATTACCTCTTGTCTGAAATTGAAGCAATCATGGAATTATGAGCGATTTCGAAGTTGTTACTATCCAGCTACGACCGTGAACGCTTCCAGTCCCAACTTTCATACAGCATCACGAATCAGGCTGTCCGAACAAACACTGTCCGAAGGTGGTAAAGAGGTTATATTTGAGATCATAGAGGATATATTGCTACACAAGTTGGCAGATGTTTAGGCATAATGGGAAGAACAAAATACGTCATCACATGTCGTGATTTGAAAGATATATATTTATATATGTATATATATCAGATTCTTGAATTCTTTCCCATTTAAATTACTCTGCCTTAAATGGGGAAGCAATTATCCAAAGAGGTTAGACAGAACTATTAAAATACAAAAAGGCATTACTAATTATACCGAAACAACGCAATGCACATACTAAAGATGAACAATACGTGAAATATAACATCTTGAAGTTCCCTGATATTGTTCAGGAACAGAGATTATTGGAAAGCAGATTTCGTTTCAACATTACCAGTCTGCATAAAAGACAAATTTCAATATTCATCCATTGCAATCAATTACCAAGTAATCTAAGACATGTTCAGCACTTCCATGTACCTTTTTACCGAGGTCCTATTGACTTCATGCCATATCATTACACCAAGAGCTTGGGATAACATTATTTGTCCCACATTGTCGTCCCTTAATCAATTTTCTATCAACAAGGAAGACTTGAAAGGTATATCATGGCTTATTTTATTGATTTATATATCAGAAACTAACCAACAAGAAAGTTAACACCAAGCATTTGCACAAGATGAGGATGAACAAAGGGATTATATGAAGGTGAATGTACATGTATGTATAGACCAGCATATATATGTGCATATGTGGTAAGGCACATGCAAGTATATGGGTACTTGCATGTACATTCAGATGTATATACCTTTACATATATATATATATATATATATATATATATATATATATATATATATATATATATATATATATATATATATATATATATATATATATATATATATATATATACATATATATATATATATATATATATATATATATATATATATATATATATATATATATATATATATATATCTGTAAAGGTATGTATTGGTATTTGTGCATATATGTCTGTGTTGGCACGTACACAAATGTCAATACTTGGCTGCATGAATTATTTTGTCTGTTCTTCCCACTCATAACACATTTCTCCTTGTGGCCCCAGAAGTTCCTTAGTGTTACTAGCTTGCTACCTTGTTGAGGTGCTCCTGGGGATACTTCTTCTAATGATACTTGGTGGTGGCTTATCTGCAAAAAGAAGGATTCTTGGACAGTTTGCCATAGGAAAGTCCAACATAAATCGAACCTATAATAGTGTGTATACCCAAGCAGGATGGGCATCTGAAATGGGGGTCGACATTAAAAGCAAGCGTACTTCTAACTCAGTAGGTCCTCGCACGGAAGAATCAATCTTCACAGGGGCTGTTCATCAGGAAAACTCAGGCTTAATTCAGAAATATTTGTGAACCAAATACGGTCATCTGCAGACTCGTGACGCACTATTTGCGTTTCGGGTCACACATCGGCACCCATTTTGCACGCACACGCTCAAGCACGTCTACATGACGTCGGAATTCGAAGGGTTTCCTTGCTATAAATGTCGATTCAATGAAAGCCTGAAACACACAGGGCGAAAACTACGCCCCTCACGTGCGCAAGCACTCCAGACGCTTGCATTAATATTAATGGCCCGGATCCGTAATTCTTCATGGTGTGGCATTTGTCAAACTGAGAACCGAAATAATAACACGCTATCACTACACACACACACACACACACACACACATGTATATATATATATATATATATATGTGGTTGTGTATAATATACCAAATATCACTTATAAGGGAGGGATCACCGGGCATCACTCCCTAAACCTGCTCATGGTTGTGGCTTCTCACAAGTCCCCAGAGTGGACACCCGCAACGTGCGCGGCCCTTCCAACAAACTCCGTGACGCGTTACAACCACGGCCACAGAAACACAATCGGCTATAAGCGACGTCAAGAGCGGCAAACACCAACATGCCTGCACGACGGTGACGTAAGCTCACGGATCCCGGCGGGGCCCAGTGCTCACCCTAATTACAGAACTTGGGCAACTCGATCCACATGCCAGATGAGTGGTCAGTCGCTAAATTCTTGGCACAGGTCGGCCGTGGTGTGGCCTCACCCGCGAACTTAATGGGTCAACGAGGCCGCGCCGGGCTGCTTCTCGCCGTCCAGGTCGATCCGGGCATGTTTATGCTGCAAATGAAGCGGGGCTCTACAGCTCACACCGTCTCTCGTCGTCATTGAATACACGTAATGGCTCTGCTCGTGACCTGCGATGTTTTCCCAGCCACACAAATCAGAGGCCTACCACCGGCTGATGATGATGGAAGCAACAATGGGAGCCGCGTAGTCGGCTGCCATCTGGAGGCTCTTAGTGGCTTCGGATTCGATTAGATTCGGCAACGTGGCGGCATGTTTGGGAACAGTACACTCGGTAGGAGAATTGATTTTGTGCAGTGTTCGCTACCGTCTGTGCGGTGTCGAGCGTTGAAACACATCACCATTTCCTGATGTGTATCCCATCATCATGTCCTGATGTGCATCGCGTCAGTAGCAGCATGTTATGTCAAGTCTGGTATGTATGCATGTAGATTATGCATGGATATATGGATGTATGCATACATGCATATTTCTATATCGGTAGTACATGGGCTGTGATTGGATTGGTGCAAATGCCAGGCTGAACTTGAGATGCCTCTGCAGTAGCTTTCACTTCGTGCGCAGGCAAAGCACACGAGCATTACGTACACTCACATCTCATATGTACGTACACGTGCGCGCGCCCACCCACGGCCAACCACATCATTGCTTTAGTTCCTAGCAGCATACGATTACATTCTAACAGATATCATTATTAGTAAATCGTTTTTGTGTGAGGATAAATTTTTGAAAGAGTAATGGTAGCCGGCTAATTTCCTTTCTATGTCGCTGGATCTCGCTCGGAAGAGTGCTAAGTTTCAGTTTGTTTGTTGGTGACGTTAAGGTGTGAAGCGGTGCGGAATTGTTGTTGATTAACTTCCGTCTAGTCTTTATTGTAGCAGTGAAGAATGGAACGGCTCGGGGTTTCATATTTAAAGCCATGTCTGCATGTTGGGGGATCCGCAAGCTGGATGGAGTACAAGTAGGCACATAAATGTGGTACACCCAATCTTAATTAGATGCAGAAACCACATGCCAAGACTTTCATTCAAATTATGTTGGAGGAAGGTGAGTTGCAACTACCTGCTGTGCTTCGGTTGATGTGCGGCCTGCTCTTCAGATAATTATATGTTGTCTGTTAAGTAACTGGACGTTTTCTGATGTCCAATAACACCAGCCTTTGCAAAATATTTTATGTGCCGAAGGAAACTGACAGGCAGAATAATTAGGAGGGTTGGTTGCTCAGCCTTTTCTTCGGAAGACCGGCTTTACAGTCACCTTTTTGGCCTTGTCTCGGCCTTGCCTTTTTTCCGCAGTGGCCGAAACAGTCCGGCCTTTTTAAGATCGGCTTAACAGTCGCCTTTTTTTCACCACAGTGGGTACTTCCCATCTGTCAGCAGTTTTTAAAGAAGAGATCTGATAAGGCTCTGTTATGATATCCGCTGACATGTGGAAAATTTTGCTGGGTGAGCTGCCTGCTGAGCTCGATAAGGTGATTTGTGAGGAAATCAGTAGAACTTTCAGAGGAAATGCCTTATTCTTGGTGACTTTAATCTAAAAGGATATGAAAATGTTGGTGTTGGCTCCCCATCATGTAAACTGTTTAGGAAATGCCTTGAAGAGGACTTGTTTTTACACCAGTTTGTAACGGAACCAACCAGGCAGGGCTCATTCTTGGACCTTGTCTTCTCATATTTAAGTGATTTACTTCAAGACTTGACTGTAGGAGAAACTCTGGGAAGAAGTGACCATAACATAGTGAGATTCAAGGCACAAGTAGCAGGGACAATCAAGGATAATTTGGCAAAGATTCCAAATTTTAACAGGGCAGACTTTGACTGCATGAGAGAGACTTTAAGTGTCATAAAATGGGAAGAAGAATTCTTTGATTTAAATGCCTGCGAAATGTGGGAAAAGTTCAAGGAAAAGTTCAAATCCTACTTGAGGGAAATTCAGATTAGACATGTCCCCCAAAAGCAAAGGCGCAAGAGAAGAGTAGGAAAGCCAGCATGGCTTACACCAGATTTGATGAAAGCAATTAAGGCTAAGAAAGATGCATTTAGAGTATTTAAGGAACCTTCAAATATCGTAAATCTAAGGTCGTATCAAAAAGCTAGAGATGCTGTGAAGCAGAAAACCAGAGCAGCAAAGCGAGCAAAAGAATTGGATTTGGCTAGGAACCGTAATGGGGACAGTAAAAAGTTCTTTAGTTTCTACAAGCTAAGTAAAGTTTCAAGCACAATTTGTCCACTGGAAGTAAATGGGACTATATGGAATGAGGATGGTGAGATGGTTGAGGAGCTGAGCAAGCAGTTTAAATCAGTGTTTACAGTGGAGGATGTGACTAATCTGCCAACCGTGAACCACAGTTCAGTGACAGGTGATCAGATACATGATGTTGATTTCATTGATAGTGATGTTGTTTTCAATTATATAAGAAAATAAAGCCAAACAAGGCAGCAGGACCTGATTAAATTTATGCTAGGGTATTGCGGGAAGCTGAAAAGGAACTGGCAATTCCACTTAGTATAATATTTTGTAGATCAGTTTCACAAAATGAAATTCCAACACATTGGAAAAGGGCAAATGTGGTTCCTATTTTCAAGAAAGGAGAAAGAGGGAAAATTGAAAACTATAGGCCAGTAAGCCTCACATCCCTAGTCTGCAAGGTACTCGAATCAATTATCAAGGATAGAATAGTTAGTTTTCTGGAAGGAAACAGATTGATTCAAGATACTCAACATGGTTTTAGAAAAGGGCGATCGTGTCTCACAAATCTCTTGGACTTTTTGAATTTTGCTACAGAACAATTTGGATCAGGGAAATCAGGTTGATGTAGCATATCTTGACTTTAGTAAGGCCTTTGACAAGGTACCCCATAAACGGTTAATGATGCAGCTTCAGGTCCATGGTATTGCAGGTAGCATCCTAAAATGGATAGAGTTGTGGCTTTCAGATAGACAGCAGAGAGTGATGCTAAATGGTACAAAGTCATCATGGCAAAATGTTCTTAGTGGAGTCCCCAGGGGTCGGTACTGGGGCCACTATTGTTCATTATATATGTGAATAGCATTGAATGTGGCCTAAGCAGTAAGGTCTTGAAATTTGCGGATGATTTGAAGATCTTTAAGGCAATAACAGGGCACAATGAGCAGGTTTTGCTGCAGAAAGACTTAGACGAGCTTGTGAAGTGGTCCGAAAAATGGCAAATGAAGTTTAATTTTGATAAATGCAAAGTCATGCATGTAGGTAGGCAGCATATGAAGGCTCCATACTTGATGGTGGCCAAGTACTATCTGTGACTCAGCAGGAGAAGGACTTAGGTGTTATTTTGAACACAAAATTGGGGGCATCAGAACAGACCAAAGAAGCCAGGAAGAAGGCACTAAGAATGCTTTGGGGCAATACAGAGGAATGTGTCATACAAAAGTGAGGAGGTCATCAGGAAGCTTTATTGTGCATATGTCAGGCCACATTTGGAATACTGTGTCCAAGCTTGGTCCCCTAGTTATGAGAAAGATTGTTGGCCTTTTAGAGAGAGTACAAAAGAGGGCAACAAAAATGGTTAATGGTATAGGCAACCTGGCATATGAGGAAAGATTGAAGAAATTGAATATGTTTTCACTTAGATATAGAAGGCTGAGAGGAGATCTCATCCAGGTTTTTAAATTTGTTCATGGTCAGGAACAGGGATATCTCAGGGAAATGTTTGAATTCAACAGAAATGATGCAATTAGAGGTCATCAATTCAAAATTAAAGTTAATCACAGCAGGACAAGGTTAAGACAGTCTTTCTTCACCAACAGGGTAGTAGAACACTGGAACCAGCTGCCAGGAACCATTGTCAGTAGCAACACACTGAACATCTTTAAAAACGGCATAGACAATCATTATAAGAATAGGGGGCTTGTTTTTCTGTATTCCAGGGAGGGTTGATCGACAAATTTGGTGGGCAAGTGGTTCAGTGTCCAAAGTGCAACCAAGAAGGGCCCTTGTGGTTCATAGTTGCACTGATCTTTATGTCTTTATGTCTTTATGTCTTTATGTCTTTATGCCTGATCCGCACGATTTGGTCGCGGCCTATCGTGTCAGGTATGCTGCGGGCATGTCAACAACACTGGCAGCCTACAGGACAGTAATCGCGCCGCCTGACTGCTGTCAGTTCAGCATCAGACGGCAACAACGAACACTGACTGAAAACGCTACCGCACATCCACCTCGCCAGTCGGCACTGGACTGCCCCAGTACCAGACTGCATCCTGCGCTGTCCCGTACCAGACTGCATCCTGCGCAGCCCGGTACAGGCTACAGACAGTGTGCAGCAGCACAGGCTGGCAGCGCAGTGACCTGGCACCGTCCCGCCGCAGGAGCAGCGCCGCCTTTCGCACCAGCTGGGGCGCGTGAACGCCGACGCCGACGACGGCCGCAACGCCACCGACGCTCCGCGCGCGCCCGAACGGCGGCCCGGCACCTCCGTCTCCCACCGGCGCTCTCGCGTGTCCATGCGCAAGGCGAAGAGGAGCAGGAAGGGTCGGCTGCGCAGTCTGTCTCGGCGGCGACCCGGTGGCAGGCGATCCAAGGTGAGGCGGGGGCGAGTCGAGAGGTGAGGTCAGAGGCGAGCTGTAGATACTCCGGTAAATACAGCCGGTTAACTGGATACCCCACTCCGGTACACCAGTACAGTGCCACAGCGTGCAGCTGCTGACCCAGCCACCCCACTCCGGTACCACAGTACAGTGTACGGTGTACATAGTACAGCTGCTAAACCAGCCAGCCCGGTACTGCACGGTCGGGACTCCAAGGCCGCAGAATCTGATGCCACGTAAGCCAAAGCCACATAACTAGTGTGGCGCCGGCAGTTGCTGTTATCCATGCTCGATGGTGTGTTATCAGCATTCCACAACCATCATGCTTGGGCATGCGACATGAATTGCGGAACAGCTGAACGGCCTACGCCGTTTCGACTAATGCGGACACATTAATCGCCCCATTTAGCGGGGGCGCAGTCGTTGGACCCGCACGTCGCACAAGTGGTTGGTTGTACCCACACGTTCGGAATGTCTACATCGGTGGCCAGTTGTACCACACACGTTCGAATGTCTACACAGGTGGCCAGTTGTACCCATACGTTCGGAATGTCTACACAGGTGGCCAGTTGTACCCACACGCCGCAATGTCTACACAGGCCAGCTGTACCTTACACGTTCGGAATGTCTACACAGGCCAGTTGTACCCATATCGCCCGCAATATCTACACAGGGCCAGTTGTATCCACACGTTCGCAATGTCTGGCACAGGTGGCCAGTTGTACCCACACGTTTGAATGCTAGCCTACAGGTGGCCAGCTGTACCCACACGTTTGAATGTCTGCACAGCCCTCACGCTGGTCAAACCCCGGTGCTCACATGCGACCTCATCAGCGAACACCTGTACGATCTTCAGCCTCGCGAGCTGGAAGATTAACTGCACACGTGATTGATTTTCGATACACCGTTGTCGAAGGTGGTGGTGTAATGTGCGACGCACTTTGCACAGGTCAGGCCGAAGCGGGAGTCGCGCGGCCCCGCCACCGGATTCGCTACGGGTCCGAGCGTGGCGGTCGACAGCGGTGATGGCGGCAGCGGTGATGGCGGCAGCGGTGACGGCGGCAGCGGTGATGGCGGCAGGGGTGCCGGCGGCGTGGGTGCCGGCGGCAGTGGTGCCGGCGGCAGGGGATGGCGGCAAGCCGGGCCGGCGTCGCTCGGCCGGTCGCGGCCATGGCGGCGGTCGGCGGGTGCAGAAGATGTGGCGCACCTGCGAGACACGCCCGGCGCGACGGCGGTACACTTCCAGGGCGACGCGTCCAGCTACACGCTGACTCACCCGCACTACGGAGGTAGCGCAAGCGGTCTCGCGCGTCTTCGCGCCGCGGCCGCCGACACAAGTTCGTCTGATGAGGGGCTCCACCGGTTGAAACAAAAATCACGGGGTGCACATAGCCAGCCTTTCCATTGAGGAGCACACACCTCTTGTGCCCCCTTTTGGATCCGCTTATGGCAGA